>QRAM01000028.1:162660-239863 GCA_013436055.1 Halocynthia roretzi | reverse complement strand
TGAGGAATCGGCCGATCATTTATTGAACATATCATTAATAATTCTGAACATAATTGACTACATTTGATATGTAAAAGAATCTTGCAAGATATTGGGTAAGTGATGTCTGAAATGCAGAAAATTACCTACAAATACTCAACTGCAATTACTAATTTATAATATCAGAGCATAAGGTAGCAGGCCACTCCCATGTTCTCGATATAATTGTAATAAAGACACATAACAGTCACGTGTTGTTTTTCTGTATAGCTTAAACGTTCGTAAGCAAAGGAGCACCTGCATTCAATACAAATAAACCACATCCTCATCCCAATACAGTACACTAGTGCCCGGCCACGTTTTGCACTGAATGGGGAAATATTACTGTTCAATTTTGCAGCAACATCCAATTATGTATATACGCTGATTCGATTGCTTAATTGACCTAATTGCAGGAACAGGGAAAGGTTTATCAGCATCACATTATACCTTATCCCTAGGTTACTCAGTGCATACAACAATGCAAGTCATAATCGACTTTGCGCATTGCAGAATTACTCGTTAACTTCACGCAATTCTGATATTTACGTGCTATTGTTGCAATGTTCTATTTGTTTGCAAATACAATCATGATGTACCGTATATATCGCAAAGAATTGATCAAGAATCCACTGGAATTTACTCAGATAGAGTAAAAAATAAGTAGAGGCTAGTTAATTGCTAGCTACATTCTTTGTTAGAAAGTATTTTTTTTTTTAGAGATTTAAGAGTCCAAAACAGACAACGTTTGGGTTAACGAACTTACCATGTTATGGTACACGGTGGTTTTATTGTTTCGTGTGTTGGCAAAGAATGTTAATATATAAGCAGTAGTTGAATGTACCTTTGCATAAAGTTTATTTCGCTGATGGAATGGTAAATATTGTCAGAGTACCGTATGAATGTTTGATGTAAAAATAAATATAAAATAATTATGTGACATGAAAAAGGTAATATGTACAAACAGTTGGGATATAGGTGCACATGAGAAGGAAATATGACACTGTCTTTTTTTAAAACTTGCTGAATTTGTTTTGAACACCACTTTTGCCATGTTGATTTAAGGTAGTTTATGCTGTCTGTCATGCACTTAACGCATTGTCCATGAACAGGTCAGTCCAAGAACATTCAGCGGAAATGCTGGTGATTGATCCAGTAAATATTGATTGTTTATCAAAAGCCTGTTACACAATCAAAATTTATCGGAAAAAATAACTTGTAGTTAGCTGAAACTAGAATTTCCTTGTTAATCCTTACATTGAATTTTAGGTATTTGATTTTCCTTACCATACAATGTTCCTTGTTTAGGTCAATGGGACAAACCTGGAATACGAGAAACATTCCAAAGTCGTGACAGCTATCAAAGATTCGGGTACCTCTGTTGAACTTCTCGTGGTAGATGAGGAAACAGATAATTTCTTCAAACAATGCGAAGTAACACCGACTGCTGAATACTTAACAGGCCCACTGCCAACACCCAAACCGCCAAAACGTGAGTTTGCATTGCGTATTCCTGTTCAATTCATGTGAATTGAGATTTGCAGTGAGATGCAGATTTAGCGATTGAATAGTCAATGAATCCTCCTAGTGGTAATATATAAGCCAGTAAGTCAACTGGCAGGTAACCGATCATTATCAGCCTGTTTTCCCTACCCTGGTAATGCCTAAATCACTTATTGTTATGGAAGAAAGTGATAATAGTGATAATTGATATAAAGGTACTTAACACACACTTAATTAATATCCATAAGCGTATGAAAAGTTACCTAGTATCAGTTTTATATTAATTGTAATAATTTAACTGATTAACAAAATGCATAAAGGATGGACACTCTAACGATCCTAATTTAGCAGTCGTAATAATGGTCGTATGTGAGATTGGTCGTTAAATAAACAAGGTGGTTGTTGGGGAGTAACTGTATTAATCTATCTTTGGCTCTCAATAACTGTTTATTACAATACAATTCTCCAGAATCTAAATTATTCGATGATAATGTTACATTTACAGAAAGTCGTAGCACAAACTCATCCATTAGGACAAAATCATGTGTGTAGTATATAGAGTCATCTTCAAGGACTGAGCTTGGAATGCATATAATTAATTGTACTAAATTTAGTTTCATTTATTCATACAGAAGAAGTAGACCCAACTACAGAGATGCTTGCAATGGATCTGACCATGTTGATGGAGAAGTCTAAGTCAAGTAGGAAGAAGAAAGCCCCAGAAGGCGATTGGAGAAAACGTCAAGCGCTTTTCAATAACATGTAGGACAGGGATGGCGCTGTTCAAACTAATCATGAGCTTATATATATACCCCTACTAATTATTATCTACTAATACTTATGTACATAGTCACACATGGATATCGCTAAATTTGTTACTGTAGTTTTTTTTCTGTCATCGAACCATCCAAATGATTGAAGAAATGCTGCAGCAAGTTGGAGCTAGTTCTGGCTCGTGAAGTTTTGAGTAATTCATTGTGATCATGCTGAGTTTATGATACCTCACTTTTATGATTTTCTGACCAATCCCATCTGTATTAGTGATTCACAGTCTAGCACATAGATTGTAGGTTGCTAGCTGGCCAGATTTATTTACCACAGTATCTTTTACATACTGTATTGCCTTGGCTGAATTTAAAATATCACGCTATTTTGAATGATTGACGATTGTAAAAATGTTGTGCAGGTGATACCAGTATAGGTTGAATCTATTCAATGCGGCAACCTTGGCGCCTCGTCATTGCCGGGAAACAGAAAGGGGAAGGGGAAACCTTAATTCCCCAATGTTTGACCCTAATTGGTCCCGCTCATTCCACAAGCATATTGTTGTGTAATGAGGGAAAGAACAAAACTTGAAACCGGAAATAATACAACCAATAAACTTCTAAGCAAGGTTTTTATTGTTTCACATAATATGAAGCACCACTTCCTTCTGCACCTTTATGAAATCCTGAAGAGTTAAAATACTGCTGAATACATGAAATTAATTATGTTGTGTCACCAAAACATTTGACTGCAGCGTAAGTATATATATTTGGTCCTTTTGCATCTGATCCACAAAGTAATGACGAAGAGTTGTCAGGTTGTTAGGAGTTGTGAGGTTCAATAATTGTATAAAAATATGTTACACTGTAAGCACGAGTGTATATCATATTCTGGTATTAGATTGGACCATAGAAAAATTTTCACAATAAATATGGTAGATTTTGCATGACAAATGTGCAAGAGAATGAACTCTTGATTATAAAGGATACATGGACAGCAAGACTTACTTGTATATACTTGAAGAACCTATTTCCTGTTTTATTTTTTTCCAGCTCTACATATATAATGCATTTGAATTTAATTTGATTCTTTTTTTGTGAGTAATAACTCAATTCAATGATATACCAGGTTAATTGTACCTGAGCTAAAACTAGTTTTACATTTGCTGTCAATGGTCTTGAATTTCAGATATTAATTTATTTCTTAAGATTGATATTCGGCTTGATGGTTCTCTGCTTTAAGTATGATAATTATTATTCAAAAAATTGCTCGTCAAAATAGTACGAGGAACCGTGTATGTGTAATTCGTTAACCAACATTTGCTGAATTTTTATTTTATCCAACCATGACATAATTTAACAGCACATCTGAATATTATTACAACTCGTAACATAATTCTCTATCCTTGTTGTCATAGCATAACAAGACATACAGACACATACAACATAAGGCCTTACTTATGAATTAATAATAGAAAATATAACATATTGAATGCAGATCAAATGGTGTGATATAGAAACAATTTTATACCAATGGATGATGACCCTTTGTAGCATTGAACCATTAAGCCATCCGTATTAAATGTAGAACTCAAATGTACCCAACAATGTTTTTAATCTTTTATATTTTCATGGAAAATCTGGCAAAAAATTTTCAAGATATTGAAAATCAAAAGCGAATGTATATTAGGTAATCAAATCAGAAAATATTACCAAGAACAACTCCGTTGATTTCATTCAGAAAACATCTTGCTTGACTGTCTTACCTTCCTCTTTAATTGGACATTGCTATTTTGATTATCTTTCGCAATTGTATAAGTATTATTGTATTTGATCTATCATCTTTTTACTGCACATCTGTCAATTTGAAATGTGTGGTCACTCGAATCAACCTGCTCCATCTATCTGAACTCATAGTACTTCATTATACTATAATTTTTAATTCTCTTCATAGGTGGTATTGTCACAACTTAGCAAATGGTGTTTTTAACGAACTGATGGTGTATAAGACGTGCCTCTTGAGACATATTTTTCCATATTTCATATTTTTTAAGGGTCATTATTTTCGGTAAGGAACAGCGTTTTTCCCATGATAAATTATCAAATCTTTTTGGTATTGTAACAGTGACCATACACTATTTAATATTAACTACCCTCCTTACAGTTCAGCCAATATTTTAGGTATGAAAACTAGTTATATATCTCATAGAATACTTATCTAGTAGAAGAGACCATCTTTACATTCAATCTTAGGTGTATGGGACACGGGGTATTTTATACAATCAATATCTTTACATACTACTCGATACTATTATACTGTAGCGAGATTGGTGAGAAATTAGTACTTTTCACCACATAAGATAAACTATAGAACACAGCTGTTAATACCTAATACTGTATCATATTCCTAGCTAATTTATTTAAAATTGTCTTTTGTTCGATTCAGTTTATGGCAAACATCAGACATAGAAAGAACATAGATTAAGCATCACCTTAGCTCATCGCATTACTTGTGCAATGCATTCCAAACTAAACCGCAACACCAATTTACTCTACTCAACTTTAGATATATCTCTGTGTAGCTCTAGAATGAGAATTGTGTACTGTTAATCACTTTGATCAATCCTTTCAATTATGTTTTCATGTGGAGATCCGATGTCGCATACTATTCGATTCCTTTGCTCTATGCCAGGATATATTGTACATGCTATAATTATTTTTTGCCATGTTCTCAATTTCTTGTTATTATCACATTAGCAAACACTGTAGAAATGAAATGTCAGTGTCATGAAATCATCATAATTACCATACATATCTTTCAGTGTAAATTTTGAGATCGTGTTGTCAGGTTTAAATAAAAGCAGTAGATAAAGAATGGATTTTTCAGGTTGATGTGGTGAGGCAGGGGTCTTCGAACTACGGCACACCTCTGCAACATATTATTCGACCCACTAGAACTTGATAACATATATACATAATAAATGACATACAATTTCTTAAAATAAGAAGATATAATCGGAAAAGAAACTGTTGACCATAGGCCACTATTCTCAGTGTCATCCCAGATAGACAAAAATGCAAATGGTTGAATGGACTATTTTCATTGAAATCAAAATTTTAGATCCAACTGATAAAACTAATTTCCTTCCCTGGCCTGTGTAAAATAACAAAGTTTGGAGGCCCCTTGATGTGAGGGACCTATACTAATGTCGGATGTACTGTGATATTCTTATTTATCATATCTCCAGTTTTTCAGATTTTTCTAACCCAGGTTGATTGGCTTTCCTCCTGCAGTCATTTCATTGATGCTTCTTTCAAAACTGACAGACCATGGCCAATGTTGTAGCCAGTCCAAGATGACATCAGTCGGTTTGTATCTTTCTGGTGTGTATGATAATGATATACAGTATCAATTATTTGCAATGTTCTGTAGTAAAACTACTGCTGATAGTCGATTGGTCCCTCCATACATAATGAAATCGAGATTACATTTAGGAATCCAATAACAGAAATTTCAGTTCAGAGTTTTGACAAAATTCATCATACATTAAGTAATACTAAACTCTTTGTTTTTGAACACAGATCAGAGCAATTTTTAGACCCGAGTATCTTCACCATAATAACAGAATCAAAACATTGTTGAGTTTATTCACTCTTAACAGACTTCTTTGTAAATTTTTTCTTGTCTTTAGCAGTAGATGCAGGGCATATGTTTTTATTTAAGCAGTCAGAACATTTTGGAGATACGGGTAGGCAGATTTGCTGTCCAAATCCAACTAAAAGCCAATTAACTTCCCTCCAGTATGATCTGAAAATGTGATTGTTTGTCTGAGAAAAATGCACGACAGTACAGGTATTAAAAAAAAATTAATTACTGTGGCAACCAGTCCTCTAAATCTTTCCTTGTTGCTTCAGGTACACTTCGCTTCTTTTTAACCCAATCTAGTCTGTTTGCAATTCTGTGGACATGGACATCAACACCTGACATAGCAATGGATGCAGTCATTAATTATTAGATGAGCCTCGAGGGTGACTGTACAATTATACCTATTCCAACAACTTCATTCCAAGCACATGACATTACAAGGTACGCCATTTTTGGTCCAACACCAGACAGACTAGTGAGTCCCTTTACTGTTCGTGGAATATCACAATCGTAACTTTCTTTCAACATCGCTGCTGTTTTTTTCAAGTAGTTGATTTTTTTCTATCAACGGTCATAGTTTATGAACTGCATTGCATTTATTGAATGTTTATTGACAATGTTAAATTCACCTTCCAAAAACCAACTGGATAAATAAGTGTCCCAAGTTCATCGTCAGACATTTCAAGGATACTAAGTACTGTCAATCCATGTTCTATGAGTTTTACCATTGCTGCATGAGTGATGTGATCTTTGGTCTGGCTTGAGAGCATCAGTGATACCAATGTGTGAAATCTTCTCTCCTATTGAGCATGTAGAAGGGGTGTTTAAGATTCACAAGTAGTCTGTATGATTTTACATTCGATTTAGCATTAGCAATTTAGTAATATATGCCATGGTACTAGTCTTAGGGTAGGCTAGATTTGGTAATGGTGAGTTAACAGTAATCCTTAACCCCACATGTGCTTATATAACCAAACGTGACTGGGTTTTCGGAGGGACCAGACTACAAGATTACCAAATTCAGTTACATTCACCTTTTCTGTATAATTTTCTCCTTTGCACTTTTCACAGCCCATCGTATCAACAGGAGCATTTTTTTCTTTCCTCATTTCACGTATGTTTTCTAATTGCGCTAACCAATTCCTTGGCTCCCACTTGGTACCCGGTTCGCGTTTCACAACAATTTCTTTTTCCGGCTCCAATTTCACAGCTGTTTTGATTCGTTTATTATTAATCGTTTTTTTGCTATGTACAACGCTGTCTTTCAACTCGCGTTTTACCGCAATATTCTTATTCTTAGTGCGAGTGAAATAAGGGCTTCTTACGTCAGTCATTGCTTTAAATAACGTAGCAATTCTGCTACAAGTTTTCATACATGTAAACCTTTTCAACGAACCAGAATTTGATATTCTAGCACATGTGGGCTGCTATAGTTTACAAATAAACTTACTCAAGCGTGAAGCCCGCTAACTTCATTTGAAGCCTCAGATGAAACGTGACGATTCGTCTGTCATACTCTATTGTCTATTGCTGGCGTGATAGTATGATTATGAGGAATGTGAAATATAAAAAGAATATATCGAAAGACATAGATTTCAAATTCATATTACAAATTCAACACATTTTTCGCTATAACGATGTCCTTTTCTTGGCCTGACACTTCTTATGACGAAACAAAATGTTTCAACGTTCAATCGTCATGGATACAGTTTCCAGGGATACAAAGCACCGTAGTATCCTAAATTCATCATTTGGGTGCATGATTGCATGTTGCAAACATGTCGAAGTTATGCAGATCGATAAAAAATTTATCATCTGCGTTTCATTTATGTCTGGCGATATGTTTACTAATATCGTTTGTCAAAAGTTACATACCCAAGAACAACTGGTTGGAAATTTCTCAACCAGGAGAATATTTGAGAGGGGAATCTCAGTCCTTGTTTAACGACATTGGCAGCAGGAGAGCGATGCAATCTTTCGCAAAAAAGGTTTTCTCCAATCCACTCAAGTGGGAGGTCGATGATAGCATGGCGCTAGTTATTCTTCAACTACCCCTACTGTACACTATGTTTAAATACTTGCGAGAATATCTTATCAAGAATCGGGAATATACCATTGATAAAGTGAACGAACTTAAGGAACAAGCAAAGGAATTGAAGGATTCGCGCTCTCATATTGTGAACTGCATGAGCACCGTGAAAGCATTCGTTAAGTTGGTCTCTAAACGAAAATTCGGAATTCGTAGCTGCAAACTTCGACGCCAATATCGTATTAAGAAATCGGCGAGAAAATGGTCGAGAAGAGCCAGACTGCGTTGTGATCGACATCTCGAATCGAAAAGAATTCCAAAATTCTCGAGCGAGAGTATATCTGAAACAAAGGAAACTCTGAATAATACATCTGGTACTTCTGGATACGTGAGCAACATCAGTCAATGTAGCCTGGCTCCATTTAGACTGGACTGTTCAGCAAACACGATGGAAATTTCTTTCGCTACCGGTCGTTCAGAGGATGCCGATTGTCCGATATATTCACCTTTGCAGACGACGAGAAAAGTGAACTTGACAGGATTAGTATCACCAATACCGCCCCATAAAGTTTCACCACAGAAATCAAAATCTTGCTCAGACTTAAAAGGAAGGTCATTCGACGAAGAATTCGACCCGACGCTACCTTTGGCTATAGAACACGGAGATAATACACCTGTAGAACATCGCCAATCCACGCCTAAGAAACTCAAAATCAGCAACCCTGTTTTTGAGCTGCCGATGCCTGGTTCTTTGAATCTTTCGATTGCCGTCGTTAAACAAGAATCTTCTTTGGACCTTGAAAATAGCGAATCTCCCATTGGTGCTACTGATTCTATCCAAACAAACAACCAGGACTTCGCTAGCAGCATTAGGACAGACTTCCTGTTACCTTTCTCTGGGTGTTTTGTCCACTCCAGCGAAGAAGATGTAGAAATTCCCGAAATACTAGCAACTCCCGGCGAAGAATGTCCTGGAACACTGGAAGAGATCGTTTCTCTGGACAACGAAGACGTTATCGTGGAAATTCATTATCAGAATCCAGACTATAAAGGAAGATTTAACCAAAAGCTTCCCGACACTGCTTATATCGACTCTCACACTCGGATGGATTCCCCCGGAGATGACAATGTGACGTCTTTTTTTCCGAGTGACGCCGAATATAGCGACACTTCACACATCAGCAACGAGAGTTCGACCTCGGAAGACGTCAACTGCAGCCCCATATCTAGCATTGACAGCGCAGACGTATGTGGAAAAATTATGCGACCCGGTGCAGGTTTTATGAAAGCGCCTACGTCAATTGAAGATAAAATCTCTACAGACATGCTTTCTCCGCTTTCGCTTTCCAGTTGTTTCGGCAGGCAGGATTCTGTCGATGATAACAATTGCAACGAAAGGGATTTAATGCTGGAGCTTATTGGACCAAATGATTCCCAGTCAGGTTCAACTGGACTTCAAATACCGGATGCAGCTATGTTTCAGGGAATGAGCAGCTTTTCTTCTGCATATTCCGATTCTTCTTCTTCTGGGACTAGCTTCGTACCGAGCGATGTTTGGAGCCCGCGCTATTCCTCGTCCGAATCCAGCGACGAAGAACGAAAGGAGGATAAACCGGGATTCCTTCAGACCGTGAAATCATTGGTACCATCGGCTTCCCCGATTACACCTTTCTCTAAAAAATCTCGTGTGAGCAATAGCACTGGAAGCAGTTTTGGTTTTCGTCGATTGTATAGAAATGATAAAAACGACGAGGCGATTGTTGAATCAAACCGTGAAGATGTTGTCATTTCGATGAAGAATGCGAGTTCGGAAAGCGACTCTATTGAAAGCATCAAGGATAGTATAGACGGAAGTACCTCGGAAGGACCGAGAACAAAGCCTGATGTTAAAACTATAGTTATCGTGAGTGACGATGGATCAAGTTTTAGACGGGGTTTTGAGGTAGCAACGCCTAGTGTAACCCACCACCGACAGAATTTGGCGAATGATAAATCATCCGATGCTTCCATTGTTCCTGCTAGTGAAAGCAGCTCATCGTCATGTGGTTTACATTTTATCGTCGGAGAAGTCATAGCAAATGAAAACTCCCAGACTACACTTAACGTCCTGAGTGGAAACAAAACTCATTCAACTACCAAGCCAGCTATTCCGCAATGCAATTTGAATATGGATAAAGCCCAACGGAATGAAACAGAGAAAGTAGCCACGACCACGTCGCCGTCTGCAACTAAAATACCGGCTCTCGCAAAGGCTTGTAATCAAATGACCATGGAACAGCTCCATCGTCAACTCGTTTCTATGGACGAAAAGGAAATGACAATGCTGCAAAGCGAAATCGAAGAAATAAGAAAGAAGGTGCCCACACAAATTCGGCATTGAATTGTCTTCTCTTAGACCCGAATAGAACTGAATTTACATTTTAATTGTACTCATCACAACAGCTTAGTATAGTATTAGACTTTGTTAGATTTCTTGATTCTAGTTTTGAATTTGCAAAATGTATTTTTATCATAGGCAATGAATGATCTTGCTACGGAAAGAGATCTTCTGATGACCAAAATCAAATCCAAAGAGGAGGAGGTTAAAAGATCTGTAAAAGCAAAGTTTTTACAATGTTTCCGCTCTCGCCGCAACGTCCTGAAGACTCTACATAATCGTCTTGTGGAGATTGAAAACGCGACAAACATCGTGAGGCAGCGAGCAAATGTATGGCAAAAAGCTGTCGATCTATCAGAGCAAGAAAGACAAGCAGAACAGCGTCACTACCAGAACGTGATGGAGGAACGCTTGCAAAAATTTAAACTTTCAATCATTCGATGCGTTCAAAAAGCTATGGAACTTAGAAAAACCTTCGAAGACATGGAATTCCAAGATAGACTAAAATCCAAGAACGAGCCTCGCTGTTACGATTGTTGTATTGGCCGCCATCCTGTCGACACCGACTTCGAGCCGAAGGGCCGTTCTCGTTACTATGATGATAATTTTCCTTCGAAGCCTTTCCCGATTCTTTGCCTGGAAGAGGGATTCCTCCCGGCATGTCCGATCGTACGCAACATCAACGCTCGCTATGACGCGCTGAAATTATCACAATACGTTCCGATCTCTGAAAAAGTTGGAAGGATTGCAGATATGCAGAGACTCCTACAGTGGGAGCTTTTTACCAAGTCTTATTTGTATTACGGTCAACTTTCATGATATAATACCAGAGTGTACCTTTTTTACCGTGTAGTATTCGTGCTTTTTTATGCATAAATGTGACTTTATTTATTGTGATATATTTGGTGTTTCTGACAGTAAAAGATTTTTAAACTGATTTAAAGCGGATACAAAAAACATGGGTGTTGTTTGCAAATCCACAAAGGTGACAGTACATATTTTGGGTTAGGAATTTTCGTGAAAAATTCAAATAACGGATAAAGTTTGGAAGGTCGAAACTGCAATACGTGTGATTACATAATGATGATGATATTTCAATAGTCACTAACGAGATAGTGATGGACCCATGGGGTTACTTTAACTCCATTCATACAGCTGGACCGACTGTGAGCTAGGTGAATATGTCTTGCTCAAGGACTAGGAGATGTTTAACTCAAACCGGGTTTCTGCATTCTACCCTTAGTGGTAATAGTTGAATTTTTAAATATTATGAAATCATAAAGCTGACTGTCTTAGCACTGGTCAGGTTACATGTGCTTGATCTTATCTCTTTCTGGTTGGGATATAGAATATACCTAGTAAGAGAAAGTACTTCCACATAATATAAATTTTTAAAAAGGTGGGTGACTACTATGACAGAGGTTGTAGTGTTAAATTCTAGATAATGCAATGGATTAAAGTGCAAGCCATTTCGTATACATATGTTAGACTGGAAGGCAGTCACGAGGACAAAACCTTGTCATTAATATAAATAGTAGTTTAGTACAGACAATATCGTACTGATATTTTTAAAGAGATAAGAAATAGTCACGTGCATTTGTTTACGTCAGATAGCGCGCTGTAGTATTTTTACGTCGAGTGCGTGATTAAGCGCTAATATTGCGTAACTTTTTGAAACAACAGTATAGCGATAGAGGAAAATTGCAAGGCGTTGACGGATTCCATTACCAGTTTCTAGTTGCCGAAACCTTGAAAGTTTCTTTATAGGAAATATGTACTCTTAAAATCAGTATATCGTAATCCAGTGTTGCTCAAAAAGATAAATTAATACATACATGTAAAGGCATGGGTAATTGTTGTTAACAGCAGGTAGGTTGTTAGTGATTAGCCTTTATATTCAATGTTTGAATACTACGAATCCACTTGTCTATCTACGCATCGGCGATTCCATTGATTACTCTAGTTGTCTAGCACCTGCAGCTGAAATTGTTATTATGAATTGAAACCCATCCATGTATATTGTATATCATGTAAGATTGTTTAGTTATATGGAAAGTTATCGTGTAAGTTAAAATGTTATCGTCACAAGTTAAAAATGTAGAACAGATAATACTATAAAATCACCAGATAATCTTGATAATCCGAATTTAATCTCTATACAAATGATTTTGATGTATTTTACTGATCTAAGGTGTGGTAGGGATAGTAATCTCCCATAATTCTATCTCCTTGGGCTGTAAAGCTGATGAAATTCACAGTTATATTGACAATTGTTTGTGTCATTCAAATAATTTTGGTTTAAGTTAAATAAGCATGTTTCTTCAAATCTGTATTATTGTAAATCCTAGCTGATGGTGGATAGTTATCAACTTCACTGAAATTAATTTAGAAATCTAAGGTCTATACTTTTGAAATTGGATTAATATGAACAACTGTGTATTATATAATATTATTATAATACAAACAGAGAACTTATGACATTCTAGGCCCTAGGGCTTCAAGGAAATACATATTAAACAATTGAATTGAATCAGGCTAGCATTACCAAACCCGATTTGTGTTTGATTCTCTTAGACAGGCTGTTGGTTCAGGCTTATGATACAACTTTCTTAAGCCTTAAGTATATTTTTTGTTAGTGAGTAGTGTTTCTTTATCATACAAGTATTATGATATCGTATTTATTCATAGCTTCGCTTTCTCGTATCATCGTAATGAGTCAAATGTAGGTAATTACTATTGTGTTTATCTCTGCGTTTGCTTTTATCAGAATCACTTATTGAATAGAAATTGAGAGATGCAGCAACCTGGTAGTGCAGGCATTCCACCTCCCACAACTTGTAAATCTAAAGTTGAATTGCGAATTTCTTGCAATCATCTGTTAGACAAAGACATTCTTTCGAAGTCGGACCCACTGTGTGCCTTATCCATACTTCAAAGTGGCAGATGGGTAGAGGTATGTAAATATCTATGATATTAGAGAATTTGTGATATACTGCAGTTAAGAGGTAGTATGTGTATTAATACTGTTTGCATTATTTCAACAGCATGGCAGAACTGAAAAAGTTCTCAACAACCTCAACCCGCAATTCACGAAGACGTTTCTTGTCGATTATTACTTTGAAGAAGTGCAGCAGCTGCGGTTTTATGTTTACGACATTGACAATGAAACTCAGAGATTAGACGATGACGATTTCTTGGGATTCTTTGAATGCACTTTGGGAAGTGTGAGTTGTTTGTGACAGATAAAATGTAGATGTTTTTGAATGTATTGTAAAGCTTTCAAAGTCAATTCAGTGAACCATGATTGATAGATTAGGATTTTCCTGGCCATTTCAAATGTAGTGAAAGCTGGATTCCTTGACATGGAATAGCTTAAAGTAATTTGCCTGGTCCCTCAAACTTCAAGCTAACGATTCAGACCCATGAGATGACCTATTAGATAATTAATTAATAGTTAACAATTCATTTCATCACTTTCCAGATTGTTTCAAGGCATGTAATAACACAGCCTCTGTTACTAAAGAATGGCCGTAAAGCTGGCAGAGGTACAATAACTGTAAGTACTTTGGCTAATTGAAAACAACTCAAGCGATCTAGCTTAGAAATATCTGTGTACATCTCTGGTCTCCCTGGATGATATATCTAGTGGCACCTTTGAAATGGTGTTTTGTTTCCAAGCTGTGTAGCATAAGTCAAGGTACAAATGTAGCAAATTAATTAAAGCCATTAATCATTAAGAGATAATGTGAAATTTGGGTCCATATACCTAGCATTCATGTTTAATCTGAAACAGAATGTCTCAGTACCTTTGTAAAAAAGTGCATTTTGAAAACTATCACATGTAGATATTAGATAAAGAAAAGATATTTTGCTTTGCTTCAAGTTGAAATTTAGAGGAGTGTTAGAGTTGGAACATTTAGAATACATTTAATATTTACCAAGCGACTATTATCTCTTATCAATATTCGACAATTTGCTTCCGGTGATTCACTACCTTTAAAATAATTTAAAAGTAACTTTATATTAAGATATCTGCTGAAGAACTGAGCGGAAGCAATGAAGTTGTCTACCTACAATTCAGAGGTTCACGACTCGACAAAAAAGTAAGGTGTTAAGGAAATATTACAAGCCTTGCAATTCACAGCTATCTGCTCTACATAAACGTTCTGTTCTGTTTTTTAGGATTTTTTTGGCAAATCGGATCCTTACTTTGAAATATTCAGACAGAGCGCTGAGGGAAACAAATGGCTGTTGGCTCATCGTAGTGAAGTTATAAAAAATACTCTCAATCCGACATGGAAGCCTTTCAAAATATCACTGATGACATTATGTGGTGGCAATTACGATACTGATTTATTGGTGTGTATCTAATTAGTGTTGATAAAATTTTACAGCAGTACCATGCTGTATATATCGATATCCTTCAGGGTCTTAAGCTATTGTAGTTACATAACTCATGTTAGCATGTGGTAAGAATGCATTTGCTACTACTCTATCCACCTGGCTTTTCTCATTAATATTTTATATCTGCTTGAATTTTACAGATAAAAATCTGGGACTGGGATAATGATGGATCATCAGATTATATAGGCGAGTTCAGTACAAGTTTTCGAAGATTTTTGGAGGCTGCCACCAGTTCAGTAAGTAATTTTTGCAGTCTGAATAATCAGCTATTGTTTATGTTTTATAAAATTGATATTAATGTTTCATCCTTGCATTCCTTATATCTAGGTGGAATGGGAATGTATCAATCAACCAAAAAAGAAAAAGAAAGGGAGCAAGTATAAAAACTCTGGCATTATAGGATTGATGTCGTGCAAGGTTGGTGAATATATGCTATCTAAGAAGCTTACCAATCTCGACTGGTATGTGTGGTATTGACAAATGGAAAAGACCGCATGATAAAAACCTATTGTATTAGCTGCTATTACAGATGAGTAGTATAAATAAATGAATGATTTGCTGAATATGTAGCTTTTAAATTGTATCCGTAATATTAAACTCAAACTTCATTGGAAATATTCATCACACTGTCGAAACAAATAATGTTTTCCATTATATCTGTGAATTTGGGATCAGTTAAAAGCTTCAAGTTTCCCTGAAGGTTGTATAGTTTGTTATTTTCTATGGTTTTGCCACACAACAGGCAATCTCAAGATTTGAATAGTAACAATGATTTCTCTTTCAATGATAATGTGGTCACATAAATATAGCACACAATTCATATCGAGCAGCACTGCTGTCACATGAGAAGGTAGTAGATAAATAGGGTTAGGGTTGGGAATTTAATAAGTCAACAAGTGGTGAATATAAATTACGACTGGATTCGAATATGTTTTATACCTTGTGGTTTAAATATTCCTGTACTCAGTAAGATTCCACATTAGTAGTGTTTTATCATGTGATTCCATAATTGCTATTGTCTTGTTTCCAGGTTGAAACAGAACACACATTTTTGGATTACATAATGGGAGGCTGCCAGATCAATTTCACGGTAACCATCCGTTGTGTATTCAATTAAATTTTTCGGTCAAAATTTGGATTCTATTCTAATTGGAATATGAAGTCTGAATCGCTCATTGAATCTTTCACCCTGACCTTTGTTTTTATTGCTATTCTAGGTTGCAATTGATTTTACTGCTTCAAATGGAGATC
This sequence comes from Halocynthia roretzi, assembly GCA_013436055.1. NCBI lineage: Eukaryota > Metazoa > Chordata > Ascidiacea > Stolidobranchia > Pyuridae > Halocynthia > Halocynthia roretzi. The sequence goes on along the minus strand of QRAM01000028.1, from coordinate 223,871 downwards.
CGAGAAATCCACAGTCATTACATTTCATGAATCCTCAGGCACCCAATGAATATTTGAAGGCTTTGCGGGCTGTTGGTCAGGTATAAAACCCATTCCATGTGATATCTTCTTTATTTACTGATTATATGCGTAAACATCTTAAATCAGGTTTGCCAAGACTACGACACCGACAAACTCTTTCCTGGACTAGGCTTTGGAGCTAAAATTCCTCCGCATTATACCGTTTCCCACGAGTTTCCACTGAGTTTCAACTTCCAGAATCCATTTTGTGCAGGTACTATTAACTTTTAATCCTTTACAACTCTTCTAAGACTGTTTACATACATGTTCGTGATCAATTCGCATTTTGTTTGCCGTTCTTATATTAACAGGTATAAGCGGACTGGAACAAGCTTACAAAAGTTGCATAACACAGATACAACTATATGGACCAACAAACTTTGCCCCTATTATTAACCATGTGGCAAGATTTGCTCACGAAGAAGCTCAGGGAAATAAAGCTGGAGTGAGTGAAAATTGAAATCTTACGTTAGTGTTGTAACTACTGCTAGGCTAATTAGATACATATTATTTTTCAAATTCCCTATCAGTTAGAAACAAAGGATAAGGTATCCGAACAAAGCATTTTTCAATTTGAGCCTTAAATTATTCATTACGGAGAGTGACTTTCGTTTTTTCTTCATTCTTTCTGTTAGAAAAGCTGTTCAATTAATCGTTAATCAGCTTTAAGTGCTAAGTATGAATGCAATTTTTTTTAATCCAGAGATAACTTAAGATTTTAAGGTGTTGTTGTCAAACTAATTCATAGAAGATTTCATTTTTTTAGAATTTTGTAAGATTTGAGAAAATTGCAAGATGTTTTTTTAACTATAATGTTGATCATTCCAATGTCAGAACTATTACATCCTTCTCATTCTCACTGATGGAGTGATAACAGACTTCCTAGAAACGAAAGACGCCATTGTTGGAGCATCCTATCTTCCCTTGTCTATCATCATTGTCGGAGTCGGTAAGAAATATATTGTAGTCTTCTTTCATATGCTACTAACTACTCATTTCTTGTTTATAGGTAGGGCTGATTTCAACGAAATGAATCTATTAGACGGAGACGAAGTCAAATTAGTGGCGAGAAGCGGACAGCCTTGTTGTAGAGACATTGTTCAGTTTGTTCCATTCAGAGATTTCGCAAATGTAAGATATAGATGTATCTAGATAGTGCATGAAGTGCAAGCAGTGCAAGCTCGATACCTCGAAGTCGAAGGGAGCAGGCAAATTAGGCACCTGTATTTTAATAAGGATTTTGCCCAGGCCAATTAAATCAGTTCAACCAAACCGGAATTCCTGATGTTGAAGTATCGAGCTTACACTGTAACATTTGCTGCTTTGCTACTATCATTGCTGCATTTATTTATGTTAGGGTTGTGATCATCTTAGGTTTTTAGGATTGTTTTGGGGGCACTGATTATTTTTCTGGTTTCTGGTTTTGTTTCAATCCCGGACACACAAACACTCGAACTCACATCATTATAATTTTTTGTGGTATAATGGTATTTCTTATGGAATTAGGCACCCCCTCGCGAGCTGGCTAAATGCGTCCTTGCCGAATTGCCTGATCAGGTCGTACAGTACTTCAGATATCGAGGGTTTAAACCAATGCGGTCACAAAGTGGCGATCCACCATCCTACACAGGGTGACATTTTAAAACGGTAACTGTTATTAATGATTGCAGGTTAAAATGCATAATGCATTTTGTTATCAAATTTGTATACTCCTATCTTCATTTTTAGTGAGGTAATTCTCAGAAACCTCTTTAAAAGAGATTGAATTCGTATTTATAAAATGAACTTCTTAATTACATTGCAAATTTCATTTTGCACAAATCATCTGAATGTGTATTTATCAACTGATAATATGAATTTGAGAATGTGACTATCACATGCATAGATATGTTTCAGTACTGAAGTTTCGTATATTTATATATTCTTTTCGTTCAGCTTGCTTGATTTTCAAGATTCATCAATATCTCATTTTCTGAATCTCTATATTATTTTTAATAATTGTCACTAGGGTGCAATACTATTTTTTTTTTGTTATCTTGAATCCATGATCTTAACAGTCTTCCTTTGCAAAGCATATTAGGAATTTAGTGTATTATTCAGCATGAAAGAAACATTTTTTCTAGGAAAATTATCAGAAAATGTATTTTCCAAAGATATCTTTCAACTTGGATTAAAAAATAATCATTATTCTACATACATTATCAGTGTTATCATGCCAACTAAGATCACCATCATGGAAAAATATTTTTCTTTCAGGGTCCTCCAGACTGCCTATCAAAGGCTGTTCTTGCAGAAGTGCCTGGACAACTTACATCATACTTCAAGTATCGCAATATAACACCGCAACCATTGCAAAAGCCATCTGAAAACCAAACACTTGTGCAACCTACTTAATTGTTTTCTGATCACCTTTATTTTCACTCTGAAGTTTCCTGCTATTTGTGATTAGCAGTTTTTAATAGTTATAAATTCTTGATATTATTTCTTTAACTAAGAAAGTATATCAGTCAACTGCATACAGTATGAAATTATATTCTGATAGTGATATTCAATGATTATCTTTTGTAACAATAGTCCTGTTAAATACTTTCATTTGAAACTAAGTTTTGTAACTTTTGACAGATAAAAATAGCCTATTAACATTTTTTGTATATATAATCTAATAGCCGTCAAACAAACCGTACTCGTTTTTAAGTAACACTTATGTAGCTTCACGTTCATACAGTATTATATTATTTTGGCAGTAGTCATGAATGAACGGGCAAACCATTTGGTTATTGCTTTTAAAGAGAATTATTTTAAATGATGGGTGGTTTTCAGGGATATTGTTCTACACATCAATCACATATGAACCATGATTGCAGTAAGCAGTCTCATTCTATAGTTTTGTCTTCAAGGAATCTAGGCATTTGGGACAACTGGTTTTTTTTAGTACCAGATTATGTTGATTTTGCAAGCCTCAGTACTTATATAGCAAGGAAATTCAATTACATTCCAAATTTTCTTTATAGTTAGAGAGTGTTCATTTAATCATTCTGTATTTGCCTTTTGGATATTTGAATAGCCTGTTGAAACTGTTACCATACATACAGATATATATAAATGTTCATCATATTTTGCGATTTATACAGACAGTAGTGAAGGTTTGGGTATACTGTAATTTTCCTAATATAATACGCGCTCATGTATAATACAGCCCCAATTATGGTGTTCAGATAGCTGAAGCAGGCACCTATCAAATCGCGCTTCACCTCATACCTACAAGCCTGAAGACGTGTGCTGTATAGAACGCACTCCAGCCAGGTAATTCCTGGCGATGACTGCATGATTTCGCCTCCAGGAACTAAGGTCTGGTCGGGAGATTTCCAAAAAAGCTTTCTTATGTGTCAGGATGTTCAGTGCTTTTTTTTTCTTTCAAAACTCCGTGAACCATTTCCGGGAGCTTGTGCGATGGTATTACCTATGGTCACTGAATGGATGATGATGATGATGGAACCAAGAGGTCACTATAACCTCACTGGAGGACACCATCATCACTGCAGTGACTTCGGAGTTGCCGGTACCCACTCTGAGGAGGTCCAGTGAATGTTGCCTGGAATAGTCGATAAAAGCCCGACATCTTGTGGCGATAGATATCACGCAATATACGCATCCATTTTTCAGATTGAATTTGCTTGAGGTAAGTTAGCGACTGGTTTGATAAATAATATATGTTTATTGTAGTGGAAGCAGGAAAGCCGTATTCTGAACTACTATTATATGGAATAGTTATATCGGTCGAAAAGTAGTTGTTGTGCTCGAACTGATAGTAACCTCCTTTATCTGACCTACTCCATCTCGCATTGGAAATCATAAAATAAAAAGTCCTATTTTTCCAGCTTTCTATTGAACATTCAAAACTAAACTGAAAAATGGCTATGCAAGCAGCAAGACGGGCAAACGTAAGTGAAATGAAATACATTACTGCATGGTCTTGAGAATAACACAAGTATTTTATTTCATCTGAAGGTACGTTTGCCACCAGAAGTCAACAGAATACTTTATGTTCGAAACCTCCCATACAAAATTACAGCTGAGGAAATGTATGATATATTTGGTAAATATGGAGCCATCAGGCAGATTCGAATGTAAGTATCAATTATGTTGATTTTCTTGCGAGAGTTCAATGTTCTTGCAAACTGATTACTAGGCTCAACTACTTTTGGTATTTCCTGTGTATTCGGTACTAAGCCGGCACGTCATTCATTTTACACAACAATACCGGCATTAGTTAGTCGGCACTGCTGAGGGATGCTGTACCAATATCATGAAGAATATATAATAAAACTTGAGTACTGTGATTCATACCATGAATAGAATATAATTTGTCAACTGTTATACATCTCACTTTTCAGGGGTACAACTGCGGAGACTAAAGGCACGGCGTACATTGTGTATGAAGATATTTTTGATGCTAAGAATGCATGTGACCACTTATCAGGATTCAATGTCTGCAACCGATATCTCGTCGTTTTGTACTACAACCCTAATAGAGTATGTATTCATGGAAAGGGAGGCTAACCATTGATCTTCTGCTCTTATCTGTTTCCAACTAGCATAACATAATGAAGAAATTGTTTCCCACTGTCCATCTAATTAGTGTCTTCTATACTTCTACAGTCCTTCAAGAAACAAGATGCCAAATTGAAACAAGCCAACCTCAATAAAATGAAAGCAACTTTTGGTGTAACCACTGAAAAGAAGTAATAGACGACGATTTGATACATACCATGGAACTGTGTTATTTACGGGCGACTTCAAAAGACAGTGTTGCCGTCGCTGGTGTCACTTCTATTCCACCTAACATTTTGAGCAATGTTTTCACACACTTGCTGTCCGTGAAATTGTTGAGTTTCTTCATTTACTCCTCGGAAACGAATGTCATAGATTCCACAGAAGTTTTAAAACATACCACCACTAGACTGTGAATATTTCGAATGTAAAACAATGATAAACGCTTTGTACATAATCTATTTTTGAGCAGTGCGCTATATATTTGAGAGTATATAGCATCATATCCTTAACAACTCTGAATCCAAACCTGAAATTGTTTTTGGGAATTCCTGTAGAATTATTGATAACAATTAGAGAATTTTTTGTCCACATTTCAGGAAATTTTAACACTGGATTAATATGGTTGAACAGTTCGTACTAATCAGGTTGAAATGGGTTTTAGGAACTAGGGTATGCTAATGTCTGAGGATGATGTTGGGAATGGAGGGTAAATGTTACTGGACATGCACTGGAAACTGAAGAGAAGGGGAATGCTTTTCCTCGCAATTTCCTCCGGATACTAATACAGGTTGATAATCCTTTGAAAATCTAAAAGTTATTTAGTTTGAGAAGCACTACACTTGATGTAGCTGTTTTGCTGTGTAGCTACATCTATCTTGGTTCTGTAAGCAGTGATCATTATCTATTTTTGCTACATGGACATACTGTATACTGTATACTGTATAAAACATTATTTCAATCTAAACATCATTTCCACATAAAAAAATCCATGCGAGTGTAGCATGACTAGCACCATTTTGTTTGAATACACAGCTATTAAAAAAATATATAAAAGCTCTGTACAAGACTTAAAATCTATGTGAACTTCCTTTATGAATTGTACATGGATTGCATGCTTAAAGTGTGTTCCTTACTTAAGCTGTCCCATTTCATAGGCATAAATATACAATTATTCCTAAACATGAAACACTTCCGGTCCCTAGCATTATAGATCAAGGTTTATAATAATTATCAACCTGTATTTCAATAAATTTGCTCGAAGTTTTTTCCTTTACGAAGAGAGAATCAATGTCATAATTCCTTTTTTCATTTGTAATAAAAATTTCTGTCTGCCAGCTCTTTGGCATTCAAAAGCTCAGTGCATTCATATTCCATACAATTTCTGGAATGAAGAGTTCATCGAAATTCAATACTTTTAAGGGTATAGGTTCCTCAACCCCTGGAGAATTAGAATACTTCTTCAGGTTCAGTCATTTGCGATACTGTACATTGAAATAATTAATTAACAGAAGTGATAACGGAATTGATATGCATCCAATAATTGGGTTATACTTCGATTTTGTTGGCAGTACGTCTTCGTTGGTGACGTGCCACCCACGAGACGAAAAATAGTTGAATAGGAAGAAGGCTACAGCGGTGTTATAATCTCGCGTAACCGTATCCTGTTCGTCATTCATTCATGAGAGAGCTGTGTATGTTGTTATGTAGTACCGTTCGCTGGCGCTGAGGAAAATAATACAAAGAGGAAAAAGGTCTTGCCTGATATATTAGACGTAGTCGTAATACGACAGGTCTCACTCGGCGCTGTACCGTCGAGTTGTGTTGTTACGTGTGCGTGAAGAAGCATCCTTGGCCACATTTACAGTCAACAAGTCTGGAATTATTTCTTTATAACTTCAATTACAGATTTTAAAATAATTTCGGTACAATGTCAGCTAAGGCGATCACCGAATTCACTGGAAAGACTCTTCTTTCTAAGCATTTGCACTCTTGCTCGAATTTGCAAAACAGATTCAAATTCCTCGAGGTTGATGCAAATACGGATTTCAGTTCACTGCTGGAAAAGCATCCTTGGATCTCCAACGAGGTGATTAAATTTGAGTCATTTGTATTGTATTTACGTTTAGGTAAAGGTAAACACGAAACAAATTTACGTGGTAGAAGTTGTTATCCTTCAACTTGGCCGGAAATCTGACCCAGATTATAGTTAATATAAATGTACTTCATAACTTTAGTAAAATCACTAGCATGGAATGTTCTATGAATTTCCCAATCCTTATTGTCGTGTTATATTCAGAAACTTATTGTGAAACCTGATCAGCTGATCAAACGTCGGGGTAAACTCGGCCTCATCAAGCTCAATGTTGATTTGAATGGTGTAAAGGAATGGGTTTCCAACAATGCTACGAAAGAAATAGTAGTCGGGACAACTACAGGCATCTTGAAACATTTCATTGTGGAGCCGTTCATACCACATGAGCAGGTAACTTCATCAATTTGTATGTTTTCATCTACCCCTCGTAGAAAAAAGCTGGAGGAGATGAGCTTCCCCAAAGTTAGTGTAGGTGTATTTATCCTTTGATGATGCATAGCATGTAATCCATGCTGTTGTAGAAATGTATGTCAGAGTTATGAGAATACTCACAGCATCTGTTTCCCATCCAAAGTAAAAGAAATTTCAATTGTCTGTTCTGGTTGTGTAACTTTGCCACGTACCCTCATGCAATCTCTTCACTTTTCAAGCGATTCAATAAATCAATATCACATGTGAAACTTCACCAGCAGCAAGATATATCCATTATAATATTAGCCTCATAGGAGATGGAATTTATAATGGCATTTAGTCGACTTTACTATTGATCTTATACCCAGTGGGATGCTTAAATCGAAAAAGTTTTCATATTAGGATGATACTGCAATGAGCTGTTTTTACATCAATAGTGCTGAAAGCCAAGCCATCCTTCAATTTATAATATGAATGAGAATTGAGCATAAGATACCAACTGTTATTGCAGGAAGAAGAATTTTATATATGCATTTACGGAACTCGTTCAGGTAACTGTATTCTTTTCCATCATGAAGGAGGTGTTGATGTTGGGGATGTTGATGCTAAAGCATGTAAAATGGAGGTAAGAAAATTAAAGAACACATATTCTACATATCAGACATCCTTACAATGTGTTTTCGTTCTTGTTCTTGAAATTAGGTCGATATTGACGATGACATTTCTGAGCAAAGTGTTGTTGAAAAACTGATCAACAGAGTTCCAAAAGAATGTCATGAGTAAGTATTCATGTGTTGGATTTAAGATTCAACTATTTTTCCTAATTCCTTTTATTGTCATTTCCAGGGCTCTCGCAAAATTCATTGTAGACCTTTTTGCTGTGTATCATTCTTTACATTTTACCTACCTAGAAATAAATCCACTTGGTAAGTTGTATTGAAATTTTAAAATATTCAAATATCTTTTAAGCCTCGACACATTTTGCAAAGGGAATTTTTGATACAGCACATCTGCTTTCATAATCAACTTGTAACTAATGAAAATGCTAGCCTTAAGCCTAAACATTATTTACTTACGAGTTTTTCTGCTGGATAGTCGATTGTTCTGTTCCCTTCCTTTGCATTATATCTATTCAATTATCAAGGTTTTTGATATGGTTTTGAAAAATTATAATTCTTTCACCTCTTTTTGTCAGTGATGAAAGGAAAAGATATCTATGTTTTGGACATGGCTGCAAAATTGGATCAGGTTCGTATATTATGACATATCAGAAAATTGGCACTGTTGTGCCAAAGCCTAATCATACCGCCATCAAACTTAATATGCCCTAATCTTAATTATATACTCTGTTTACTCGAGCAATGCCGCTTCTGCTGGTAGTTAATAAAACACCCTGGCTATTATTTGCTTCTCCCATTAACTCTGCAGTGTGCCGAGTATTTGTGTGCCCGCGACTGGGGTGGGAGCCTGGAGTTTCCTCCCCCATTTGGCCGTGAAGCATACCCCGAAGAGGCTTACATTGCAGACCTCGATGCTAAAAGCGGAGCATCACTAAAACTCACGATTCTCAACCCGAACGGCCGAATATGGACCATGGTTGCCGGTGGAGGAGCATCTGTGGTTTATAGGTAGAGTTCGTATTCAATGCTTCGTAGAAGCAGTATGTCTTCTCCCATTTTTATGTTGCCTGCTTAACTCTAGTGACACGATATGTGATCTTGGCGGAGCATCCGAACTGGCAAACTATGGGGAATATAGTGGTGCTCCTAGCGAACAGCAAACTTACGATTATGCAAGAACGATACTTTCCCTCATGACACGAGAGAAACGCACAGATGGGAAAGTTTTGATAATCGGCGGTGGAATTGCAAATTTTACAAATGTGGCTGCTACATTCAAGGTATCTCCATCCCTATATTCCTTGGAATTGTATACTTGCATATTTGAAATAAAGTACATGGGTTATTGACTCCGCCGCCAAATTTACATTGAAATAGGGCATTGTCCGTGCATTAAAAGAGTACCAGACCAAATTACAAGACAACAAAGTTTCTGTTTTCGTTCGTCGTGGTGGTCCTAACTACCAGGAAGGTCTAAGAGTCATGAGAGAAGTTGGTATGTTGTTCATACAATCTACATAATATCATGTATATATAAAAGAGCTTCAAAAGACATACTAATTTAGTAAGTGTACTTGTAAAATAATCTTCAATTGACTTCAATATGCGCACAGGTCAGAGCTTAGGTGTTCCCATGCATGTATTCGGCACTGAGACCCACATGACGGCAATAGTTGGAATGGGCCTTGGCAAGACTCCTATTCCCCAAAAACCACCAGTAGATGCAGGGCACACGGCAAACTTTCTCCTTGGTGCGACGAGCAGCTACGTAAGATAAATTTCATAATTATAGACCAATAGAATCTGTTTATTGGATTACTTTATTAAAAAAGTAACTAAATGATAATTTAAAGCAAGGTACCGTATTTCTTTGAATATTAGACGACATCGATTATCAGATGCATAAAAGTGAGTTAAAAAATGAATACAAAACTCCCTCGTAGATGAGATGCAGCAGGGGTTGAATAATAAGTAAAAGACGTGTCATATATTCGAAATACTGTATCTAGTATATTATGTTTTAAATTCTGGTAACAGTACATGAATTATATGTGATTTAAAAGAACGGATTTAGCTGTAAAAGTTTTGTTTCTTCAATAATTGTGAGTGTCCTTTTTATTTTCATTTACTATCTTTTTGTTTATGAAGGTTGATTCTCCAAAGGTAACGAAGTGTTTACGTAGATATATTTGAACTGGAGTGTTATTAACAACTAACAAAGCGGTAGATTACTCTATTAGAGATGCATTTTAAGATTGAAAATAATCACGTTACTGCACATTGATTTTTAATTAAAGGAACAAACCATATAAATTATTAGTAACTGCATATGCTCTCCGTTAGATGATGAATGATGAATTTGGTCGCTACTACGATAGGTATAGTGCGACAGATCATCAAATTTCCGATTCTATCGAATAATAGTGCACCTTGTGATGTGGTAATTGCCCTAATCACCTACTGACAGAATGACCTAGACCTTTGAATTTCATTAATAATCATTAAAGTCTTTTGCAATTGATATTATTGAAATACAATTCGTCATCTTTATGCATTGGACTATATCCTCTTTAAATACTTTTCCATAGCTGCATTGGTGTTATTGAATAATTTCAATTTCCTATTTACTATCTCAAATTTGTAATTCATTATATATAATATATATATATATATATATAATTCCAACTGTCATTACTAACCATTTACTGATAACTCAAATATTTGTAACTAGTTTTAGTATTGATTCAGAACGGAACTACACCTCGTACCAGCAGGACGAGTTCATTCGCTGATGACCAGAAGCAACCAAAGGACAATGGAGATGTTAATATTCTAAGGCAGGCTGCACAGAAAGTGGCTATGAGAAAACCTTTGTTCACTGGTAGATATAAGAAATATATTTCTAACGTATTCTAAATTTCTTATAATTATCAGACTTAAATGAACAAATCTTTTTAATGTTGGTGTTTGCGAATTGTATAGTTCTATTTTAATTTGGGTGTGACATCCTGTGTGTAGCTTATTTGTGTTGAACATCTATAGACCAAGTACTTCGATTCAATTCAAAACACAGTATTTAACTTGTTCACAAATGTTAAACGGAAGATTTCTTAGTTGAAATAGGTTAATGCTAAAAGGATAGAGCATTCCAACAAATTATTGAAGCTAGATCAAGAAAGATTTCTCTATAGCGTATAACTTTTGTATCATTTTTAATGCAAAGTAGGGAGTGTATTTTGCGTTAGACTTCATTAAAACCATTGCGACTGAGTAAATTGTATATAATATTTCTCTTGAACTGAGTGGTACTTTACTGCATAAAATTATTTTCCAGCTAAAACTCAGGCCTTGATCTGGGGACTGCAATCACGTGCTGTGCAAGGTATGCTTGATTTTGATTTCATATGTTCAAGGAAGGCTCCATCAGTAGCTGCCATGGTGTACCCATTCAGGTATTTATTGTCTATCAACCTTTGTATATATTGGTTTAGTTCTATTCTAGCTGGTTTTGCTTCAAATCATCTTGTGATTTTTTACATAGTAATTATTTTATCTTGAGTTTTTGTCTTATGATGTGTGACATGAATGTTAAACTACATTCAATCTCTGAGGCATGTTACTATGTATATTAATGAATTCACGAATCACATTATCATGCAGTGATGACCACAAGCTCAAGTTCTATTGGGGTCACAAGGAGATCCTCATTCCGGTGTACAAGAACATGAGCGATGCAATGGAAAGGCATAAGCATGCTGATACGCTGGTTAACTTCGCTTCTCTTAGATCGGCTGAGGAGAGTACGATAGAGGCTATGCAATATCCACAGATTCGTACGATTGCTATCATTGCAGAAGGTTTGACTATTTTTCTTAGTCCAGGTGTGTAGATCACCATGGTTCAACTATTGGTATGCAGCCCAACTATGGTAATCATGAAATCACTCTAAACTAGTATTGCTCTGAAAATTGAATGTCAAAGATATACGGCTCACAAGCCGTAGTGTAGGGTTACTGTTGCAATAGACCAATTCTTAACTGGTCTTATCATTATTACATTTAGTTTCCTAGTATTGGTTCATTTTAGAATGTTGTATTTTGGTACTCGCTCATTTTGCTCATGATTTCATCGATATGGTAGCTATGAAATATTATTTGCTCTGTAATTATCATCAGTTATCTTGAGACCTATCAAATCATTTCTGAGAATAGCTTGAGCAATATTTACTGTCTATGTGTACCATTCTCTTGTTCAAACTATTACGTGTATACAAGAATAGTAGTTTGTTTTCATACTAGGAATTCCAGAAGCCAAAACAAAGAAGCTGAACAAACTGGCCAAAGAGAAACACATTACAATAATTGGACCAGCTACAGTAAGAAATATATTTCCATCAATAATTTCAGATAAGCTAACAAACATAGTTAATCAGAGGTCACAAAAAATCAGATTTTATCTGTGGGAATAATTTTCGGATAGTTTGCGCATTCTTAAGTTTGTATCCTGTACTAGTTAGTAGTTTAGAATAAAGAACAGTCACATTCGACCTGTGACCTTACCTAGCTTTCCCAAAAATTCAGATAACTTTCATTGATAACTTGTTACAATTGTATTTACATGTTGGGAGATGTTGGCGAATCTTTCATTAGATTATAGAGATATATGGTCTTGGACTAGAAGTGCTGTAAACTCTCTCTCTCTTATGTATTTATGTTGTGTCTTATATAGGTGGGTGGTATCAAGCCTGGCTGCTTTAAGATAGGCAACACCGGTGGCATGATGGACAACATTCTTGCTTCTAAACTGTACAGACCTGGAAGTGTAGCCTATGTGTCTAGAAGTGGTGGAATGTCTAATGAGCTGAACAACATTATCTCCAGAAATACAAACGGAGTTTATGAAGGAGTTGCGATCGGTGGTGATAGGTAATCTTGTTGTCATGTTGGAATGAGGATTAGTTTTGATTTATTTTATAACCAATTCCTAGATACCCCGGCACAGTTTTCATGGATCACATAATGCGATATCAATTAGAGCATGATGTTAAAATGATTGTGGTTCTTGGAGAGGTCGGGGGCAAAGAAGAATACGATATCTGTAATGCGATCAACTCTGGGAAGATCAACAAGCCAGTTGTTGCATGGTGCATAGGTTTGTGCATAATTTGAGTTATTTTAATTCTTGTAATAGGTGCAGGATTCCGTATTCAATATTAGTTCTTTTAGGGGCTAGGTTGAGGGGAGTCGTATCTTAAAGGAACCTTTGAAGTTAAAATTTGTCTAATACTCCTGTGTTGAATAGAGACTCGTACTACTACTGTAGACCAGTTATATTCATGTAATCGATTTTCATGTATATATTATCTGAAACACTCCACTTTGACCTTGAAATGTCACTTTCATTTTGTGTTTAGTATGTTGTATGCTGTATGCTATTTATTGGATGAGAAATCTGATGCTCCAGTTTAATGTATATCAATTATATTATTCTGTATGAGTATTGAACTGAGAGTAGGATGTATATCAGAATATTTATCTTCTACAGGCACTTGTGCAACAATGTTCAACTCTGAAGTGCAATTTGGCCATGCAGGTGCCTGTGCTAACCAGGAGTGCGAGACTGCTGCAGCAAAAAACAAAGCATTAGCAGCAGCTGGTGCATTTGTTCCAGCCAGTTTTGATGAGCTGAATCTAAAAATAAAGTAAAAATATTATACTTGTCTTCTATATAGTTTCTATAGTGTAAAGTGACCAACTTTGATCAGAAGAACGCTCTTGTCTTGCCAAAAGTTGAAGATTATCTCTGCAGTTTTAAGTATTCGTCTGTGCAAAGTAATGGATTATCACAATAGCAAAGCTTTTTTGTTTTTAAGTTGTACATGAAACTTTGCCTGTAACCTTACTTGCTCATATTTTGTGGTGCATATTGTAATGCTGCTCTGCTCTGTGATTAATCTGCTAACCGGTTGTCATTGAAACGTTCTAGAATTACGGTAAAGCAGAACATGAGTTCTCTTAACATTCTGTATCCATCACAACCAAAATTTGATAATGAATTTGGATACATAAAATATACTTGAATTGTTCATTTGCATCACAGAGAAGTGTATGAAGACCTGGTCAATCGCAATGTTATCATTCCAGCTGAGGAAGTCCCTCCTCCGACAGTGCCTATGGATTATTCATGGGCTAGGGTGATCTAACTTGTTAAATCTGTGTAATTGAATATATATGAACACCTTAAACCAAATTTATTTCATATAACTGCCATCCTAGGAACTCGGACTGATTAGGAAGCCAGCGTCCTTCATGTCCAGCATATCTGACGAACGTGGACAAGAGCTTATGTACGCCGGAATGCCTATATCCCGCGTGTTCAAGGATGACCTTGGCATAGGTGGAGTGCTGGGTCTTCTCTGGTTCCAAAAAAGGTCGAACTAGGCACCTGGGTTTTTGTAACATATTGCTTTTGATTCATTTTTAAGAATAGTTTTTTTTTAAATTGCTCCAGATTACCGGTGTATGCATGCAAATTCCTTGAGCATTGCCTAATGGTAACTGCTGACCATGGACCAGCTGTTTCAGGTAAGAACGAGCCTAAAATGCTCTAACCAGGGTATAGTAGACCACCAAGACCAATTTTCTGATTCAAATGCCATCCTGAAAAGAAATTATATCATTCTAGCCAATCATGCATCGTCTACTAGTTGGAGATATTATCTTTTCTATAATTTTTGCTTTGATACTTGGAGATCAATTTACTATTTTTTACCGCTCGATCATACTCTAGGAGCACACAATACAATCATATGTGCGCGAGCCGGGAAAGATCTCATCTCTTCTCTCACTTCTGGTCTCCTGACTATAGTAAGATATCTAAAAATCTTTCTTGCTTTCCCCGTAAGCTAACTCAATCTAACTGTAATCAAGGGTGACAGATTCGGAGGTGCACTCGACGGAGCGGCTAAACAGTTCAGCCGTGCCTACGACTGCGGGCTACTCCCGAACGAGTTTGTCAATGAAATGAGGAAAAAGCATCAATTGATTATGGGAATAGGACATCGTGTAAAATCGGTCGGTCATACCTGTCTGCATAAGTGTCCTACAGATTTGAATTGGATGCAGGAATTCCTATCAACATAATCCTCTTATATCTAATTCCTATTTTTATCATAACTTCAGATAAATAATCCCGATCAGAGAGTTGTCATTTTGCAAGAGTTTGTGAAGGCTAATTTTCCATGTACGCCACTGTTGGATTATGCAAGAAAAGTGGAAAAAATCACAACAGCTAAGGTATATCTATATAAAAAAGAATATTGTTGCTGTGTAATAGTACAATGCTGAGTTCACTGGGCACAACAATGCATGAATTGGACCCACTATCTAGATCTTGGTTTGTAGGGGATGGGGAAAAGTTACCTTACCTGTTGTTACATGAAAGCCAGACATTGCTGAACAGAGTTTTGGTTACAACGAAACAAACAATGTTCAAATTCGTAATTTAGTAGTTGAAGTAAAAGTAAATACTATAGGTATAAATAGCATATGTGCAAAGAGAAATCTTTTTGCAAGCAGACAGATGTGAAAAAACATCTTTATTGTATTTTGTGCTTTACAATCTCCAAAAAAAACCTTCTTAAAAGCTAGAAATTTCAGATTTGTGTAATTTTTTTTTCTGTTTTGTTTCAGAAGCCGAATTTAATTTTGAATGTCGACGGCTTCATCGGGGTAGCGATTGTAGATTTGTTGCGTAACAGTGGCTGTTTTACCAGCGAGGAAGCAGCAGAATATGTTGAGATTGGCGCTCTCAATGGCATTTTTGTTCTGGGAAGGTCGATGGGTTTCATCGGCCACTATTTAGACCAGCGTCGACTAAAGCAGGGTCTATACAGACACCCTTGGGATGACATCAGCTATGTCCTCCCTGAAACCTATTCGTCTTAGGCTGGCTATATATTTCATTTCTGGGTATTCTAATTATCTTGGTGACATATATGGGGAAATGCTGTTTATATTTTTCATGTAGTGATTTATATATGTAAAAAATGTAAAAAAAAATACATAAGTTCCATAGTATATAGAGAAATACACATTTTTACTGTTAGTGTGGCCGCTGTTGCCCATTTGTGCAGTACCGTAGTTGTGGGATATAGATGACGTAATTACTTTCATAAATCCACCTGGCTCATACCTCCACAATAATAATAACTTTTCTGTTGACTGGTAACATAAAATTAGGGATCTATTCAATAATTCTGTATGATAAACTGTGATATGTACACTTAGTTAGGGACTTGATGCTAGTACGGGTTCTTCTCACTTAACGACCACCTAGTTGAAAGACGGGTATCACGACTGCTGATGTTCTGTTTCCATTAGACTGGTACGAATTTTGTTATTCAGATAATTTGTATGAAATTTATACTTGGTATCTTGTAGCAAGCTATTGTCCATAATCCTAAGGTTTGTTCAGTCTATTTTACCTGGATGACTGTTTATTGTAAATAAGAAATGGTAATTTCCAGTGCTAAGTAATTGCTGTATCTTTATAATTTTGCACTTTTCGACCAAGGCGTTTTTCTGTTTTTGCACAAGGGTATTGGTGATAATTACCAATATATTACTGCTGTATGCTAAATGCTTGGCTTATAAATAGCTTGCAGTAATAAAGATATTAGAAAAAAGTAATCTCTTTGGTTAAAATTAGGAACACTAAAACATTAGCAAGACTACTTTGCCCATGAAACGGTCTGTAATTCTTAAGCTCACCGGATGAATACACAATAATTTACATTTTTATATTTTATTCTGAATATGAAGTCTTAAACATGAGACAAAGAATCTTTAACAATCCAATTCACAGCATTTTAAATAATGCCAAGCAATAACGAGAAAGGGGTAAGTATATGGGGCACATTTATATCTAAACTAGTCATTGACATGAAGATATCAAATTGAATTTCAATAATTTTCCATGCACAGGTAATAAGCTAGAAAATGTTTTCACCTTTTTAGAATTCCCTTTTTAGTTTAAATCATTGTAAGCTACTGAAGAATGAATAGAAGATAAGTTATATAGTAGTATTAATTGACCAAAAAGTTTAATATTGCAAGGGCTACAATCTATGCAGAATACATGAATTTTGACCATGTTTATGTGAAAAATCAAGCCCCTATCTTCAGAAGTTCGATCTGACGAAAATATTCCAGTCTCAGTGAATGTATGGTTTAGTATGAATTAGTATTAGCATTGTTTTCAATAATATTATGTCACTTCAGTACATTACTAAACAGTATAACAACAGGATATATATATATATTTCTATACACTAGTTTTGTCACAGACAGGACAGCACAAACGTATCTCGTAATCTTCACAGGTCTTGTCTGGTTGTTTCTCGAATTGACAGATCAACCTACTGTGAATGTTAAAATGGATCATTTCGTTTGCTTCTGTATAGGGCCTATAAAAATCAGTTTTACAGAAATTTGATTATGATGTTATGATGTCTGATGATATCTGTGAAGTAACCATGTGATGACAGGCTGTTAAGAACAGGGACACAATAGCATTAATTAGCTCCACTTACCTGGTGGACAGCAGAATCGTACTTCATAATCTTTACAGATTCCGTCTGGTTGGCGTGCATTCACACATGTCAAGCCGTGTGTTTTGGATATTATAAGAATGTCACCTCCTGCCGTGTAGGGCAATTTGCTCCCGACGATTCTAGCGTCAATCAGCGAAGGGTTTTGACATACGTTGGACTTCGACTGTAGCAAAATTAAGTTTTCATAATCTCCAATGCCACCTGGATTATCTCTGTCAAACCAATTCGTCCAACTGTCACATTCTGTGAAGCAAAGGGTGTTAGCTTGATTAAAAAAAAGTAATCACTTCATGTAATTAAAGCAAACGATCTTTGTGAAGTACATGTGATGACAGGCTGTTAAGAACAGGAACGCAATACAGTGGATCCTCATACTACGAGCGATTTATAAGACGAGAAACTCGCTATACGAGCCGCTATTTGTGAATATTTTTGTTTCATACGACGCGTACAGATTCACAGTACGAGCGATCGTCATACGCAATGGCAAGGTAAAGGAAGTCAATTAATAGCGTTTCTAGCTGACTCGTCGATTTGTATCGAAAGAGAGATAAGAAAGGGCACATGCTCAATTTACTGCGCTTTAATCACCAAGCACAGTCTGCATTCGCTTGATTCATTCGTGTTTATTTTGTAGTGGTAACGTCACAAGCGTTTTGTGCTAGTGAATATTTAGTGTTTCGTGCACATTTTGGATTGATTTTGTGTTAACCATTGGTCCAAAAAAAGTAAGTACTGAAGATAGTAGTGGTAAGAAAAAAAGCTTATCACAATAGAAGTGAAGAGTGCAATAATAGAAAAAACATAAGAAAGGAGTGCGTGTAGTGGACTTGGCACAGCAATACAACCGAACGACATCGACGATCTGCATGATCATTTCTTGTATAATCTCTTATGTTTTAATTACATGTACACATATGTATTGTTATTTTAATTTTAACTATACGTTTCTGTTCAAAAATACTTTAAAAAAGGCATTTTGCGTGGTTTTTGAACCCTGGAACGGATTAATTAGTTTTCCGTTAATTTCAATGGAAAAACGCGGTTTGTAATACGAGTGAATCGTTGTACGAGCCCGGTCTTGGAACGAATTAAACTCGTAGTATGAGGATCCACTGTAGCATTAATTAGCTCCACTTACCTGGTGGACAGCAGAATCGTACTTCGTAATCATTACAGATTCCGTCTGGTTGGCGTGCATTCACACATGTCAAGCCGTGTGTTTTGGATATTATAAGAATGTCACCTCCTGCCGTGTAGGGCAATTTGCTTCCGACGATTCTAGCATCAATCAGCGAAGGGTTTTGACATACGTTGTACTTCGACTGTAGCAAACTTAAGTTTTCATGATCTCCAGTGCCGCCCGGATTATCTCTGTCAAACCAATTCGTCCAACTGTCACATTCTGTAAAGCAAAGGCTGTTAGCTTGATTAAAAAAAAGGAATCGTTCTCGTTGTACAAATAGGTATATCGTAGTTCAAGATATATGATTGTAATATTTTATGACTTGATTCCAGTTGTAATTACTGGAAGCATTATACTTCAGAGTGATTCAGCACTGGCAATTTCGATGGAGTATAGTGGATTTATGGATAAATGGAGGAGCTACTGAAGCTACTGAAGAATGAATAGAAGATAAGATATATAGTAGTATTAAGTGACCAAATAGTGTAATATTGCAAGGGCTACAATCTATTCAGAATACATGAATTTTGTCCATGTTTATGTGAAAAATCAAGCCCTTATCTTCAGAATTTCGATCTGACGGGAATATTCCAGTCTTAGTGAATATATGGGTTTAGTATGAATTAGTATTTGCATTGTTTCAAGTAATATCATGTCAGTTCAGTGCATTATTAAACAGTATAACAACAGGATATAATTTTTTTTTCTATAAACTAGTCTTGTCATGGACAGCACAGCACAACGTATCTCGTAGTCTTCACAGGTCTTGTCTGGTTGTTTCTCGAATTGACAAATCAATCTAATGACAGGCTGTGAAGAACAGGGACGCATTAGCATTAATTGGGTCCACTTACCTGGTGGACCTGGTGGACAGCAGAATCGTACTTCATAGTCTTCACATCTTTGATCAGGCTGGTGTTGATTGATGCAGATAAAACCCTTTGTCAGTGAGATGTCTACAG
This sequence comes from Halocynthia roretzi, assembly GCA_013436055.1. Classification (NCBI taxonomy): domain Eukaryota; kingdom Metazoa; phylum Chordata; class Ascidiacea; order Stolidobranchia; family Pyuridae; genus Halocynthia; species Halocynthia roretzi. The sequence continues at coordinate 204,373 of QRAM01000028.1, read as the reverse complement.
TCTCCCCTTCTGTGACGTAGTCTACATGCATATTGCGAGTTCTTGCTTGTACTAATGAAGGTTTTTTGCAGACCTGTTCCGGATATTGTTTTCTCAATTCCATTATGGTTTCAAAGTCACCAACTCCACTAGGTTTATCCCTGCTGAACCACGAGGTCCAATTTCCTTTGCATGGTTCTGAAAACGTTGTACATGAGTATTTAATATTGAATACTGTTTCATATTTAGCACAGATGAACCCTGTTTTACCCTAATGCATCAGCCTGAAGTAAAATTGTATTAAAAGGCTAAATTAGTGGTTTACATCACATGGAATCCTTGATATTTCATAATATCTGTAGGTAACTATATAATGGGAGTTTGCTGGCAATTGCATGTAATTTCAGGCTTACCTGAATAGCATACTGATTACAAGTAGTAACTTCTGGTATAAAAAGTTCTTTGAGTAGATGACAGATGCTTTGTATCTTACCATGCGTTTTGTTAGTAAAAAATTCATTTAAATTTCTAAATCAAGCAGAAATCTTTTGATTTTTAAGGTTTTTGAACACTAGAATAGTTGATCATGTAACACTTACCGTCAATGCTTGGGCAGCAAAACCGTACTTCATAATCATTACAGAATCCGTCTGGTTGTCGTTCATTCACACATGTCAAACCATGTGTTTTGGATATTGTAAGAATGTCACCTCCTTCCGTGTAGGGCAATTTGCTTCCGACGATTCTAGCTTCAATCAGCGAAGGGTTTTGACATACGTTGTACTTCGACTGTAGCAAAATTAAGTTTTCATAATCTCCATAGCCGCCCGGATTATCTCTGTCAAACCAATTCGTCCAACTGTCACATTCTGTAAAGCAAAGGGTGTAGCTTGATTAAAAAGAGGTAATCGTTGTCAATCCTCACATTTTTCTGAAATAGCATACAAGTTTCAATTATTATTGCTAGTTTGTGCTACAATTGGAGGAAACATGGTGGTAACTTGTGCACAATATTCTGAAATATTTACATTTTGAAAATTTAAAGGAATCTGGTTTGCAAAATAATTATCAGGTTTTAGAGCAAGTTATGTAAATGTAAGCTGAGCTTCAAATTTTCACAAATGGAAAAACGTATCATATTTATTTCTCCAGAAATACAGAGCTTCCTGTTTGCTAGTTTTCTTTTACACCTAAAAACCTTTGAATTACCAAGCACAAATTGTAATATGGAAAGGTTGCGAGTGGGTTTTTTCATCAAGTATTGACTTCCATGGCCTAGGATTTTGGCAATTTATTTGCATACTGATATGTTTGTGGCTTACCCGATTCTTTGCAGCAAAATCTCACTTCATAATCTTCGCAGCGTTTGTCATTTTGCTTGTTGTTGATACATGATAAACCATATGTGTTGCTTATTGTTACTAGTTGTCCTGTTGTGGTGTAAGACGCTTTATCAGAGATTACCCTGGCCTCAATATGAGTAGGAACATCACAGAATTTGCCAGGATTCTCTTTCTTGAGACTAGATAAAGTTTCATAGTCACCAAACGCTGACGGATCATCCCTGTCATACCATATTGTCCATTTTCCTTCGCATTCCTCTGAAATATATTGTTAATATTTAATGCCGGATAAATCAGCTACTTGGAAACTACGGTTCTACAGCATCAAGTCAGTTATCTTACTTGGACAACAAAACCTGACTTCATAGTCTTGGCATTTAAAATCAGTTTGCCCTTCATTAATACAAGACAGACCATAAGTTGGGGAAATTTCAACACAGTCATCTCCGTCTGTGTAGGGCATTTTTCCTTCAACCAATCGCGCCTCTATCAGGGATGGAGTTTCACAGATGTTGTAGTCTTTCCTCAAATCTTCTAAGGTCTCATAATCACCGACACCACCGGGATTATCTCTGTCGTACCATGGTGTCCATGTGCCAGTGCATTTCGCTATGAATATTTAAATAAATAGTAGAAATTATGGGGTTCAGATCATTACCTATATGCATCAGGAATTTTGGGAGATCTGGGAAGTAAAAAGGCTACTGCTAATTTTTTTATCCTTATTGTTGGCATATACTAAAACAAGCTATATGTGGTGAGGATGAAGTAATTACCAGTAACCCGGCCAGTATGAGCATTGACGCAAAACACAATCTATATGGCACTTAAATCAGTAGAATCAAAGTTGACTCCAGTGTAACAAGTTGACTTGAATGGAATACATAACTGGAAATTCTATTTGCCATGGCTGTGACCTATTTTATAACTCGCCTTACCATACTTTGACTCAAGTCATAGTAGCAGCTGACAAAACCTTGTGACCATGCATAAGTGAAAGTCCAAAGCTTTAAACAAGTCAATAACAGTGATAACACTGAGTAAAATTGGATTTGACTCTGCTTGCAACTTGGCTTTAGTGACTTGATGGCAACATTGGGTATTTCACTCAACTGGGGCTGAATTATTGAATTAAATTATAATGAAGTGTTTTATAAATAGCGTTCACCTAAAAAATTCATATTTTAATCTCACCGTTGTTTTCCATGAATAAGCCCCGGGCGGAAATTCGAAAAATCGGTTATAAGCAATGTAAATTTTATTTACAAATAAATAAATAAACGCCCATGGGATTATGAACGGGTTAATGATTAACCAGAAAATGTACGCGATACAATGTATTTTTTCACTTGTATTGAAACATTCGTAGTTTACAATGCGAACCGCTGTTCTATTTTGTGAATGCTCTGTGGTTAATTCGTATTTTCAATTTTTCTAATGCTTGATTACTGAACACTAGGCGAAAAAATCGGACATATGTTCGCCTTTTCTTTGAAATTGCTTATTAACAGGACACTTCGGTAGGATGCAAACCGTTCTTTAGGGAATAAAAGGTGTAAGGCAATATTTCCTAATACCGAGTCATGTGCCTTATACAGCGTGAACGTACGAAAAGGCTGTCGTAAACCTGAACGATGTATCACTCGCTTCTTTGGCGTATGCGTATGATCTTTATTCGCACGAGTGTATTAACATGGCGTGATACATGTGTACCTTTTAATAGGTTATTTCAAAATGCGCTTTTTGCGTTGGTAAAATCGCGTGATGCGCCTTATAGTGCGTAAAGCACGTTCATATCTATACGCGAAATCCACAGATACAGGTTGGTCTTTAGACTCACTGTAATATTAATTGACGTACATCCTGTGTAAAATCTTAAAGGACGTTTGAATTCTGTTCAAAACTTTCGATAATTCCATTGAAGAGTGTAACCATAGAAGTAAGACCTATGTTCAAGCTGATTCACATTTTCTGTGTTTTCTATTTTTGCAGACAACCTCAACATATTTTTTCGGATAAGCCGTATAAAACTGTACTGCATGTACGTATTTTGAATAGGTCCAACACTCTAACTGGTCTTATCAGTAAATCGACAACGAGTATAACAATACTCTGTACTCACGTATGGGGCAACAGAACCGAACCTCGTAGTCTTTGCACCGACCGAGCCTCTGGTCCTTATTGATGCACTGAAAGCCCAACGTTTTAGAAATTTCAACAACGTTGTCGCCGTGAGTGTAAGGCCCTTTCCCGTCGACAAGTCTAACATCGACATATGTGGGCCTGAGACATATTTCCCCCGCGTTTTCCTTCCTCAAATAACGTAAGACTTCAAAATCTCCGTCGCCGCTTGGGTTGTCCCTGTCATACCACTTCGTCCATGCGCCAACGCATTTTGCAGCTGAATGGAATATATGAATAGTAAATGAAAACGGTAGACCTGTACGGAAAAGAGTCTTTTTGAATTGAAATGGCAAATATAACGCTATGGGACATTGTTGTCATAAAGCGTCACCACTGTACAATATTGATTGTTACGTTACTTGAAGATCCAGTTTGTTGGGCTAGCGAAATAACGCATGACGTTTCAAGCATACATATGGCTATTGTAATTATCGTATAAGCTATAGTTAACTTACAAATGTTTGGACAGCATAACTGAACTTCATAGTCGTTGCACCTGCCGTCAGACTGATCTTTGTTTTTACATGAAAAACCAAGAGTTACAGATATGGTTACGACCTCGCCTCCTGCTGTGTAATCAGCGCCTCCAACCAAGAGCCTTGCGTATATCGCAGTTGGATTTTTACAAGCTCCACATTCGCGTTGCAAAACTTCCAGCCTTTCAAAATCACCATCTCCGGTAGGATCATCAATATCATACCATGGGCTCAACACGCCGTTACATCGTTTAGACACACTGGTTGATGGTGTTGTGCTCGATAGCACAGAAAATGAAGAGCCCTCTTCAGTTACTAGAGATTTCGACTTTAATTAGGATTCAGCAGAATAAAATACTGTATCGTTAAGAGCATATTTGCTATATGTAGATAACCACGCTACGTAGCGTTCGAAATGTGTACCACTTGTTCATCCCAACTCTAGTTACAAGTTGGTACAAGATTGGGTTTATACGCATTTGTTACGCGAGTAAGACGTTTTGAACATTCAAGACTGGAAAATACTATACTATACAAAAATCTAGGAGCACAGGTTTGGGCCAATCCGACCCTGATCGTGACAAATTTGAAAATAAATAAATTCTTACCTGCTAATCCACTCAATACCGTGCTGCATAGTAGAAGCAGAAACGTGCCGATGAAAGAAAGATTAGCCATGATTTATGGCGGTTTTATTAGTTTTTTTGTGCTAATATTTGACTTAGTTGCAAGAAATTATAGAGCGGATTCTATTCAGTAAGAAATAGTTGATAGTGCTAACCTAGGATACCAAAGGAAGTTTGTGTAGCTAAAAGTTAGTTATAACTTCTTTGTGCACTGTACACTAGAGCAGTGGGTGCCTATCTTCTTTTATTCTGAAGTTTAAACAACAATTTGCATAAACATAATTTAACGTTCGCCAGTTCTATTTTTACGACATTCTTAGTTGCGATCACTCGTGTACTGAAACGATTATCTTTCGATTCAAAGATGTTTTATAAAAAATTCAAGGAACCTTGGATTTCCGTAAACAGTACAAACAGTTATATCGTTGTGGCAAAACAACAGGAAGTAAGTCACGATAGAAAGGAAGAAGAAGATCCGTATTGTGCAGGAGAGGTATTTCTTACTAAACAATTAAACCACACTCGGAGTAGTCAATAAACGCTTTAACAGAACATATTAGGCGATATGGATTTTAGGTCGAGTTTACAAGTTCTATCGAAAACTAGATGGAATAAACACAGCTAAGTTGTGTATTTATTTATATATACATATGATTAACTCAATGTAATTAGTCCGACAACAGTCGTAAAGCACATTAGAAAAAAACCTTCTTCATCATGCCCCTTATCCAAACCTACCTTGTGCCAGAATCGTCCCAAGAATCAGGCATACCGAATTTGCTGTTATTCCACGGTGATTTTAGCTGGATGGGAATAATAAATATCCCACAATTTGGTATATTGATCACTAGGTGACAGTAACAAACATACACACTCACACACTTTTCACGTAATATTTTTACATGGCTATTCTCTGTAAACGTGACGTTTTAAAGATTTTTTTCTAATTTTACCTTCCATACCATACGAGCGCGATATTTTAATGGGGTTATATGAGACTGTTGTGAGTATGAGAATAAAATCCCTGAAAGTGAGACGAATTTGAGGTTGGAATTGTCGCCCCTTACATAGAATCTGTGTTCAGCTCTTGTTATTACCTCCGATGTAAGTAGCTGCACCATTACACAGTTTCTGTATACTATTTTTCAAGGTAGCGATATCCTCTCTTTTTTTGCATCAGATTCAGATTACAAAAATGAATGCGGAATAAGTCACATGTTTCCCCGTTATATATGATGGGTTGTAAGCCTTCAGACCATATTCCTATTTTTTTCCGCAAGAGGGCAGACCGCAACATATTTCACGTTTCTCGGGACGTGCTTTTCACGTTGTAATTTCCACGTAAATAGCGATACTTTTCATGATATAGTTTGGTAATATAAATGGGGATCAGATTCGATTAGTGTGTCTGAAGATACAATTACCGAAAGCTGAAGACGAAAATGAAATGTTGAATAAGTTATTTTCAAGAACCCAACCGTTGATTTCATTAGCTACCCAAATAATGGCAATTGACATCCCTGAATATAAACTTGTAAAAATTCCCACGCACTGTACTGTTGTATACCAGAAGCAGAAGAGCCTTGAAAACAGAACAATTTGCCACCATTCGAAGTTGTTACATTGCTGTTGCAAAACAACAGGTAGGAAAACAGGTGAATAGGTAGATGAATATCCGCCTTCTGCAGGATATTATTACCCACGCTACTCCGCATTACCAAGTCATTATATAACAATACAATATGACTCTCGTAGCTCGGTAACTTCTGCAATGTTAAGTAATGTTTTATAACAGTAATCGTAATACTGTATAGGGTTTCGATCTCCGCTTTGCATAACATATTTCCTGTTATTTGATTCGAACACATGTTACGTTGCGACTGTGACACACTCGAATAAGCTTGAATAAGCACCAATTCCTGTTGCGCAAGCCCAATTGATCATTACGACAATGTAACCGATAAACAAACCATTGTTTGAATAATACTGCAATTGTTTACCTTCCTGTTACAGTTTATTTTCTGATGAATAATAGTTATTCTATCGAGAGCTCTTTCCTGCCCTGTGATTATTCTTGCGCATTTTCAGTTGTTTACTGGATATTTCATTGAGACGACATCTTGAGTTTGAAATATGTTACCGTAGAACTCCCAATACCGTAGCACACCAAGTTAACGGTAATTCGGATTCATTGCGATGGGGAGATGTATTTTTGCACTTCCCTGAACGTGAACCCCGATTTGCATTTCATGGGATTTAAAGAGAGCGTTGCAATGGGGTGATACTGAATTTATTTCCACTGTAAAGGGAGCAATACCGTAGTATAAAATGTCGCGTATTCAGGAGGATTCAGAAAAGAAAAAAATGGCTGTCAGGTAAGCAGTCGTACAAGAACTTTAATTAGCATAGCCTCCAGTGCTTGTAAAATATCCCTACAATTACTTCCACCATCCACTCATTTCCTTGCATTTCCAAAGGCCAGGTAATATGGCGCACTTCTAATACACTACTTTTCGGGTGCATACAGTGTAAACAGAACCTAACAATTTGACCTCAGGCAATCATTAGGAATCTGTGCAGTACTCACGAATGCTTTGATTTTCTGTAGTGCTGCATTTACAAGGAAACAGATAGTATGAAGAAAACGGTCGCAGAATATATGTTAGCTGTAGTTTTTGCAAAAGCAGTGTCGCTAGCAAGTTGCTATGTTTTGCAGAATCCAATTGACGGTAATATATATATATGGTAGTTATCTGTTTGACCTCTCATTGAAAACCGAATTTTATTGTCTTTTCAGAAAATGTATGCTCGCTTCCCAAATTGGTTGGACCGTGTTTTGTGGATCTAGAGAGGTATTTCTTCAACCCAGATACAAAAGAATGTGAATTGTTTTTGTATGGAGGCTGTGAAGGAAACGAGAACAACTTTTATAGCAAAATGGAGTGCTATTCGAAATGCGGTATAGTATTTTTAAATTTAATTTTTCTTCTCATAGAGAATCCTTGTTACAGTGATAGCTCGTTACGTCGACGTCAGATAGCTTTGAATACCAGTTATATCGAACTGATTTGGTTGGCCCCGGCCAAATCATAGTAAAACTAAATATTCGGACATATAAATATTTGGCTTGGACTTGGCATCTTCCCGAATACGAATCTGCGAGCTTTCTAAGGTTGTTGGTCCATGTAAAGCTATGAAACATGGTTTCTATTTCGACGCGGAAACTATGACGTGCTAACATTTCGTTTACAGCATGCAAGCTTTCCAAGGTTGTTGGTCCATGTAAAGCTATGAAACCTCGTTTCTATTTCGACGCGGAAACTATGACGTGCAAACATTTCGTTTACGGCGGCTGTCTTGGGAACAATAACAACTTCGGCACGTTGTCTGAATGTCAAACGAAATGCCCAATGAGTAATAAATATTAATATTTTTGAGCTATTTCACTTACTTATCCCATCTCCCAATTTGGTCATTGAATGGTCATACGTATAGTAAAGTACAACTAATTTCTTTGATGCAGTAAACAGCGTTTGCAGTGAACCAGCCTTTGATTTTTCCAAATCGTCTTGCAAACAGTACAGCCTTCGTTGGCATTATAATGTTCCCGAGAGACAATGTCAGCCATTCATCTATACTGGCTGCGATGGAAATAATAATAGCTTTTTGTCTAGGATCCAATGTATGCATAATTGCCCACGCAAACGTAAGTAACTAATTGTCTCCACTAGAAGGGCGGTGTATTTTCCAACTAAATTGGGCGTTATCGTTTCCACAGAACCATGTGCTGGAGACAAGGACCCGGGGCCGTGCGAAGGGAAACATAACAGATGGTATTATGATTCCACACTTGCAAAATGCACACAGTTTATCTACGGTGGATGTGGCGGTAATGAAAACAACTTTATCTTCGAAAATGAATGCAGGATAACGTGCGAATTTTTTCCTTAGTTGCCCTACATGAGACCAGTACAAAACGAAATTTGATATGGAAATATTTTCTCTTTAATCCTTTGTATCTTTTGTTATGTTTATTCTTATATATGATGTTGGAACATGCAAAAAGCTTCGACGTAACAAAGTCGTGGAATTCCAAATACCGTGCTACATTTTGTTATCGATTTATCAAAAAAAAAAAATGAATGTCCATTCTGGGCCGCATGCACTGAAAAGGGATAGCGAGCAAGATAATATTACATACATTATTATTGTACTATACGCCCTATTATTTGGCACACCACAGTAATAGTCACCTAACTGGCACACGAAAATGAGATGGAGGCGCCATGGAAACGTGAGCTTTTTAAGTCGCCAACCACCTAGTTAGTTAACCTTGACTTGAAAAGAGGATAACGGCTCCCGTTAGTTTGCTGTGCATATAAGGCTTATATGTAAAAATTTGTTATGAAATTCTTCATTCATTGGCGTGTCGTATATAGTGGGACGGCAATTGGTCCGCGAGTTATTAAGGGTTGTTCAACGCGGGGTTACTAGTTACGGCCGACCCGAAATAGGTATTCGAGTTTCGAAATAGATTTTTCCGGGGTTAACCTAACTCAAACGACCCAATTTGAATGTTGTTTTATGTAGTACGTCTCATATGTGCTAATTTTAGCGTGATTGAATAATTTAAACTGTATTTTTAAGCGTTGATCGCCATCTGGCGGTTTGAAGTTTTTACTTCACTTTACGGTTCTATATGATCCAACAGTGACATTTAGCGGTTGTAAATTTTTACTTCATCTAACGCTTAGAAGTTCATTTATACGCGTTAAGTGAAGTAAGAATTTCCAACCTCTAGATGTCACTGTTGGATCAATTATGACCGTTGAGTAGAGTAAAAACTTACAACCGCTAGATGGCAAAGTACAATCAATGCCTATGAATGAACTTCTTATGGAGTGGACCTGTTAGCTAGAATGCTAAATGACTGTGTCTCACTCAAGATCAAGAAGAAGGAGGTTTCCCAGGCGAGCTTCGAACCCAAGACCTTGCGGTCAAGGGACTTTTATAGTACCTCTAGTGGTCAGAATAGGATAGCTGAGCTAAGGATAGGGTAAGTTAGTCATAACAAAATCTAACCTCACGTAACAGGTCATCAGAGGGACCATCTTTAATTTGTTTCTGTTTCAGATGATTACTCCTGTTATTAGGTATGCAACCCCAAATATTCTAAAGTATATTCATGATATTTGATCCTGATTATCATGACTACTATTTCTGCTAGCTACCTGGCATCTGTCTTCGATCATACTCAAATTAAAATATGCGTGAGGCATGCGAGTAATGCCAATGAGGAAACAGTAAACAAAATCCTTGAGAAACTGAATCTGCACAAAAGGCTTGTCATAAATGATGCCGGGTGTGCTATTAATGTACAGTTTGAGTTGAATGTCAGTCCCGTTAACAGCGCATGGGGATCTTTTCAAGCTCATCGTCAAGTGTACGGTTTTATCTATGTTGCTGAAGTAACATCGGCTATGGAAGCTGCTCTCGTTCAGGATAAGTTTAATAAACTCAAAGAAGAGTATGGTCCGAACCTCTGTCATTCACGGTGCTTAATTTTTGGAATAGACACAACCATTCGTCACCCTCATAACCAAGATATTTTCCAATTCTCATCTCTGAATGCATGGAAATCGCTAGATCAAGACATCAAGGCGTTAATCACATCAATTTTTTACGAACTAGAATCTAAACGGCTAAGAATGCCCGACAAGAGCAGACTGGCGTTATTGGTGGCGCCATTCGAAAGCGATTCGGACAGTAAGTCGACAGAGTCCGATACGAAAAATTTCCGAAAGAAATGTCTCGGCCGTCATAACAAGCACCAGGCTGATGTCAGCTTGCTGATGGGACAATTGACAGAGGCTCTAATGAATTATCATAGTGCTTTGGAAACACTTGTATCGGTCAATGACACTGGTTGGATAGGAAGCGCCTTGGAAGGTTTATGTGTGGTGTCTGCGCTCGTTTATTTTCCAGATTTGATTCCAGATCTTCCTTGCAAGACTACTTTGTCAAAGAAAAAGCCTCAGAAACAACTTCTGGATCCTAGGAATCTTTTAAGCAATCCTAGCTCGACACCGTCCCTTGCTGAACTTAGGAAATTATGCATCCCTACGGTGGATGACTTGGTTGATCGTTACAAAGAGGCTATCATACATTACAGTCGCTGTAAGAGTCTAGGCATTATCGAAATGGAGGCATGCATTAAAGCTACTAAAGTACTTACAAGAGCCAAAAAGTTTCTTGGTGCTTCTGAGTTTTTGCAAAATGCTATTTATATAACGCTCAACCTACCAGAAAATGAAAGAGTCAAACGGTATAGTGTCCTCGCGGACTTGTACGAAGATATTGGTTTTCACAGGAAGGCGTCATTTTACAAAAGAGTCGCGGCGATGCAGTGCGTGGCACCGCAGCTTAAAGAACCAAACTGGGCACTGTGCAACAGGCTCCTAATAAAATCCCTCAATGGATACGGAGTTGATCTGGAAGATGATTGCAGCAACATGGAAGATAATAAGCTTGGGTGGCCCAGCGTTAGATTGAGGGTATTGCACGAGCTCGTGTTTTCATCAGAGAAAATCGGACATCACACGCTTGGTAATCGACATGCCATGTACCTTCTTCTGCAATTGTTCTCTCACCTGACTGAAATTGAAGAAAAAGACATCTGTACAGCATTGGGAAACTTTGTTAGTCGACATCCTTCGAAATCAATCTCACACGATGATGATATGTTAGATCTACCAAAGTTATCGCTGTATGCAATACCTATTGTAAAAAGAATTTCACCACAACCTTTGCTAAGTGAGGTCAAACCGATAAGAGTTGGGCAAGAGGTGTTAGACAGGCCTGAGAGTGTATTCATTTACACTCCTGCTTCCTATCGATCCCAGATAAAAAATCACCAGAAAATACCGTTTAAATGGTGTGTCAATACTGCCTGTACAGTTCGTATACTTATCCACAATCCTTTGAATCACACGTCTCTAAACATTTCTGATATTTCTCTTGTTGTTGATTCTTCTGCCAGCGGTTTGCATTGCCAAGCGCTATCTGTATGTTTGCCTCCAAAATCTGAGGAAGAGATAACCTTGATCGTCACTCCTTCTTCTCCTGGAACTCTGCGCATCTTAGGCTATGCTCTTCGCATTTTTGCTCTTCACTCGGACTGCTATTTCAAAAATATTTCACACATACCTGCTAATGAGATTGATATCGAAGTAGTGCATGAGCTTCCTTTGCTAAAATGCATTTTCCCAAAATTTACTTTGTCGACGCGTACCTCGGCAAACTCCATCAGTGTTTGCAGGGGTGAGAGGTATGTTGCCAGCTATACGGTATGTAATGTCAGTCAGTGCAATGTGGATGATATGAAAATTGCTTTCGAAGGCGATCAAGTTCATAACAAACTGGTAATGACAGTCAAGGGTCAGGAAAAAGAACTTCCGCTCCTTCCACATGACAAAATTACTTTGTCAGTTGAGGTGGATTCTTCAAAATGTGATCAGGAGGCAGCTATAGATCGTACACTAATGGTTCACTATACAGGGAGAGATGGAGAGTGGTGGCGATTACTTAGTTTGAATATGAATATCAAAGTAATGGATTGCCTTGTTTTACTAGACTCGGAAATAGCAAATGATTCCTCTAACGAACAAATGTGTACACTGAATCTGATGGTCAAAAATAAAAGCAGCAGTGTAGTGTCACTGTCCGGGAAAGCAGTCAAAGGTGAAGAAATCAGATCGGTTACTTTAGATCCAGACTGCGAAAAAAGCTATAGCGTTGCATTAGATAAAATTCCTTTCCCCTCTGTTGACAATGTGATATTGGAAGATTATTGCTTGAAGGAACTGGAAAACTCCGTCACATTAAGGTGGGAAATGAACTCGGAAAAAAATAATGATCTACACTTCGGACACCTGCACTTAGGTAGCATTTTACCAAGGCAGAGTTTTTGTAATTTTCTTCAAGGTATACTTATCTGTTCTGCTGAATTTGGAGGTGAATCGTCCACAAGCAAATACAGAAAAAATACAGTTGGCAGTCTGTGTGAAGCGGTATTCAGTTTCAAGAATGTTTTCACATTACCGGCAAAGTTTGAAGTTGATTTGGACATATTTCAAGACCAAGAAAATGGGTATGTTGAGCGGGAATTGGACGAATGCATAGTGTGTGTTGGAAGGAGAAGACAGAAATTCCAGCTAGATCCTTCTGCTTCCAAAAGCTACGAATGTCAACTTCTTTTATTAAGATCCGGGTTGTTCAGTATTCGGGCATCATATTTGTTACATTTAACACCTGGATTGGTGTTTAAGTATTCAACTCCCATGCGAACCATACAGTATTATTCTTCTGCACTCAGCATTGAAGTTAGCTGAATACAGTTGTCTCGCTTCTCATATGAACTAGGTTAAAATGGTCAGTGTATGAACAATGTTTTTGTTGTCAACAATTAGGGAAATTAACTGTAGCGTTGCTGTTTTTCATTGTACATGTGTACTGTAATTGTGGTCATGTGTTTCACTTCTCTTAAGTTCCTTGTACACAAGAAATCTTAATCATTCCTGAATATATCCCAAAGCCCTCAAAATAGATGGTTTATTCTTTTTGTTGGACAAAAACGAATGTTATTATATTCCCTGACATTTTCTGAGGCCTGCAGAAGAGATGGTTCATTGTTTGATATATGTAGACGGACTGATAAATATTTTGGAATAACTCTTGTTCTGTGTCTGATATCAGTGATATTTCTTTCACTATAAAACTACTATACTTGGTAACTTTTCGTACTAGAACAGTTGTCGGGTGACATTGAAACAATATTCACGACCAGGACGTGGAAAGTAACCATAGTATTTAGTGAAGTCTAATCATTAATTCAGTCTGCGTACCATATTCCTATATGCAATACGACTTGTCAATTGTCATGTGTGCAATGACATAACGCAGATCTTCAAAAGCACAATGACATAACACAGATCTTCGAAAGCATTCCTGATAGATAACAGAGTAGTAATATGACAACATCAATATTTTATTGCAGTTGTAAGAGTAATGATCCTAATGCACAAGCAACAGAATGAACATTTGATAGCAGATTGGAACAGATATTTAACCTAAAAATTAGCTATGCAACAATTTCCATGATCTATCACAAAGTCCATAATTATTCATATAACCATCCTTGGGAACAGCTTTTGTATGTGGATTGCTCATCTTTGCTGAACCACAGTGCGATTTCTTTCTCTGCAGATTCTACAGAATCTGATCCGTGGCAGATGTTTCGTCCTATATCGATGCAGAAGTCACCTCTGATTGTGCCTGGTTTTGAGTCAGCCTGTAGGAAAATGTTTGATTTCAAGAGGTATATTGTATTTGCGGATAAATATTACATGGATATATCTGAACTGCATTCGAAGGATACATGATGGCACTACTTACAGGATTTGTGGCTCCCAGCATGTCACGACCAGTTTTCACGGCTCCCTTGCCTTCCCACACCATTGCTACCACAGGACCGGATGCCATGTACTTGACAAGCGTTGGGAAAAATGGCTTGCTACTCAAATCGGCATAATGCTTCTGTAGATGTTCTTCACTGGCCTGGAAACATGGAAAGATATTTCAAAGCTGTAATTTTGGATTTGATTGAGGTCTAAGAAATGAAGTAACATACAGTCATCATTTTCATCGCAACCAATTTGAAACCCTTGGCTTCGAATCGAGCAATGATTTTCCCAACTAGACCGCGCTGAATGCCGTCGGGTTTAACTGCAATGAAGGTTCGTTCTCCGGCCATGTTAGCTTGATTTCTGTGTTTTGCTGGCTGAAATAGTAATTGTTAGTATGATAGTGTTATAATGCTGACTAGTACAAGTGGGCTCAGGGATTAATGCTGGAAATCTCAAAAGCATTGTTTTGCCAACTGGACTGGAAGAAGACATTCACTAGAGATAATAGATATACAGAAGGGTGTTGAAAGGATATTCTTACTAATGCATACCTTCATTCCCATATTTGAGGTTAGTTTGAAAATAGATATTAGTATTTTCAATTGTTATCATTAAACTTAAAAAACGTAGTGACGAGCTTGAAGTAACTTTTACATAAACTGCGTAATTAGAATATAGTGATCGTGGTTACTATAAAATTGATATTAATTACTTCTGTAATTTTAAACTAAAAAAGAACTTATCGAACTGATTTACCTTCCCAAATATGTAATCAAAAAGTATCAGAGACGAAACGATCATTAGCAGAACTGAAAACGACCCGAAAGAACAGAACTGTAGCAACTAAGAGCGGACCTTTCCTGGAAAGGCTTTTATCAACGTGGGTACTTGACTTAACTGACGCGTGACGTAATTGCAATTGTTGAAGCGTGATTGGGTACACTGCAGACGTACTCACATGAGTTATTGCTTAATAGGAACGTGTTTTATCATAGTCTTTGAATACCGATTTTATCATACGATGAAAAAGCGAATAGAAGTCGTCGAAGTTACGTTTACTTATCCTAATAACAATTGGTGTTTGTCGTCTATGTTACTGGAGCAAAATAAAGGCTCCTTAATACTGCTGTGTGCTTTGCGAATAACTAAACAGTGAAGGTTGTTTTTTTGTAATACAGAAACCTCGATTTAACGGACTTATAGGGAGTATACCTCCGGATATATATAAATCCGAATTTCCCCTGGGACAGTCAACAGCATGGCTCCCTAAGTGGGTTCGGACCCCTTCTTTTTTCGTAGCCATCCCTGTGTGGTGAGAAATATGAACCTGAAAATCATGGAATCACAATCAGTCGTGTACTAGTAATTGCTCTTTGCACATGTATGAGTCCATTTCAACGATATCCCGGATACAGGAATACATAGCGGGAGTTCTGATTAGCCTGCTAACATTGCAGAGACGTGTGATTATTATTGCTACAGTATCAAAACCCATCACTGATTTTCATCTTGTTGTATTTGCGGACGTTTTCCCAATCCTTCTGTAATCATACAGTTTTACCAATTATAACATCGCCTATCTATTTGATTCGACCAATCATTTGATCGGTGAGATGTTTCTCAAATGCGCGCTTACGTCACAACTCAAATTTCAATCAGACACGTGTAAAAAAATATTTTTTTTTTCGGTTGAAATACTGCTACTCGCCCTCCTTGTGTTACTATTACTCCACGTTAGCAGTTGTTGATCCTGCTCTAGTTACAGTTAGTCAGTTTGCGGCGGTTTAGATTTATATTTTAGCATGTTATATTATTGATATTTATGTGTCGTATATATACATATGGTTCGAATTCTGTTGGCAAATTTCGTATTTGAAATATCTCTGTTTCATCATTATCATAACATTGATAACTACCTAACAGTAATTAACTGGTAACCGTAACCACAAGTCCAGGTGTATTTTCTAATCTGTTTCAATGCAAAATAAACATTTCTTTTGTATATTTATCGCGGGTCGAGATAACTTTCAAGAACTTTTAAGACCTATTGAACTCGAGATCCTAGCTTATGCATGCCTTTTCGTATTTATTGTTCGTAAGACCCACTTACCTGTCTAGTAATCTGTAAAAAACATGAGAAACATGTTTAAAATCCTATTCCATTATATATTGATATTATACCATTTAAGTATTATCCGAGGCCATAACGTAACAAAGTTTATAGTAATGGTAACTGGTTAAAATCGTAGGTGGTGGTCTTTGGACTGAATTTCTTTTTGAGTGGTTTGAGTTGTCTGGCAAGGTGTTTCAAGTTATCAGTTTTTTTATCTCTGTCGTTTGGTCTCCTATCTCTATCGTTTGGTCTCCGTGGAGACCCTATATGTTCATTATTGAAATTATTTTTTTAGCTAATCGTTTTTAGGTTAAATATTGCGTACGCTCGAATTAAAACACCTGGGAATTCAAATTCATTTGTCTTTTTACCTTCAGGCAGATTAGATTTTCAGCAGACATTTTACTTTGCAGCGAACTTTACTTTGCACTGTAGATTTTTCAGCGAACTCTCTTTTTGTCGCAAAAACGCGGTAAAAACCAAGAAATCTTCATTTTAAGGCGATTGAATCTTAGTCCTAATTGGTTTATCCAGTCGAGGATGATTTGCTGGTCTCGTATACGCCATCTGGTAAAGAAAAAGCATTCGTTATAATTCGAAATCAAATTTGAACTTTTCAATTTAACAATCAATATAAAAATAATAATTATCTTCGTAAATAATTTAAAGAATTGATTTGTGTTATCAAAGACTATTTTTCAGCTCTGGTACCTCTTAATCTCCCTTAAAAAAAGGCTGTAACACTATCCATTGGTTATGAATTTCTCTCTAACAGCTCATATTATAAAAATAAGGGCTTCTAACCCATGTGTACTTGCTTCGGCAGTGCATATACTAAAGAGGGAACGATACAGAGAAGGTTAGCATGGCCCCTGGCGCAAGGATGACACGCAAATTCGTGAAGCGTTCCTAATTTTCAACTTTTACCCTCATTTGGACATTTCATAATTATTCTTTAACGTAGTCTATTTTTCACATGAAAAATAGTAGCTGCGCAAAGTTTTCAAATTCTATCACCTTTTTCAAATCATTCTGCAATAGAAACATTAGTATTTTTGCCGAAAAACAACTCATTCTGAATAATAATCTTTAAAATATAGAAATTCTGCTGAAATTCGAAAAAAACGCAATTTTGCTCTCTCGCGTCATCTCCTGGTCATTCTCCGTACAATTGCTTCTGTTCCACCTAAGATCACAAACAGTCTGGGATAAATCATTTTTGTTGTTTTAACTCAGCGTCTCCCTGAACGGGGCGACCGAGTGAGCGCTACAGAGATATTATAATGTTTAAACATTATACCATAGTCTTTAAAGACTATGATTATACAGTATCTTTTTGGTGAGCGCACGATTCAGATGATAAATCGTCATGCATGAGAATATGAATCGCTGACAATATAGGGGAATCCCCGCATTAGTGCGTAAAAATTTCACTGTGCTGGATTTGGTAAGCAGAGTTGCACATGGTCTTTCTCGCACACGAACCAAGAAAAGTGTGGTATCTCTTTTACATGCATTAGGTGACTGTCTATAGGGCATATATCCCTTTTCGCATACACCCAAATGCTAAAAACTGCCATTATGTCACCATTAACAACTAGACATAATCAGAAAATGTTTTTCTGCAGTGGCTGAGGATCGTGGTAAATGATAAATAACGTCACCATAATTGCATAATTAATATATATAACACTATCACTAAGCCAGTTTCCAAGACTCGTGTATAGGGTCGTACAGACCAGACCCTAACTGCAGCCTTTCATGTTCTGTAGCTTAGCTAATGAGGTCTATCAACCATCATAGAATTTATTTGGTTTGACATACGCTAGTAAAATAAAAGATACAGAAGTAGGCATACATTGTTACATCGGATGTATAAAGTTATTTTTCCATTGAAATTTCCAGTCATGTCTTTGCTAACTCATTTCTTTGTTATCTGCTCACTGTCATCTCTCTTAAAATTGTTGCTTGTGCCTTCTTAGTAAGTATCCAGAAATCGGAAAACATAGAAGTTGATATTTTTCTGATGAAAATATACATTTTTTCACAGTAGGTCAACTGATTTTGAAGTGCATCGAAATTGGCTTGCAGTAACACATAATCTTCCATACGAAAAATGGTATTTTGAGAACACGTCACAGTGGACACTAGATTATCCACCATTTTTTGCTTGGTATGAATATGGGTTGGCCAAGGTATGTATATTCTCTGCATATTTGTTGGTAATAAGATACATCGTACCTTTAAGTCTGCATGATTTCGAGTGGTAATTTTTTCCCTAACACTTTTTAGGTTGCTCGTTTTTTCGATGAAAAGATGCTGGATGTTAAGAATGTGAAATATTTCTCAGAATATACCTTGTATTTCCAAAGGTTATCAGTAATCTTGGCAGATTTCCTTCTGTTCTATAGCTCTTACAGGTATGGAAGCTTTTTGCGGTGTTTAAAAGAGCATACTGTAAAAATATAAAACTGATTAAGAGCATTTAGGACATCTGTAGTCTGTTTATAGGACCTCCCTTTACTTTTTTGCTTCAATGCAATTTTCATATTCATTTCTTTTTCAGGTGCTGTTCTAGTGTGTATTCATCAAAAGATGCTAGATCATTAAGAAATGCTCCCTTATACTTCATCATTTTGGTAACTTGCAATGCTGGCCTTTACATTGTTGATCGTATCCTTTCGAAATAATATATTTTCCCCATGTGATTGATGTTATAACACATGGAACATTAGGCTTATTCTAAATTTAGTATATCAACTGCCTTCTGGGCAGTAACAAGTCTTCGACTACAGGCAATATCCACCCAGTTTAAACTAGAATTATCAGCCTCTCACACATATTCCTTAACCGTGAACTGTAGATATACACTTTCAATACAACGGATTTCTCTTTGGAATACTCTTTTTGTCACTTGCTGATGTGATGGATGGTAGCTATTTGTGGGGAGCATTTTGGTTTGCTACACTACTAAATTTCAAGCATATATTCCTGTACATGGCTCCAGCATATGGCATATTCTTGCTTAGATCTTACTGTATGGATCCTAAGAAAAGTATGTGCCTCTAAGATTTCAGTACAAGTTTCAATTGACTGAATATTTATTAGATTGACTGACCATTAAGGGGTTTGGCTTTCAGTCATTTTTTTGGTCTGTTACATTGTTCAGTGATAAAATTTTTCAGAGGGATTCCAAACGTTTCTATCGCTCAGTATTATGAGATTGATTATGCTCGGTTCCATTGTAGTTGGAGTATTTTCTCTCTCTTTCGGACCATTTCTAGTAAGTCCGTTGGATTTTATGTGTGTTTTTGGGTTAGTTAGGGTTATTATTGATATATTCTTATTTTGAAGAATAATATTGAGCAAGTTCTATCTCGACTGTTTCCCTTCAAGAGAGGTTTGACCCATGCTTACTGGGCACCTAACTTCTGGGCACTGTATAACGTGGCGGATAAGACATTAGCAATTTTAGGCAAGTTTGAAATAATTTTTTTAAATAAACATTGATACATTGCAGAAGTTACATTCATTAAGCATTAACCATTGTTTCAGCTTTTATGCTTGAATTTCACAGGAGACCGTTTCAAATTCGTTCATCTGGGTCAAAATGCTTCGGCTTCGTTTTCTAAGGGCCTCGTAGAGGAAACACAGCATCTGGTCCTTCCTTCAATTTCACCATTCTTGACTGTCGTTTTGACGCTAATTTCAATTCTGGTATGCTACATTTCTAAATTGTGATAATGCAGTGTCTACTTTACAGTTTTACTTTGTTACATTGTGAAAAGTGACAACATCTTATTTGATGACACTAGGTTTCATTGTGAGGATTAATTAACATGACAAAATTCTAATCTAAAAGTACGACTCAAAGATATCTTTTCATTTGAAGATTTCAGTTTTCAGAATTACAATTTGTGTATATGTTCCTAATATTTTATGAATACTGAGATGTCATTCCAGATTACCACGAATTTATTTATACATTGATGTTCATTACCCATTCCCATTACCCAAAATATCTCCACAACTTTGATGCCAACATATCAGCTAGGAGAGATATTGAAGCTTGTCTATACCCATTTAGAGGAATTTATTGCTATTTTCTTTCAGCCCTGCATACTAGATTTATTCTTTTACCCAAGAGGACTTTCAAGGAAGCACCTGACAACTCAGTTCTTACGGTCACTCGTATTCATATCCCTGACTTCATTTATGTTTGGCTGGCATGTACATGAAAAGGCTATTCTAATGGTTGTACTCCCTCTAACGCTTCTCGCAATCCGAGGAACAAGGTGATTTAGGATTGTTTTGAATGTATTATATGCATATTAGCGTGAGAGTAACTTGGAGTGTTCTTTAAAATCTCTACAGGGAAGATGCTGAACTTTTTCTTCTGCTCCAGGCTGTTGGTCACTATTCCTTATTTCCATTACTTTTCAGGCCGTTTGGTAGTTAACATTATTTTTCTGTCCTAAATTAAATTGCTGTATAGTATGTGCTTTGAAATTTATCTGTAAGGGCAAACCATTTTCATGTTGTTTCTTTTTTAGAAACTGTTATCAAAATTTGTCTTGTCCTTTTGTATTCCATATTTTCTTTCTATGCACTACATGAGCTCAAAGCAAGGTGAGTTAAGAGTATTTTCCTTGTCACTATTCTTCATTTCAAAGTACACTACATTAATGGACATTTTACACAAAGACAAAGTATAACATCTCTGAGGTGAATATAAGCAACCTCTTTAGTGTTACAAATTCTCAATGTCTAATAAAATATGGCACCTTTTAAAAAATTAGACTCATTTTTGTTCTCCAGTTCTTACATTGTTACTCAATCTAATTACTCTTTTAACCATAAAAATCCCCCCTCCAAGTTTTGGTTGGAGGGCAGAAGCTTTACCTAGTTAGACCACTGCACCAGTACCAGATAAAAAGATGGGAAAATTACAAATGATTTTTTAAACAGAATCTCTAATACCATAAATTTCTTACAGTCATGTTGGTGAAACTTCGAGATGGTGTTTCCCACTCCTTAATCGTCTGGAAAGTATGTATGTGGTTGGACTAGGATTGTGTGAGATATATTGCAGTATAATTCACAGGTATAAAGTATTTCCACTCGATTACTTGTTGTGTACTTGAATATCTGTTAGTTGATTGCATTATAGTTCAATGTTTTGACCATGTCAGGTTCATCCCCTTCACCCACAGACTACAGTTTCTGCCTCTTCTGATAACGTCATGTTATTGCGCCTGTGGTGTTACATGGTGTTGGATTAAGCTCTATTACAATATGTTGATGGATAGGTCTGGATATCCTATCGAATGGAATGCAAAATCTGGCAAGTTGAATGATCAGTCTCCAGTCGCTGAAAATCGCTATCTTGTCAAAAAGAGAGCTCAAAAGAAAAAGTCAATGAAAGTGGACTGACGGTGCAAACAATTAAGTTTATCTATCAAAATATTACATTTAAATCCACTACGGCATTTACATTTACATTGTTTCATTGCACTGAATTTAGAAGATCTAGAATCTATGTTACAGATTGTTTATGTGTATATCCAAGAAAGGGACAAAATTTGAACTTCCTCCATGTGCGCTAAAATAATTCAAAAAGCATGCGACTAAAACGCAGTCAAATAGAAAAGAAATAAAAGCAAACGGTTTTGAAGCCACCAATGCTGTATCACATTTGTTAAACGCTATTGAATTCAATTCGCAATATAGAAATTGTAGATCAATGTTTCGGAACGCTCAGATTTATGGAAAGTGTGATTTTGTAACAATAGTTTTCCAGCAGCGAACTCTTACTGATGAAAAACAATTACAATACTTTTTGGGCTACAAGCACCCCCTTTTTTAAATTAAGATTTTAATAATACATGAGACGCACGTTTTCAATAGGCTACTTGAAGGCAGCATCGTACACTATTTGCTTGCTCTTATATCCCAATGATAATGCTTTAGCACGTTCGTTGCGCATTTTCTGTTGTATCTTTCGTTTCGATAACACATTTTCGGAGCGAATCAACAATCTGGTACAATTCCCATACCAAATACGAATCTAATGCTCTACTAGGGAGTGCAGTGTCTGTATAAACTACCCCCGCGCGCGCACCAGTGTCATCTAACAATCTCGGACGTCGATAAATCGAGCGGTGAAGGAATGAATTTGATGTAAAACAGTGTTGATAAAACTTCATCGCGTATATGGCGCATGGTTTGAAGTTGAAATACGATACTTATACGATACGATTGAAATACGATTGTTATTACAGGCGCACTTCTATAAACGAAAGTTTTATTGCATCTTCGACCATAGTGGCGGTAACTGATTGTGGCGTTGAATAGGTGGTAATGTGGTTTTGATCTTTACGTTATCGTTACGCGCTGCATTGAATGGATAACGTAGAAAAAGGCCTCTTTCCGGGGATACAGATGATGCACGAGCTTGTGGGTGGCTATCGTGTTTTGAACCTTTTTCCAATTTCTGTATTGAATCTTGATCTGGTTTATCAACGGTGCAAAGTATTTTGTCGTGGAAATTATCATTTGCGGCCTCTTTTTGAACAGGAAATATTTTTGTGTGTCTTGAAAACAATCCTTTTGGATGGTATAATTTTTCCGAAAACGTTTCGATTCCGTCTATATTATTCTTCGACGAAAATGTAATATCGGAACTTGGTAAAGTGAACGGTGTCACGAAATCGTTTGTATCACGAATTAACCCAGGGGTCAGTTGAATTATTGACGGCAGAGCTTTGTCGTCTTCGCTTTTCATTTCGGTTAATTCTACAGCTATTGCCATATCTTCCACATAAGAAACATTCAAAATTTGAGAAAGGAGTTCACTCCGTTGATGCTTCGACTGCTTAACTTCTTCGTTGCTTGTCAGGGATGTGGTCGAAAGCAGCAACATTTTCTTTTTAACCCGTCCTTTGTGAATGGCGGTTGAATATTCTTCACTAAAATAATAAGGATATAAGCATCTAATAAATATCATGAAAATGAGTTGAGTTGAGTTTTATCCGCGAGCTAGCGTCTCTTTCAATGTCGCGCAACTATTCATTTGTAAAATAAATGGCTAGAAATTATCTTCCAATCTTCGACTAGGTGATAATAACATTAATTCTACTCACTCTGCTGATATATCGGAAATCTCTGACATATCAGAATCTGAAATGAGATGCAGATTTTTTATCTCTTCGTAATCTATGACGTCATCAGCTGTTTCAATTTGACACGTCACCCAAATTATCAGGCTTCCAGCTGACAGCAATCCCGAAACTATACCTGGAAAATAACCGCTTCGGATTAAATGGTAAATCATTGTAGACCATGCTGTATCATATTTTAATCATCAGTAATCAATTTTTAAACCATCTTTCCCTGCAGTTCTGTGATAGCAGTTTCTAACTTCCCATTGCAATGTTGACAACCTAGTCAATTGGTCTATAAGTAAGTATACACTTTTACTTACCCATATAGACAAGCAAATCCAGATTACTCCTGAAGTTAAGGCATCCAATTACAGTTAATGTTGTACAAGCGATTGACAACAATGTGAATAGCACTATTAAAATCGGGCACCTGTCATAACCCTTCACAGCTAAAGGCCCTTCCATAACCGAAATATGTGCCTCCAAGTCATATTCAGGAACTTTAGATCGCTTTATGCCAAGCATCGGCATTCATTCTTATCAATAGAGAAATAAATTCAATGCAGTGAGGATGAACGTACAAAGGACAAGAAAAAGTCAGTAAATTCATAATTCATTTCGTCTTGTGGGCGTATTATGCAGATGTATTGCTTAAGGCGCACACATATCAGTTTCTGGATCTAAATTTATGAATTATGCATAGCGATTAATTGCATTTCCAAGTAGTTAAAAATTCAGCAGTTTGATCTTCAGCGTTCATTCATTGCAATCTTGAGATATGATTTTCTGTAATACGTGAGGAGAATAAGCCACGTGTGTGTAATAAAGCATCAGTTACATTTAAATTTCCTATAGATTTCGATTTAGAAATTGGTAGAATAAGATGGTTCGTAAAATCAAATAGTTTTGTTTGCAGTGAAACCAACGCTCCCACGTTGTGGTATTCAGTTGTAGAGACACCAGGTGGGGGGAGGTATATTTTTCGCGTGGCTGGATGTTCATATTAAATGTGTGCTCGATGCGGAGGTTTTGGACTGAAAATATCAATAGATAGTTGGCATTATTGTGTATCTGTAATCTATTATTTCATCAGCGAGCAGAGTTTTATTCCCTACGACGGGTCTCTGTTATAATAGCGAATATCATGAAACCACAACTTACAAAATTTTTGTTTCAGTTTCGTTGTGTTAAACTATATCCGCTAGACGGCGTACGAGTCATAGCGTTTCTATTTTCTTTCTTCCCACAAACAATCTCATTACGCATTTTTCTAACATAATGCAATAAAAGTGAAGCTCAAACTTGACCTTGGGGCATCGGCCTTGGCCTCTCTATATGAAGGCTATGGTTCCATTATTAGCTGCTTAAAATATAATACTGTACCTCAAAGCATCCTTTCTCTCGCTTACTTGGCTAGTGTAACCCTGATTGTAAAAAAGCGCCAGTGAAATACTTCTGATTACTATCATGTGTATTTGAATCATTGGAACAGAGGTTAGAGTTTATATCGCAAGTAAATGGTATTGAAGATGGTGAGACGTTTTAATGAAAACAAATTTAATAAGCAATAGTGAGAAAATAGGGAGGTCATCGGTGTTCGTGTGTTGATTTCGATCAACAGTATGCAAAATCAGGCACTTCACTGAAAAAGAATTACTGAGCTGAATGATACAGTTGCAGTTTTGAACAAGAACAAATCACTCATACTTGTTGCGTTCAACTGGGAAATGGTAACTACATAAGTTCGAATGGAGTATATTACAAGATGAATGCATAGCAAGTAATAGTTAAATGCAGGATAATGGACAATTCTATACTGTCTAATTGTGATTAGGAAGTTGAATGTTGGGATTGCATGATTAGGAGAGAGATAATAAAAAGACTAATAGTTGGAGACGTTTGGTACCACACGATGTGGTATGTGCAAAAGAAGATGAGTGAATTGCAAGATGAATTATTAACAAGAATACTTATATGCATATTAGACTCTTTATAATAATAATAGTGCTTATTCGGCAGAGCATCTTGCAACAGTTTTATCTTAAGAACCGAATTTCATTGTAAGTTAACCTGAATTTATTCGTGCTGCAAAGTATGGTTGAAGAAATAAAGAAGTGAACTTTACACAATGGGTGAGTCTGTGAATACTAGCTAGGGTAGGTAATTTCCATGCATACAATACCAGGATGACCTTTTCATATAGGTCAGTAAGGCCTTCATTTTCCACAACCACAGGGACCATTTGTTTTGATGTAATCAAATTACAATTCAAATTATGTATATACTATTACTTACCCCTAATGTTAAACAAACTTGTATATTGGGGTGTGTAACCCACCCGACCGCAGTGTATGATCTCGTTATTTTGGCCAGGTAGGCAATGCCTTCAATTTATGAGTTCATTTCAGTTTGGTTCAAACATTACTCAGAAAATCTGATAAATCTCATTTGATATTTTCATTTAGATCCACCTATTGTAATCGTCATGCCTGAAGCTGCTCCGCACACTGAATTTGAAGGTCCTGAATTCAAAGACTTCAAAGATAGGTTGTTGTTCAATACGAATGCTACATATGCTATCACTACAATCACGAGACAGTGGTCAAATTTCTTCTAACGCTCTGTAGATCCAGATCATATGTTTGATGAGCTGGATGAACTAGAAATTCAGTAAAGTTCAGAAGAATCTCTAAAACAGATTCATCTAAGTTGATGTGAAAAGTAGAATGTGTTGTTACGCAAAATTTAATACATAAGCACAAGTTCGGATAATAAAAGTTCAAGTTTTTACCGCTTATGATATGACTTTCTGTACTGGTACTTAGCATTCAAAATAGTTTATATGCCAATATATGTATCATTCCAGAATCCTTTTTTTGTATAATAATGGGCATATAAATAACACATGGGTTTTTCTTGCATAAACCTAAACACGCTTGAAGGGAGGTACCAAACCCCCGAATCTTGTTGAATTATATTTTTCATATTGATTTATCGATTACAGTCAATTCAAATGGTAGCTGGTAGATATAATTGAGGATTCGTAGAAACAGGGCTTCGATTGTTTACTGTGCACCTTTTTACAGAAAGCCCAAAGCAATGAAGCCTGCTGCAGTATGTACATCCTGTGGAAAATCCATCACGCTATACACTCATTACAAAGCAGTGGTTCCTCATCCTATACTGGATGTTCTGATGTGCAGAGTATGCGGTTTTAATACTAGTTTTGATACTATGCTGTCGTATGTTGAACTTCATACAAAGTGCTTGTGTTTCTTTTCATAGAAATGCCATGGTTTTTATCACTCTGGGAGAATTACACAAGATGATGATGGCCTTGATGAGCAGTGCAAGTGGTGCGGTGAAGGCGGTGAACTTCTTGTGTGCGACTTCTGCACTCACGCTTTTTGCGAGTGAGAATCTTACTTCTTTCAAAATTTACCGTACCATGCAAAATTTACAATGACCAAATTCAACTTCTTCTACAGACATTGCATTAAGAGAAACTTCACAAGCAAATACTTGCAAAAGATTCGTAGACTGCAAAAATGGCACTGCTTTGCTTGTGATGCGAAACCTTTGAGGAAAAAAGTTGAAGAATGCAAGCGAGTTATGCAGAGGTTCTACAATCACAGTTTAGAACATGAGGTATACATACGGCTGTGAAAAAAACGTTATTCTAGTGCTTTAGATGCACTTTATGTGCATCTATCACTAGAACATTTTTTCACAATTCCAAGTATAACAGATTCAGTGTTGTAATGTTATGATGGGAATTTGTTGAACTTATTGAACAGCATAGTTAACATATTTTCTGAATGATTTAGTGTTTATTTCCGCACTACTTGAATGAAAACAACAAAACAATAGACGCAATTCTGAGTCCTCTGGAGAATGCTGAACACGATCCTCCACGCAAATGTAAGTACAACAGATATAGGTATAGTAGGCTAGTACATACAGTACTGTTACTTCAGCATTGTCCTTCATGCAATATACAGTCGTCCCTCGCTATGTCGCGGTTCACTTATCGCGGATTCACTACATCGCGGATTTCATATAATATTGTATTGTATGTATTTTAATGTAATATTGTATATATTTTATTTCATGATAAATGCCGTGATGTACAGTACTAGTATGTTTGAACGCGAAAAGTTTCAAAAAATTAAATAACCAGTCAAATGATTGGAAAGGTTAAAAAGGTAAATAAGAGTGTGTAAATGATTAACAATGGTTCAAAATACGTTTAAATATATTGAAATAATTAATTAAAATTATTTCGGGGAGTTTCACCTATC
Organism: Halocynthia roretzi; assembly: GCA_013436055.1. Taxonomy (NCBI): domain Eukaryota; kingdom Metazoa; phylum Chordata; class Ascidiacea; order Stolidobranchia; family Pyuridae; genus Halocynthia; species Halocynthia roretzi. The sequence continues at coordinate 176,724 of QRAM01000028.1, read as the reverse complement.
GCGGGCTCTCGAACGCACTAACTGCGATAGGTGAGGGATTACTGTACATCACAAATGTGTTATCACTTATTTATATTAATCTGAGTTGGTTAATGATTAGTTGTTCGAACTAAATAGTTTACTTCAATCAATGATTCGAGACAAATATTATCATTTTCCTTTTTAAGGTTCATCAGATCAAGGGCCCAGTCACATAACTCCGCTGACTATTTTGAGAGAAAGTGAGAGTTATAAAGTGCTCGCTAACAATTCGAAATCAACCATCAACACAAAATCTGACAGCGAATACAAAGAGAAAATTCCTCCGAAGGACAGAAACTCTGATTCTCCGGTTCAAGACGGTATCTGCAGTAAAGTGGATGAAAAGACAGAGCAAGAGACGAATACTCCAGAAGATATGGGCTCGTTTCTTACAAAAAATTCCATGGAACAGAAAGATGGTTCCATCGAGCAAGAAATTGAAGACAAAATTTTGAATGAGGAATCCACTGAAGCTGTTGAATCTGTAGATAATGACCTAGATTGTGACAGTGAGAGGAAAGGAGATGACATGGATCAAACTACGTATAGTGCAGCTATCTCAAGTAAGATTTTATTCTCTTCGTAATGGATATTAGATGAACTTAAAATCCTTGAATTTTCTCGCTTCAATATGGAACCAATTAATAAAGTAGTACGAAGTATGACTATATATAAGATGATTCACAGATAAGTAGACCCTTAAAATAAGCCAACACCACTTCCTTCCAACCATAAAGAATTTATATGTTTTAATTAGCATTCAAGTAGTATATAAAATTTTACAAGTAGCTGATACTGAGATGGCAAGGTTAGAGCGTGACCTAAATAATAAGCAATGCACAGCTTACTGCAGCAAAAACTCCATGTTATATGTTGATGATAGTGCCATACTTTACTCACTGACAATGACATGCACATTGAAACAATCACTGGTGAATTTCCAGGTCCCAGGACTCCCTCTTCCGAAGAAAAATTCCAGAAAGCAGAGTCAATGTTATCAAACTTTCAACATCTTATTGATGAATGGGATTCCGATATGAAGTCGAAGGTTAATGGCGTGTTGTGTATATTCGTATTTTACAGTACTGAATGAAATATTTCTATTGTTGTGTGTTATTAAGATTCTCGTGAAGTTAACTTTAACTGTGTTTTCTTTTTCAGAGTGAAACTTGGTCGAGGCCTTATCACCAATACAAATCTACCTCAATTCTGCTTAAGAAAATAAAGAAAATAAAGCTTACTGTTGAAAAAATAGAAAACGATTTGAAGGGAAAGAAGAAGCGTTTCAGAAATAATAGACCAAGTAAGTTTTGTTGCAATTAAAAGCAAACTACTTGTTGCTTGCACTATTACAAATATACATATGTAATATTTTTCAATTGAAAAAGATCTACTGTATATCTAGGTTTTGTTTTGGACAGTTCTAGTATTGAGCGTCATAACGTCATGGTAGGTTTGTCATAATGGAAGCTTTTGCTGGGTAGCAGGGCTGCAGGGACTCAGATTGGATCTTGGAATTGAAGCTACAACTTAATACAGCTTATTACCGTTAAAAAAGCTTTACTTAGCTTTTAGTATTTTTTTCTAATTATGAGAGTCCTAATAGACTGTTAGTTTTACTTCTGATGCATTATTTCATAATTTAGTATTGTCTGGTTAGTATTTAGTATTCTCTTCTTTATGAGTGCTGTAGTTTTCACACGGCCTCTGTATCACAGGTCTAGGAAGTGCTTCATCCACTGATGATGAAAGTCCAACAAAAATTGAGAACAGAAGGTCAAGCAATGAAAAGTAAGTATAGAATGTGGTTATTGATGTTACAATCTGAGCCGGTATAATACTGAATATCAGGGTCTGATCATAGTGGAATAGAATAATGTTCCTTGCTAAAGAAGCTACTAGTAGAGGTTGAACATCGATTAATCCAGACCTCGGTTTTCAGATGTGTGAATTTTTTTTTCAAACTTATACATATGTTGTGTAATTACTTCAACGAGGGGCCATTACCGCCGTCGTGATCGTCCTACGCCAAGAGTAAGTGATAAAAAACAGCAGTGGTTATGACCAGACTGTGTTCCTCTGATTTATTCATGTTTGACACTAGCTGCATTTGCATTTCGTAGTGTTAGAAATGTTCCATTTCATCTGAGAATCATATGGGTATTTTGAACAGTTGTTATAAAAGTCTCGGAAGTGCAATACAGGTTTCTATATGTAAACCTCAGTTAATCAGGCAGAAGGGATAATCCAGCACTGACAATCTATGTTCAATCTGTATTCCTAATATAAAATATTCCGTTCTGTGTCATATATTTTGATAATATGTCACAGCTATAATATAATTTTTGCTATTGAATTAAATACAGTTGCATCCATATATTAAACTTTCTGCTGAATTTTTTTAGAAAACGGATTTCAACGGAATCCAGTAAGAAAGAGACACTACCATCCCCCGATCCTTATCCACCTAGTAGTGAGACCTTGGCGGATCCTGTTAAGAGATCAATTCAAAAAGACCTTGTAAATTGTGAGGTCAGGGTGAGATTAGTTATATTATTTCAGTCCTTCTGGCCCCTCATTGCACCCAGAATACAAAATAAATAGAACAATGAAAGTTTTTAGATTTTTCTAATGTTTATGATTTGAATGTTTCAGGTTCCTTTGAAAAAGTTAACACAAGATGAAATTAGGAAATTTTCGAGAAAATATTCATCATCAACTACCATGATGAATTCAAGCTCTGAATACGAGTCGGGGAGCAACGAGGATACAGATACAGACAGTTCAAAAGCAGTGTTTCGCCGTAGCAAGAACTCTCGGAAGAAGAAATCGTCCGCATCAGATCGGAAACCATCTATGCCTATGCCTGTATATAACTGCCTATCTGTTGATATTGTTCTGTGAATGGAATGTTTGTTTTTACACTGTTAACTGTAATCTTTTTCTATTTATCAGGATCCTTCTTCAGACAGCAATTCGACAGCTGTTTCAGATGATATGAATGATTCAGACTATTTTGATCCTGTGAGTTTTCTGCTAAGATTTCTGTTTTGTTTATTGAATAGGAAGTGTGATTTCTTTTAGTCGGCATATTTCCATCATTTTTTATCTACAACATAAAGAATAGTTCAAAATGATCACATCCCTCAGAAATTCCATGTTGTGCAGCGTTACTGTAGAAGAATAATAACCGTTGCTTATTACTACATCAGACAAAAGAAAGATCTGATCGGCTAAGCTACATGTTATATGCATTGTGACATGTGTTTAGGAAATGACATGATATGTACTTTGAATGATTCCCATGATGTAGAATTGAATTACTACAGTACTACCTACTATTTCAAAATTATTGATAAACACAACTTTCCTAACTTGAATTAACATTTCAGCAGTGGATTTCATTTATTTCTCAGCATAGGTGTTTCCTACTTGTTCTAATTTCCCCCTCCCCCCAAAAAAATTGAAAAAAAAACAATACAATTTTAGGTCTTTTATATATTTTCCGTTAAGGAATTTTCCTTTGAAGTCTGTTGTCTTATTTAGTCACAGGACCATTATTCTCGATGGACTGCAGCTGATGGCCTTTGTCCGGACAATGACATCGCGAAGAATTTGCTGCTACAGAAGATGAAGGATAGTTCTGCACGCAAAGACGAGACGGATTCAGACCTGGATGAATTATTAGAAGATGAAAAAAAAGTTGATGTTAATTCCGATAAAATTGCAGAAACGAAGATAAAAGCATCTGATGAATCTGGAGATTCCGGTAGCGCAGGATCAACAGACAAAAAGAACGATGGCAAAAAATCATACATACATCCGTTGTTGAAGGTGTTGTAATTTTCCGTAAACTACCATTCCTTCTTTGCAGATTTTATGATCATTATTTTTTCTAATGGCAGGAAAAAATTACTTCTCCATCAAAGAAAATCAGAGAATCCTCTCTCCCCTCCAAAAGAAAAAATGAAAGTTCTGAAGAAAATAATGATACAAAACTTCCTAAGGTAGTAGTTCCATTAACTATAACACCATAGTTCAAAAAATATTTCATACTTAATCCTTTGTTCATATGACTTCAACAGGTGATCAAAACTGAGCAAAATTCTGTTCCCTACGATGGCACAACGATAGATGTTGATACTGATTTATCTACAGATAACGATTCAGATGAATACAAACCAACATTGAGGAAAAGGGTATGTGCCTGATAAAGCAGAAAGAATAAAATAAGAGGCATACATTTCCTTTTCATTTGCCAAGAAATTTTGCGGAAGCCATACATTTCATGCTATTTCGGTTTTTTCATTTTTACCTTCCAGCTAGAATGAAGCCTGTTGTTCTATACTTCTTCTTCAATATCACATAATTGTTTATTCAGTATTTATTGATAAAGTTACAGAAAGCAACAAAATTGTTTCAGGATAAAAGAAGTATTGTACTTAGTAGCGATTCGGACTTGGAAAGCAAGAAGAAGCCGAAGAATGAGGACAGTGAAAGCGGTAATTTTCATCCCTTCATATTTATTAGAAAAGCAACTAAATTCTGTGAACATTTCTCCCCTAACTAGGTCTTCACGTTTTTCATTGCAGATGTGGCAGGTGAAAATAGCAGTGCAGATGAAAATATTACAAATGCAAATACGTCAGATGATAACAGCACAGAAAATGAAGTGATAATTTCAGTAGTTCTTTAATAACGAAAAAAATTATTTAATTTTAATAAAAAATATTCAATTTAGAATATCGAAACAGTCGAAGTTCCGAAAAAAAAACGACGCCGCGTCATCACTTATGATTCGGACGAAGAAAAACCTTCTACTGACGTTAAAAAAGGTATGCTTATGGCTGTTGTATGTCATGTACTGTATGTTTCGAATTGAGTCGTGAATACTTTTTTGGGTTGATAGAAATTCAGAGCGAAAACGAGGAGGACAGTGTGATGTTTGACACTCCATCCAAACGGTTAGGAAGAAGAAACATCAGAAAAATACAAAGGGAAGAAACTTTGTCGCAGTTGACTAGGCAAGCGAGAAGGGAAGAACTTTTGAGGAGGCAGCGGCTGGAAGAGAATAGAGAGATCGAAGAAAAAGAGGTTTGATATTTTAGGTTGAATATTTATAGCAGTGAAATAGAATTTAGTAATTTGAAGCTGTTTCCTTTGACTATGTGAACTTGAAGTTATCATTCAATTTTTATAAGGCAGGCATACAGTAACTAGGCTGAATTCTACAAAGTAAAAATTACCTTAAGCTTGTAATGCATTAACACTTGTTTTCTTCCAAGGTAATCGTCATTACAGACGATGAAAACCAGTCTCCGGCTAAGAAAACTATAACAGTTTGTATGGTTCTTTCCCGAAACCCTCTTGTACAGGTAAGAGATGCTTTGCCACTGTGAAATTGGATATTGCTACCTTACCTCTATAAATATTGATCAGTTAAATAGCCTTTAACCAAAAAATTTAACTAGCCTAATAATTTTGATGTAATGCTCATAAATTGTTCTTGACACTTTAGGTTGATCCACTGTTGGTCAGAGAACTGAAACCTCATCAGTTGGAAGGAGTACGCTTTCTTTGGGATAACCTAATCGAACGTGTGGCGGCTGTCGATACCAAGCCTGGGGGAGGTTGTATACTAGCTCACTGTATGGGCCTCGGAAAAACCCTTCAGGTATAAAAATATCCTTGTAATGTGGGCATGCAAATTTGTCATACAGACTAAAGCATCGCTTTGCTATCTTCTATTCAATGATATTGCCTGCTGTAAAAGTAGCTGGGAACTTCTCGTCCTTCAGGCATGAGTAACTCTTATTTCTGGCATTCTAAGAGCGGTATTTAACGATACAGTGGAAGGCAATATGACATTCATAATGTTTGTTTTTTTTTAAACTCACTTCAGTTTACATACATTTTTGGGTGTGCCTATGGTGACATTGTTGACATAGGAAAAGTTGTGACGTTCAAGTCAACGTGTCAACGTCAAGTCACTCTCAATTCTTTCCTTTTAATGTATGTAATTTCGATGAAATAATTTCTCTGTTTCCAAGTGTTAGTTGGTAAATTTTTTGCAGCTGTTGTTAAAAATGCTGCTCCATTAATCATACCACTTTAGTCTTTATGGTTTGCATTTAGTTCTTGTCGAGTAAGTCCTATTTTGGAGATAATTTTCCGATTATACGGTAATTTTCTAAACAGAATTGCTTCCACATAATCACCATTATAAAAAGAATTTTTTTGTTACTGAATTTTGAGTTATTCACATATACATTCGGTGTGAATATTTCTTTATCAAAGAAGTAAAATCCATAAGAATCTGCTACAGGTACTGGTGCTTAAGTATAACTTCTTTCTTTCAGGCTATTACTTTTCTGCATACGGTGCTTACTAGCATGCATTTAAAAACGCTCAAGACTGCACTCATACTGTGTCCATACGGAACCGTACTCAACTGGAAACATGAATTCAATCTCTGGCTCTCCAAGTGTGAGAATGAAAAAAGAATTAAGATTTTTGAGCTATCAAGCAAAAAGAACATTCATGATCGAATACAGACTCTGGAGGTTTGCGAATTTTTCTTTTAGAGTGTTTCAGGAAACAGTAAGATTTTCCTTTCCTGTTTGTCACACTGACATTTAGATGATCTCCCTCTATTATGTTGCTAACAGTATTGTCTGAATATCACTAAGCACGTTGTTCTGTGTTCTGGAAAGGCAAAATTTTATTCTTATTTTTCAATTCTTTCCTAATTGCATGTTTAGTTCAGAGTTCAGTGAGGAACCTGAATATATAATCCACAGTAGGACTTACAGCATCACTTCAGAGTTTGCATCTTTCTTGTCATTTTTCCGTTCATTCTAGAAATGGTCCAAGTATGGAGGCGTCATAATAATGGGCTATGGCCTATTTCGTACTATCATGAGTGAAAAGAACCGGAGCACACGACAACAGAAAGAGATTTATCAGCGTTGTTTGCATTCTCCTGGTCCTGATATGTTTATTTGTGATGAAGGCCATATACTTAAGGTTAGTTATGAACTCACTTCACAACTGAATTACATTGATAAGTCAAGTCAAACGATCCACCACTATTATGGGTCCAAACAAGACAGGACAGTAGTGAAAAGAATAAGTTAATATATGCATCAAAACATGTGAAAGATATATGCTTTAGTTAGTGATCAAACTTAACTTCACTTTGCGTTCTTTCATAACAGGTAATGTGCCTGGATGAAAACTTATATAATGGAATATGCATTATCGTTTAATCATAAGAATACTGTAAAGACAGACTACACTGTCAAATGACAATGGATACATGAATTCATCCAGGGATTCTGTTTTTCTTTTTGTAAAGTTGAAAGATTTAAATTCAGAGTGTATGCTCACTAGTATAATGTTTTTTCGGATGAAAATCAATGACTATAACAAAAAACTTGAATGTAATCCTAGAATGCGAACTCATCCATCGCTCAGCTAGTTCGACAATTGAAAACAAAGAGAAGAATCATATTGACTGGGACACCGCTGCAAAACAACATGGTCGAGTACCACTGCATGGTCAGCATAGTGAAACCACAATTACTTGGGAACCTCAAGGCAAGTTAGCAGGATTAGATAGTAGTAAATTGACAATAGATATGGTCAATATATATTTTCTTGGATCCTTGTGCAGTCCCTGCAGTTTTCATGTACTATTTCACTATTTTCATCAGTGCCGGTTTGAACTTATAAATTGTTCATATGTTATGCTAGGAATTTAAGAATCGTTTCATAAACCCTATTGAAAATGGCCAACATGTGGATTCAACACCGGGTGACTTTAAGCTGATGAAGAAACGTGCTCATGTTCTCCATGAAATGTTGGCAGGTCACTACTATATTTTATAAAAATTATAACTATATGGTACTGTAATATTATTGCATATTTCTTATATCGTATTATATTGTCATTCAAAAATTAAAGATTTTCTGGACCCGGTGTGTAGTATATGAGATCGTGAGCGTTGTAAGTAAAATAGGATTCTCATGCTTGTAAGTGTAATATTATATTTGGTAAAAGTCTCACTCACTGAATATTAAGTTCATTTAGATTAAATTTCATATTTCATGGGCCAATTATTGCGGTTTTTCATAAATAAGCCCTGGGCAATAATTAGAAGAATAGAGTAAAGGAATGCAAACTTTTTTTACGAATAAACACCAACGGGCTCATAAATGGGAAATGGCACGAACAGTAATGCACACGATATGATTTAATTTTTGTAGCTTACAACGTAAACAGCTTTTTCATATAAACTAAGGAAATAGTCGCTTTCGAAAGGGCCTATTCATGGGAAACTGCAGTATTTAATTAACTCCTTTATAAATCACAGGATGTGTGCAGCGTAAGGACTACACGTGCCTCCGTGCTCACCTCAATCCTAAATATGAGTATGTGCTCAATGTGAGGCTCTCTGATCTTCAGGTATTGTTTTCATATGGAAAAATAACTCCAATGAAGATTTTTTCAATTTACAAATACTAAACGGATCTCCTTTTTTCAGATACGATTGTACAAAAGTTATCTTGGATTGATTAGTAATGACATCAAACTGAGAAAATCGTGTTTATTCAGTGATTTCAACATCTTTTTGTTGCTTGCGTGTCATCCGGCTTGTCTCGCCCTAGCTAAGATCAGAAGGGAAGATAAGGTGAGTGTATCCTATAGCAGACAAGTAGAATGTCAACCATGATTAAGTCAAAAATATGCTGATCTTTATGAATAAAGCAGAATTCATGTCAATGTGTGTTTGTTCAAACCATTGACCATAATACTGGCTAAGCCATACACACTAGAAAAGCTGACGCACCATATAGTCTTAGCGGTGGAGGGGGTCACTCAATAAATAAATCGATTTGAGACAAATTAAAATCACTTAATTATTTCATCTTTTCTGTTGGGCCTCACACTTATTTCCGTTTAATACCTACCTTACCTACCTTACCTACCTTACCTACCTTACCTACCTTACCTACCTTACCTACCTTACCTACCTTACCTACCTTACCTACCTTACCTACCTTACTTAGAACTCTGATATTCGCTAATCACCATGGAATCTATCATTACATTATATTGCCTAATGTACCAGCTATTCCATTTTTAAGATTGCATTTGTTGATAAAATCTATTGAGCTAATAAATATCGTTTCTTTATAATTAAGAGATTTAGCTCCCCTTATTCCTGTATTTTTCATAGGAAAACCAAGAAGATATAAGAAACTTCGTCAATGATGATGAGAGCGAAGAAAGCTCTGGTGAAGATGAAGAAAGTTCAGACTCTGTAACGGTCATCAGTGATGAAGAAGGACTAACTCAAGATAGTTCATTTCCTCGTACCGTTGAAGACCTTTATGCGATGAGTGTGAAGAAGTTACAGCATTACATTAACAAGAATACGTCGCCGAATAATGTAATAAAATTATTCAATACCTGCTAATTTTTCAGATGGCAAATTCTTTTGGCAAGAACTGTTGTTATAGCTAGATAGTGACACTTACAATTTTTTCCCTGAATTTTACATGCAAGACAACGGTTTCAAATCTATTCTAGTCCACTGCCCCTGAATTTTCATCATCACATTTCATAACATTACAGTGTGGATCTATTGAACTAGCTGTTGGGCAGTCTGTCAGAAAACTACTAATTTTTGTTCAATCCATTGGCTTTTAATTGATATTCATTGCAGGTCACAACAAAGAATCGTAAAAAGCTAGTCCATCTAGCTACGAAATGCATGAACCAGTTTATGAACAATCCGGAAAAAGTAGCAGAGTATCTTAATGAAAAGTCGATCAAGGTAGTCAGAGAAGATTTCATCCTGATTCAAGCTGATAATTTGTATGGTATTAGACTGTATTTATAACTTTACTCACTTTTGACAGGAACTGAAAAAAATCATACTAGAACGTGGGGGAAACTTGGCGGGCTGCGCGGAAAAATGCGATCTTGTTTTCAAAGCCAAAAGTCTGATGGGTGAAAAGAGTCAGGGTATACCTATTGACATTATGATTTCAAACCTAACACTGAGAATATCTCATCGGGTTAATTTCATGGAATAATTTGGTTCATTCAGATGAAAAAGAATGGTTTGAAGAATTAATACCTCAACAGAGAAATCTTGCTAATGCGAACAGTCACAGTGGCAAGGTACAGTTATTTCAGTTTGATTCATAGGATGATAAAACATTGAGAAGAGGACATAGCCTGAAACCAATAAAGGTTTTTCATATCGCAGTTTGAACCAAATACATTTTACACACAAGCATGCACACAACAAAACCTCATTATTTCTACTCAAAATTTACTGCTGTGTGCTATCCAGATATTTAGATATAACCCAGTATTATATATAATTCATTACCATTCACCTTCCAGATCTTACTCATGCTCGCCATTCTCAGAGGCTCGACAGAAGTAGGAGACAAAGTCGTCTTATTTTCACAGTCGTTGATATCTCTGGATATTATCGAAAATGTTCTGAAAACAGAGACAGAGAACGTAAACAAAGATCTCGTTTCGCCTGTCAAACCCTATTCAAAATGGTTGGTATTATTGCTGCTTGCGGGTGTAACATAACACGGCATCAAAAAATTTTAATATCTTAACATATAGTAATAGGGTAAGGTAATTAGGGTATGAATTATTTACAGAAGAGCAAAGTGAGGTAACCTTTTAGCAAACAGTTCATCACAGGCACGTCCAGAGGTCCATCCAGAATGTGGCATGATTTTTCAAGTCAATTTCTTGGCATATATATCTGAAAAACTTACATTATCATGACATGGGCCCCAGATCAAATTGATTTGAAATCGGTCAAGGGGTCTGATAGGATTAGATTAGATACCCATGTAATCTTTCACATACATACTAGTGTCTTCATATTCTCGAAAATAATTATTTAAAAAAGGGTATGAAAACAAGTGCTCTCTGATGTAATTATGTGTATATGATAAATTGTATTGTTTTTAATAACAGGTATAAGAATATAGATTATTTTCGACTTGATGGATCAACACCAAGTTCTGAAAGGAATCGCATGATTAAAACCTTCAATTCTTCTCGAGAACCACGCATTCGTCTCTTTCTCGTATCCACACGTGCTGGAGGAATCGGAATCAATCTAATCGGCGCAAACAGGTTTTCTACAAAAATTTTCCTTAAATAACCTCGCAATAATATCTCTATTAAGGTGATCAAACAGTAAGCTCATCTTATGTAAAAACTGAGAATGAGGATTAAACATCGAGCTTTTGATTTTTCTCTTTTCTTTTTAAAATTTCAACTGGATCTCTCATTTACACCAGGGCAATTGTCTTCGATGCATCCTGGAACCCCACCAACGATGTCCAGTCCATTTTTCGTATATACAGATTTGGACAAAAGAAACCATGCTATATTTATCGCTTCATTGCGCAGGGGACAATGGAAGAAAAAATCTATGAGCGTCAGGTAAACAAAATTTATATTGCACTGTTAAAATCTTGGATAAGTTTTTGCATGTTTTGAAATCTCTATCAATTAAGTATTGGATTTTATATTTGACTGTATGTTTCATGCCCTTTTTCCCTTCTACACTTTGAAATTACCTATCTGACATATAAATAGCATTTACCTGTGTCAAATTAAAGTCATTTCCTGACGGAATCACAAATACTTTTCCACTCAACCTCTCAGCATTATAATAATATGCGATCGGTATAAAAAATTGTTGAATAACTCTTGGTAAGACCAAGATTTGGGTCATGGCTAGAGGTTAAGAACCTTTGGTGCCATTGGCCTTGTTGAATGCAATGATGTAACCTTGATTTTTTACCCTGAACAGATCATTAAGCAGTCGCTAGCTTTTCGAGTCGTGGATGAGCAACAAATTCTTCGTCATTTCACTGCCAGAGATCTTGCCGAATTATATTCTTTCAAACCTGCTCCAAAATCAATTGTGAGGAAGGACAAGAATGGGGTAGAAATCGAGGAGACTCCCGATTGCGCTCCTCCTAAAGATGATATTTTAGCTTCTATAATAAAGGTATAGGTGATAGCAATAGAATCATACAGATCATTAATAAATCTTATTTAAAAAATCGCATGTAAGTTATGGCAACTGCAATTATTTTCTCGGTGAATGAATGATTTTAAATGTGAGCCTGCATAAATGATCCTCCAATTTATTTTATTTTTTTTTATTTAAAAATTCATCTGTTTAGGACTCTAGGTGATTGACTTTTCCACATTTTAAAAATTCCCTTCGTGGGTCTATCATCTATAATGAATTACCATTCTAAATATGCAATTGAATTTGGAAACCTATGCTGCATGTTTCATTTACAGAATATCTCTACAAGAGACATGATAGTTTCATTCCATGAGCACGATTCCTTGCTCGACCACCAGGTAGACGAGGAGCTGACAGATGCAGAGAGACGGGCAGCATGGGAGGAGTACGACAACGAAAAAAGAAAAAATGAAGAACAACTAGCTGTCGATGTGTCGAGCAAATTTGCAAATATTCCGTACGTACTGTACATTGGTAGTTCGCTATCTTAGAATTCACCTTTCGTATATATAAAGTAACAAAGAATGAATTTATTTTGTGAAAAAAGATTCACTGAGCTAGAACTATTAATTTTTTTTATTGTTCAGGATTGATGGAATCAGAATTTTATTGGCCAAAACACAAGAAGCTTTGGCAAAAGTGACCAAGTCATATAATGAATTACCGGTAATTTCCAGTGACTGCAGTAGTAATTCAATGTACATATGGCGGGAATGGTATTGCGTGCCACGCTCGCTATTCAGGCAGTATTTGATGAATTTTATAACTCTTTTTATCAATGCTACACTTTATACACTGTATACAGACAATATGGATTATATATATTAGGTCATTATGTTACTTCTCGAAATAACTGCCTGAAACAGCAGGCGGACAAGGTTCCTCCCTTTTTGTCCAATAAATCGACAGATAGCTGTATATCTGATAGAAATCTTTTATGAATTATATAATCTTATCGGTAAATATTTGAAAAGGAAAAGTCGCTGAATGATATCATGATAGAGGTCCAATTAGAGAATCGTGCAATGTCAACAGACGACGTTTCTGAAGAAGCAGTAAAACGGTACCTCAATCAACATCTTGCCAAAAACAATTCAAGTCAGATAAAGAGGTCTGAATGATTGATTATAATTTATAATGAAGTAATTGTAATACAGTAAGATTAGTAATAAAGAGATTGTGAATTTATATCCATATCTCTGCTAACGCTGATATTCATCTACCAAGGCTTGAATTGTAAATAAAAGTTAAGAGCATAATTTGTTTTAGGTATTTAGAGAAAAAGTTTGATGAACTGAAGCAATGGAGTTTATATAAGCAACAAGAAAGGTAAGTCATGAATTGAATTATTAAGATATATATTAATAAAAATATCAATCGTTTCAGCCGAAGCTATTTTTTTTTCAGACATGTATCATTTTTGACATCCAACCCTCAGCCACAAGCACAGTCAGTCCCCAGAGCGAGTCGTAAGTTGATTTGAACAGGATTGAAGAATATATTAGTTCTTAATATAGATTAGTACATTTATTGGGCTATTTAATAGTTTGAAGAATTTTGGCAGCTGTTTTCAAAAACTATCATGGAGATTTTGGATCTGACTCGTGAATATGTCCCTAAGAAATTGAACTGTCTACACTAATAGTGTATCTATAGTGCAATAGAGCGATTAGGCATACAGTAGAGCCTCGCTTTACGAGTTTAATTTGTTTCCAGACCAGGCTCGTATTACGATTCACTCGTATTGCAAAGCGATTTTTTCCATTTAAATTGATGGTAAACTAATTAATCCGTTCCAGCCTCCAAAAACCACGCAAAATACTCTTTTTAAGGTATATTTTGAACGAAAACGTTCAGTTAGAAATAAATAACAATACATGTGTACATGTAATAAAAACATAAGTGATTATACAAGAAATGAAGAGGTTTAATTAAGTTATCAGTGTTT
>QRAM01000028.1:130936-160656 GCA_013436055.1 Halocynthia roretzi | reverse complement strand
AAGTATAATATTTTTTTACCCTATGCNATATAGATTAGTACATTTATTGGGCTATTTAACAGTTTGAAGAATTTTGGCAGCTGTTTTCAAAAACTACCATGGAGATTTTGGATCTGACTCGTGAATATGTCCCTAAGAAATTGAACTGGCTACACTAATAGTGTATCTATAGTGCAATAGAGCGATTAGGCATACAGTAGAGCCTCGCATTACGAGTTTAATTTGTTTCCAGACCAGGCTCGTATTACGATTCACTCGTATTGCAAAGCGATTTTTTCCATTTAAATTGATGGTAAACTAATTAATCCGTTCCAGCCTCCAAAAACCACGCAAAATACTCTTTTTAAGGTATATTTTGAACGAAAACGTTCAGTTAGAAATAAATAACAATACATGTGTACATGTAATAAAAACATAAGTGATTATACAAGAAATGAAGAGGTTTAATTAAGTTATCAGTGTTTCTATTGCTGTGCCAAGTTCACTACACGCACTCCTCTCTCATGTTTTTCTATTATTTCTTTCTTCATTTCTATTGTAATAAGCTTTTTCTTCTTATTACCACTATCTTCGGACCCGCTTGGTAGGAGGGGGGGCGGTAAATTGAGCACATGCTATTTCTTAGAATTCTTGAAATGAGTGACGTCAGCTTGCGACGCTATCTATTACCTCTCTTTACCTTGCCACTGTGTATAACATGTATGACGGTCGCTCGTACTGCGAATTTACTCGTCGTACGAAACAATTTTTTATTTTATTTTTCAGTTCCGACCAGTTCTTCCAGTTCAAACTATTACCCGCCGTACAACCCAACTTATTCAACAAATCAGAACCCATACACACATTCGCAAAACTCTTCGACGAGTGCTTATCCACGCCATCCAAACGTCAGAACAGGTTTTACCAACTTGCCATCTCAGCCTCGCCCACAGACCGCTGGATACCGTCCAAATTCTGCTTTCACTCAACCTCGGTATACTCCTTCGGTAAGTTTCACAATCCATGCATGTGGAAATTCTTGTTTGTCATGTCTACAGCTCTTCACACCCATTTCAAAGACAAAAGAAAAGTTTTATATTGACAAAAATATTTCACTGAATAATAGTGGTTATATAACAAGTTACTACCAATTATACCAAATTTTCTGCTGAAGTAAGGTAGCAAAAAACCCTTATTCATGTCTCAGTTTAACAAAAGGCCTTTGTGTGGTTTGCTCAACAACTAGACAAACAGACTGATGTCACTAGAACCACATTCAACTGAGGTGGAATTAAGAAAATATTGTACGTAATGCAACAGTGGAATACAATCCTTTGTTTGAATAGTTTTGTTGTGAATATTAGAAAGACCTTTACTGCAACTCCTTACTTTTTTATTTATAATTGCACTGATACTGAATATTCAATTGTTTGTACTGGGCAAATATCTGGAAAAAGTATCCCGCTAAAATATACCTCATCTAATGCTCGCTCGCTTTTACAACCCATAACCACGATTGTAAAACCACAACCATTAGATAGTGTTTCGTGTTTCCATTACACCTTTATGAATTACATGATTCAGATAATTGATATAAAAAACTTTTCATACTTTTATGGACTCTATCACCTAACATTAAAACAATATCTAAAGATATTCTCCAGGACATTTGAATGGATTCTGGCCATTATGTAAGGAGTACCGGTATTGTCATATCAATATATATATATTAGCTTCAGTGTTGCCTTTTAAAAATGTTTGACATACCTTATCACTCATCTGGACACTCAAATATTATTTGATGGAAACTTGTGAGTTACCGTAAACACCCTGAATGCCGTTTTGTAGAACCCTAGACCACCGAATCGGCATCCAGGAGGATACACACCGTTCAGGACACAAAATTCTGGACACACTAATCTGCACACCCATCAGTATGGAAATATGAATGGATTTCAAAACAGCAATATGAATCGAAGGACTAACAGTCCTATATACAACCCAAGAAAATAAGTCCGCAAATTCAACACTGGAAGTTCTGCTGCGGTATAATGCAAAAATACTTGAATCATAAACTGTAAAAGCTTCGAGAGAGTGCTGCTTTAGTATTCTTGCTATACAGCAAAGCTATTACAGGAAGTTTAACTTTTTATGAATTCTGACAAAGAATAGATATAAATTTTTATATCTAACTTTTTCTGTGTTTCCTATACTAAGGTAATGATCAACAGTATTCAGCTAGCTTTTTATGATCATTTTTTTTGATAGAAAATATTTATATACAGGATTCTAGCTTGATCTATCCTTTACACATCTAGCCTTTGACATGCGTGAATACAGTACTGGCCCGCTTTGCGCTGTTCCGCTAATGATTTTATCAGGGACTCGAATCCCGAAAGCGTGATATATTACCAGTCTCAAGTCAACAAAAAAGAAAACCAATCTGAGAATTCTAATGACTCATTTGACACGTTCAGTTAGTCATCGTTAGTAATTTATGCCTAGTGCATGTGGTAGGTGAGCATCCCATTTTTTAAAGATCAGTAATCCGTTTTGACGGGAAAAAGCAACATGCCTATATCATCAATGAACATAGGCTTGCAAAACTTAACTTAAAAACAGGATTTTATAAGACCCCATTTAGCCCTGATTCTCTTAGCAATCATTCAGGAACGCACCATGAGCATGAGCAGTGTGTATTGCTTTATATTCTTATGTATCGCATGTAAAGTTACCATACTGTACAGCACAAATAGGAAGACTAATCTGCCATCAAATATTAATTGCAAGGGATGAGGAAAATTGAAAAATGATCTCGCATTTTTGTTCTCTATTCTCGATTCTCTATTTTTCCATTATTGTTCTTCATTTATTCAGCTGTATTCCTCTAGTGCAAGCAGAAGAAGCTTGGTTTTCATCTAAAGTAATTTGTAATAAAACTACAAACAATTATCCAGAGCTGTGTTACTCTTAGCTACTTGGAAACAGGGTAATTTCTATTCCCTAACTTTCAAATTCCAAGATTTGACAGCTAATCAGTGATTACAAGAATGTTGTCTAAGGGAGGAATTGGGATCACAGATTGGTAGATTCTAACTGTTGAAATAAGATAGTCTGCATATCCCAGAATTGGAATGCACCTTACAAGTCAAACAATTTTAGAAAGGGGAAAATGGCATTCCAACGTTTGCGGAAAAGGTTGGAGAACCACCGCTGGTCTAGAGGCAACAGTGTATACTGTAATGTAGAGGTTTTATAATAATCGATATACTGTATTTGGAGTTATATATTTCCTCTGTCTGGTGATATTGTCGTGTCTGTGTTTCGCGTTATCAAGCAGCTATTGAGCATTGTTAGCATCATCCAGATTTTTGAGTGTTCAGTGAGAGATTTCAATTTGTGTGAATAGGGTTTACCTGCCAAACTATGCTTCGTAAAAGCTTAAAGGAAGAATATGCTCGATGTACCATTAATGATAAACTAAAAATTTCCCTATATTTTAACCGCCGTTTTTTTATGAAGTTGAGAGTCTTGTATGTGGAGAGGGTTCAGCTGAACTGATAAGCTCATAGTCTTATACAGTTCAATAACTGACTGTTTATTTAACCAAGTCTAATATAGCGCATGTTAATAATTAACTAGTAGATTAGCTGGTATAAGATGATTACGGGATATTTCCATGTCAAATTAGTTTGTTTCCAGCTCTTACAGAACCTTTTTCAGTGAAACATCTCATTGTTCATTATTATTGGTCGACCAGAGTTAGTTCAGTGTTCAGTATGTAACGAGACTGGTGCGTGCAACAGTTCTAAGCTTGGAGCAAAGTTATCACATGACCGTAGTACAGTATTCATGTTTGCATAGTAGGATTGTGTTTAGTTGGCCACTTTGGCTTATCATAACAAGTTTATTAGACTATTGTTATACCATATTCAGTATTCTTTTTGGTGAACTGGTGCAGAAAGGAGTCTGTTAATCGTGGTACTTAAAGCATTACATACCATCATAAGAAGTCGGTGTATTTTTTTAATACTTCGTAAGTTGCAAATCCAGTTCTTCATTAGCACGTGGCCGCGTGTGTCCTCTGTGGTTAGTTATTAATGTGTTTGCGTTGTGCATTTTAGCGTGTGTCAATGAATGCTTTCATTGGAATGTACAAACAGTTTGGAAGTTTCCAATTCCCGTCGCCAAGTTAAATATATATCCTCGTTTAGAAGAAATAAAGAAGAATAGAACAGTTCGCATTTACATTGAAGTTGAAAGGTCATGGCATGATAGCGACATACGATATCACTCGTTGCATCTAGCCAAACATCAGTATAGCATGAGATTAAAGATAGGAGATTTTTCGTTAGAAAATAATATTATAGTTTCGAGTATGGTGGGAAGTTGCAAAATGTTCTCTGGAGTAATCAACAACACTAAGTTCAACGTCTTAGGTATGCGCAGGGAATAAAAAAAAATAGTACGATACCATCCCCTCAAATGAACTTCACGCATAGTTTTACTGATTGTTCTCTATTTGGTAAGTTCTGTGATGTTTTGTATACACGTGTTCTTTTTATGCCTAGAGGAAATGGTAACCTTATAGAACATGCTAACCATGTATATTACATCGCAGTGATTTATATGACATAGTTAATCTGTAGTATAAATCTGTCATCTCCTTATTTATTTTTCCGATAATCGTTCACGTTGATTTACTATTGCTGAATTGCTTTATTTACAGAACACATAGCTTGTAAT
Organism: Halocynthia roretzi; assembly: GCA_013436055.1. Taxonomy (NCBI): domain Eukaryota; kingdom Metazoa; phylum Chordata; class Ascidiacea; order Stolidobranchia; family Pyuridae; genus Halocynthia; species Halocynthia roretzi. The sequence goes on along the minus strand of QRAM01000028.1, from coordinate 155,931 downwards.
TACCTCAGTTGTATAGTTAGGTACATCCAACGCAAGTACGAATAGTATGATAGCAACGAGTCCGCATTTTAATGTTGGTATTTGAGATCCCGGCTTAACTGCGCCGTGAATATTCGATTGATTTTATTTTACTGGAGTATTGCCTGAGACCTGAGACCTGAGACCTGAGACCTGAGACCTGAGACCTGATGCCGCTTATACTTCTATGTCGACTTTTCAGGTTGTGCGGTTGGTAGGCTGTTCGAAGGAACAGATTTGGTTTAGTTTGTTAACTTAAATTTATCGAAATACTAGATGAAAACAGGGAAATTAATTGCTTGCACAAGAGATGGTAGTTCTCGTCAAGTTGAAGTGATGCTCACCAAGGAAAACATTGTAATAAGTGATATTGAAATCCCGATAGATACTTCCGACAAAACCTCATCAACTTCGGAACAATTTCAAGAAACTTGCACGGTAGTTATTTTTGTAAGCAATCAAGCTTGTTCAAGTTTCTCTGAGATAGTAGAATTCAAGAAGTGTACTTGTTTCAGGATGAAATAACTGAGCTGGCTGTTGAAAATCCAAGTTCTAGCGTTTCAAATACCATGGTAAGATTTTTGGTGATTCAAAACCTTCTCTCATAGCGCATATTTAATTTGTGCCCCTTGTTGACCTTTAAAAAGCTCACTAGTCCAGACAACAAAGAAAGAGAAGTAACTGTTAGAAGACAACCCGGTGGAGGACTCGGTATAAGCGTGAAAGGCGGTGCAGAGCATGGTATACCGGTGCTGATATCGCGCGTCTTTTCTGGGAAACCAGGTAATCTTGTTTCTCTTCCGCATACTAGCTAATATCGCATTTAATGTTTTCTTCTGCGACGGACATTTTGACTACTTGAACAACAAAAATCGAATACAGTAATTAAGTGATTTTCTTTCTTGAGCAGCGGAAAAAACCGAACAACTGTATCCAGGAGACGCGATTTTATCTGTAAACGGAAAATCCGTAGCGAACTTGTCGCACGATGAAGTCGTCAATATATTGCGATCCTGCGGCAGTGACGTCACGCTCCGAGTTCGAATGTTTGACGGAGCGAGCCGATTGCTGCGCAACGCAGAAGCAAGTGAGTGAGTATCTTTTTCTAATTGCCGATAACCCTCTTCTCTTCGCTGTACGATTCCTGCAAGGCTTAAGATGTGATATTTGCCAATGCTTATTTAATTGTACCAAGCCTCATGGGACTTATGCGTTACTGTGACCTTTCGTTTACAGCAGCAGCAAGTAGTACTTCATCGCCGAAGCATCCGAGTCGGAACAAAATCGACAAAACCGATAATTTACCCCTTAAAACGAATAAAATATCTGACGAAGATCTTCCGGTCTCATTCCACCCCTCTGATAATTTAAATTCTAGTGAAAATGTTATCTTCCCTAAGCAAAAAAATCATCCTCCGATCGCCTCTCCCGTCACAAACGTTGAAGGATTAAAGAAACAAGGTGATCTGGAGAGAATGAAAGGTAAAAAGTATCCATTGTTTGCATAGCCATCATCAGTAACTGGATAATTCTCAACATCTACTTCAGTATGGCGAAGGACATTTCAACGTAGACAGATCCACGTAATCAACGATATTAAGAAATCGATTAAATCAATATAGCAATCCCTATTTGCGTCGGTGGATACAATAAAGCAAAAAAAACAATAGAAAAAAGAGTACTTTTTGTAACTTGTATGGACAAATACCTTTAATCGAATTGATTCTATACCTAATAATGTAATAATCGATGCGCGATGTTTCAGTTAGACCAAAATCGATGTCATTCACAGACATTTTTTTTTGTACTTGTACTCGCAGGATTTATTCATTTTTTTTGCCGAAATTTTATTCGTTTCATAAACTCGTACAATAATCTTAACTTATACCCATTGTAACTGAAGTTAGCAGCCACCTGTATGGGCAACCAAGCAATACTCTTCCCTCGTTCAACAGGTACTGAAGAAAACCGTGTTTCGATTCCCTTGGCGCTTTCTCGAATCGAATGCATATCAACAACATCGAATCATATGGCCAGGTATTTAATATCTGTATTTATATTATCATTTTACGTTTTTCAACGCCTAGCGGTCTCTTGTATATTGGAGGTAAGGACTGATAAATGTATCTGCTCGTTTGTAACGATGAAACGTTTCTCGCAACTTAGCCAATCATACCACTGCATAAAGTGAAGCACCCTCAAGCCTTTATAATGTTTACTAACTCGTTCAAACACAGCCTAACAAACTACTGTCAAGTGTCTGTTTCTCGAGTGGAACGGGAATTTTTTGGCCTTTTGACAGTACGTAAAAGTTATCGCGGGTAGAGTGACGTGTCGCGATATGTTTTCTTATCGAGTCGATATTTCCAATCGGTTATTGCCTTTTCGAATATGGCATTATACCGGTAACAGTCAACATTTCAATGTTTCGTCCGGGAGGGCAATTGCATACTCTGTCTTAATTGGGCTCAAAATGACATCGACATCTAAATTTTGAATTTAAACTTAAACTTAAACTTCATTCTTGTTCATTTATACCTTTCATGGAAATTTCGGGTTATCACTATAACCTATAGTAACAACAAAACTGACCTTACAGATTATGCTTTTAATTTTCCTAGCGGTCATAGCTTTCAAGTTTTTGGATGTGATGGGATCTCCAGCGATGTTTTAATGTGCAAAAATAAAGACGAGCAACATGATTGGATCAAGAGTATTTCTCATGCAATATATTCAGAGAATTTAAAATTAGTAAGTAATGTTCTCCACCTTTTCTAAGATTGTTTTATTTTTGCAGCACAGTATCTGATTGATGATTTTATTGCATGGAGTCCTTTACCAAAAGTGGATTTACTTATGATATAAAACTTTATATTGGTAGGTCAAGATCTGCAAATGTAAAACTGAAATTCGCCTGCTTGGCTGGACAAAAGAATCTAAGCAAGATGTAGACGACGACGTATCCCGTTTTTTGGTTGTCGACGATGACGCGATATTAGTCTATGATCAGCCACCGGTCGGTACCTTCAAAGTCTACTATATACTTCTTTATGCAGACTTTTTATGCTACCATAATCTTATCTGTTTTCCGATATTGCTTCTTTATTTGTAGTACTGCCTAGACGGTACGCCGAAATCTACCGAATATATTACCAAGTTTGTCCTTTACGAGTCTTTATGCGGTTATGCAAAAACTGAGAACAACACAGAAACTTGTTACATGGCTGTCCAACATGAAGACCAGCCAATCATCAACTACTCTTTTATAACTGAAGGTATAATAGATAGTCTGCTTAATAATCCATGTATCATTTGAAGAACACATAGCCAGACTTCTAACCTCTCCTGTACAGAATTTGGTGTTACATTGAAGTGTTGTGATTCATTTTTCAGACGAATTAAGTCGCTGGGTGGCAGCAGTGCACGATTGTTGTAATGAGGCAGTTTACAGGATCAACGTGAGTGGTTTTTTTTCAGTCTGCTTAGCCGTATATATTCAAACATAGTGGCAGTTAGATATAAAAATATTTGAGAGGCAAGAAAGAAGTTTACATGAATAGTAATTCGAATGTCTCTTTTGCGCATATGGAGCTAATTAAAGAATATACTCATGGCGATAACTTAAGCAAGCATTCGATAATAATTAGAGTTACTCGTCAAATATCAACTTTCCACACAAAGAATGTGTTTAATTACTCGCCTTATAACAAACTCAAATAACTGGATTTAATGCAACTTGTAATCATCGTTAATTATTGCAACAATATAAATGCAACGAATACACGAAATACAAAGAGAAATTCATACAAAACTATAAGCTGGAAATCTATTAAAACCTTCTTCATGCGCTAAACCTGGGAATTACTGTAAGCCTCACGCTGAGCATGTGTCGCGCTAAAACTACATTGCCAAATAACAATATCCCACGTATATAACATTGTTTTTATTGTCGCATTCAAATATATCAGATTTGTAATACTGCAGTTAAATAATCATAAGAAATAGCGCACTGTTGTAGGAAAACATATCAACCAATAAAACTGGCCGTTTCCATTAGATTACGTATAACAGTACTGTATATGAAAAGCAGTCTTTTATCAAAAAATTAGCCTGTATCCCAAGTATTCACCTCCGTTCCTGACAAAAAGTGACCTTGGTGTACCGCGCGTATGAATTCAGTCCTTGACTGGCCTGCTCTTGTTCAGCACCACGTTGACGAAACAGGAGAGGGATAATACGTGTGTAAAATTACTAATAGACACAATGAAAAACACGATATTTGCAAACTACATATCAAGCGAGCGTACACTAAAAAGTCGGAACGTGGTTCTGTTTCTTAAGGATTTATATTATTATTGTTGTTGGTGTTGAGAATATCGTTGTTCGGTTGTGTGGGTTGAGTGGGTCCAGGAATGGGTGTTGTTGATTTTTGCAGATTGGTAGACGCACCCAAATACTCGATATGGACTATACCGTCACCGTCATTGTTAACTCCCACCATGAGACTTCTTCCTTTTCTTGCGTTGGCAAATGAGCCACCGCCACCAGAGTAGCCCTCATCTGGTCCGCCCCCGCCACCGGAATAGCCACCGGCACCTCCAGCGGCGTAAGACGCGGCGGATCCACCACCACCAAAGCCTCCGCTAAATTCGTTGCCTTGGCTATCGATGAACCAGCCTCCTACGCCAGGTGCCTTTCCGCCTGCGTGGTGGCTGGTAAAGGCTTTGGCTGGTTTTGGTTCGCCCCAACGGATCTCTCCTGCGACAGTGCCGTCATGCATGAAACCTGATCCACCACCTAGTGAATTAGTAAACAAATATTCTTATTGTAAGAAGTGCAATTGTAACATTTCCTTTCTGAAACGCTAACATTACACAGTATGGAAGTGATATTCGACTGCGAGTTCAATTTGCTCTTGCATGTTCTTACCAGGAGTATTGTTTCCCAAAGCCTTTCCACCTCTCTCGCCACCATGACCGTCTTTGCCACCGTGTCCGAAGTTCGTTCCTACTTTAGAACCGTCTTTACCATTAGGAGTAGAACTTGCATCGGTAACCTGAAAAGTTTCCAGGAATATAATTTCTCAAAAGTATTATATTAAGCTGAAAAAGCGAATATATACCTTCAAGTTTGCTGTTGCTGTTCTATGTGACGAGCATCCTCCGCCCCCGGCCACTAAAAATGGTTCGTTGATCCAGTTTTCGAACTTAACTACGAATGTACCACCAGAACCTCCGTAAAATGGCATGTCGTCATGTCTGGTACCCTTTTGGCCTACGAGGATCTAAATGTGTTGTGATGTGTTTATTAAGTTTGTGAATGGAAATCACACGGAGCTACGACACACTAATTAGTCGTTTAGGTAGTCCGTTTAGGATGTCATACCTTCATCTTTGTTCCTAAAGCCAAATCGAACTCTCCGGCAACAGTCGCTCCCCGACCAGCATACCGCTGGATATGTTGTTGACCAGCAGGCGCTTTGGCTTCTATACGGTAACGACCGTCCTTTGGTACAGACCAAACTTGGATACCATCCTTTACTGTTACCCTGACGTTGGTGTTTCTGTAGGTCTGATTACACATTTGTTCTGTTGGACCGAATCTTCCGAACTCTTGCCCGCAGCTGGTGAAGACGAACAGATTGCGATTGCTGTTCGGTGCCAATGTTTCAACTGACACTGCCGGGCCTACCCCGCTACTAATATTGGGACGGAATGCTGATCCTATTCCGGACGAAGGAATACTTCCTCCTGCTCGGATAGGTGTGAGATTACAACGCATTTTGACTGGAGCTTCTGAGTCATCCCGTAATATCTGTGAGAGACATAACAAATATATTATGTTTCAACATAAAGACTTGTAATCAAGTCCCCCTAAGAACAGACAATCGAACACTAACAAGATAATCTGCCGATTTCGCGACACCAGCTTTCTCCAGCGCATCGCATGAAGGCACCGGCATGTTGACATCCCATTTGCATCTAAGTGGACCCAAAGTCGACTTGGCTCTTTCTCCGTTCTTTTCAGAGACGTCACCAAATCTCAGTTCCGTTACGGGAAGAGAAGCTCTGTCTCTCAGGAAACCTGCAACATAAAGAGCGATTCTTAATTCTGTCCTTATTTGTGCTGAATTCAGTATTCGCGTGTATGTTTATATACCTTTATCACTGAGCCACGTCTCCGAGTCAGCATCACAGTTGCATACTTCGTTTTTGTCCACACAATTGTTCGCTTCTCCACATGCGCACTTGTTGCTTCCCACATTTGCTCCACCCCAGTAATTCATTCTTTGACCAGTTCTTGACACCCACCATCCCGTGCCTGTTCAGAAGCGAAATATGCTGTAGTGTTTGTTCTGTGCTATTCAAATGAATGCATTTGAACCTACCGTCTTTGAGAAGTTTGGAATCATAGCATTCATATTTTATATACTGCTCGCATGCTATAGATATGTCGATTAGCTTGGATATCTGTTTCATAGTTACGCCTTTGTAGTCGATTCTCTGAATTAGGCATCCTGGCAGCTCACAGCCTACAACTGCGGTGTTTGGCTGAAAAACACGGTCACTGTCTATTAATCTTCAGCAACACACCTACTTTGTAGCGTAAATATTTGAGTATAGAGCTTACCACGTGATAATGCTCCACAACCGATATTCCCGTGGTAGGATCTGACTCCATGTCGCAATAGACCAAAAATGGCTCCACCCCACCTTCGCCATCCGGGTCGATCATGGAGTAGCCAGATTCCCTGTAACCCATCTCTTTGATAGCAGCACAGGATGGCAAATGTTTACTGATAGTCGTGCAGTTCTTGGCTCTCTGCAGGAAATCATAAATATGTTAGCTCAATATTCCTTTTCTCCTGTACTTCGAATGCAATGATGTACGACGGTCTATACGACGAGGGGTCTGATAGTACAATCGTATCAAGAATTCTTGTATATGAATTAGGTGATTACCGCTAGATGGCGATTATCTCCTTGTTGAATTCGCATTTTTGGTTCGACTTACCCTTAGTTGTTGAACGTCAATCTGTAGTTTGTCGTATTCGGTTTGCAACTTCTCCATTTCTTCTTTCAAGCGATTGAAATCGTCTTTGAGCTTTGTGTAGTTCCCCTCGAGTGGAATATGTTTTGACTGCAAGCGCTGAAGTTGACTCCGGGAATCTTCGAGTTCAACGCTCAACTGAATTCGCCTGGGAAAATAATCAACTTTTTATCTCGAATACATATTAAGTTATAATAATATCTTCGCCAAATATAACTGGGCTGGAAGGGATTGGTATGAAATTTAAACAAGTCAATTAAAACACATCTGTACTGCTTATCAACAATACGTGGAGATCGTAAATTTCAAAAGTCTTTTAATTACAAAGAACCTGGAATAACGCGACAATCAACTGACTAATTACAGCACTTATCGTCATCAAAAGCGCTAAAAATACGTGGCTTTTATGTATAATTGGCGGGTATACCGACGATTACTGCCTTTTAGTGATCCTAACGTTGATTGTAATATCTCAGAGAAACTGTCAATTGTGTGAGTTTGCAATAAGGGAAATTCACCTTGTTTCTTCGCCGTCTTTCTCGGCTTGCAGGCGACCGACGTCCGCAGTGAGAGATGTTTTTTCTCTTTCCATCTGTCGTACTTGAGCTTCTAGCTCCCCAATCTTGTGCCAACTTTGTTTATTTTCTTGCAGCACTCCCATCATTGTATTCATCTCGTCTTGCCTTCTCTGAAGCTCTGCAAATAAGTGGAATTTAAAAAAATCTAGTTTCACAAAATCTCTAATATTTAAAGTTGAGATAATGAGGCACCTTTGGAATAAATATGTTAATATTGCAGACTACATGATGAGTATACTTTAATTCGTGTAATACAATAGGCGTGGGTCCATTCATTTCCTAGGGCTATAGTTACTGTAGATTGCATCTTACCTTTAATTTGCGACGACATGCCATCGACTGTCGATTTCAACCCGGGACATTGGTCTCTGTCCTTTTTGGGAACTACGAAACTGTTGAAGCAATTGTTTATGACTTAGAAATGGAAAAATAATCTTGGTATGATAGATAAGTTGATTTGATGAATTAAGTTGGTATTTGCAATATCAAGAGAATAGTAGTTCACTGTAATAATGCTGATCTAAACATTTATCAACAATTAAAGACTATTTGCCATTCATTCATATTACCTGTATACACACTGATCTTCTTTGGTGTAACGATTTAAGTAGCCTGCAAAGTATCCCGGTGGTTGGCTCGAAGTGCTTTGTGAATTACATCCATAATGCGAAAGTAAAACATATCCAAATATCAAGAATATCCACAGCTTGTTCATTATTCACTTCCCAGGTAGTATATTTATTGGTTACGGTCAGTTACTGTATTACTTGTGCATCAAAATTTTGCCCACGGAATTCTAAATTCCTTCGCCCTACAATCCCGTCAAGTTAAAGTTATGTTAGTTCCTTTAAAAAAATAAAAGTATTCAGGCAAACTGAGATTTTATATTGAAGCAATAGTCAAATAGCACTGAAACTGCAGAAACCCTCTCATCCCACTAACTACTGATCAGACATCAATCAATGTTTCAGTGACGACGGATAGAATATTTACAAGCAACACGCAATTCTTACTTTCGTATCACATGCTCGAAAATATAAAGCGGAATCGTGTATATATTGCCTGGGGGCGTCAAAAGAAATATTACTGTTTTAATTTAACACAACATTGCCATAGAGACTATTTGGCTGAGTTCTATGAGTATTGGTCTGTACTGTACTGTATATCCACGCTATTCGTTCTGCGTTTATAATTGAACAGAATGAATATATTCAGGCACTATTCTGCTTGTAGTAATTTTTTCAAACTAAACAATCAAAAACCACTACTAAAAACATGTACACTGGATGCTTTACCTTATCTATACGGGATTACACGTACCTTCCGCGGATAACGAAAACCGCGAATAATAGCGAACAGCCTGTAAATATAACAGAATTTCAACGTGTACGGCGCGTGAATATGGTAAAGCTTGAAATATAAAAAACTGTTATTAAAAAATATCTCCTCCTATTGTGGGTACTCGTTAGCTTCTATGTTTTTGCTGCGTGATGAATGTTGGCACGAATACGATGGCACTGTACAATGTCCATGATGATGATATGACGGGCTTTGGGACCGTTATGCAAGTTAATAAAGGGTTTGAAAATACAGGCCCGGCGATGCAGTGTCATTCTGAACTTATTGGATGCTATTTTTTTGAACCATGCATAACTGAATCCGCGGATACTAGTGGACAACTGCATACTCATTTCCCTAGAAGTGCAAATGCGCTGCAAATGCACGAACGCGCGTTCGCTGTAACGACATCACCATCTGATAACAGAAATAGCATCTGAGTTTGACTCGTGACTATCCTATAGTTATTTACATTAATATGAGTAACCTGTACTAGTTCTGTATTATAATATAATCTACGATCTTTTGCGTTAAAATGTAATGATATACGAGTATCCACAGGTAACTTCTAAATATTTAGGATTCAACAATGAATCCAGATATACTTTATCCTTTTACATGCACAAATTTCAACCTTTCATCGTCCCTATTCCAACATCTACTCACTTTACCTATATTTCACATTCCGTAATACAGCAGCCACCACCGCTCGGAAATGACAATATAAACGTGGATAAATCGACAAACTTAACCCACTACGCAACCACTTCATTTTTGTCCTTCCCCTTAGTATTGTGCCTGGGGTTATTACAAGCAATTAAAAGGTCAAGCGAACATGTAAACGCGTCATGTAGATCTTTATTTCCTGCGGCTATTGAGATTATCGTGTGCGATTTTACAGACTAGTTAATTGTTGTACCATTGAACACATTAAAACATTTTTTCCCGGCAACAACAGGCGCTCTACTCGCACTGATAAAAAATCTTTGTCCAATAGGAAGTTCACAAGGTAGGCAAACCAGTTTTGCGACGCCTTGAACCTATAAACAGCGAGTACGTTAAAAGATAAAAAGAATGAAACAGCCGGCTGGCGCATGAAATTATCGTGATATAATACTTCATTACTGGAAAATAAAAATCATGCCTTCATCATGTCAAAGATACATTCTTTAAGTAACTGGGCGTTTCTAATACTATTATTTGAAATACTGTATTTGTAATTCGGTAAAGATAATATTATATAAAATTCACAAGTCACGCTAAGACCTTAACCTTTGATGTAGATGAATTACAACGATTTCTAAAACGTCATGATTATTTTGGTGTCTTTTTAGTAATTTGTTCAAAATTGGTGTTCTTATCAAGCACCATACAGGGCACTTCAACATGGCGTATTAGATTAAATCCTAAATCTTTGTTTGATAAGCAAGGAAGACTATATATGACACCATTGAGAACATTGAGAGCATCTTTGAACATTGAATCTATCCTTGATATTCAAATTATTCACCCAAACATTTCGAACAATTTATTCAAAGCTGTGTGAAGCGTTATGTAAAATATAATGATCTACATTCTACAGGATAACGTATTACTGTACACCGAAAAAAAGTTCCCTACGTCATTTCTCACCTCAAGTTTCGTGCTTTAAATATTTCTAGACCAAATCATATACATGTACTTGGAAAGAAATGGCATGCTTGTTTTCGATTGACTTCAACAAAGGATTTCTACTACAAGATCAACAAAAGCAGGTCAGTTTAATCCATACTGTATATTAGCATTACTTCCCACGATACCTCTCCTGCTCCGTTTGCAGACGAACCGTTCCAGATGTCAAATATAGTATTAAAATTTAATCCCTTGTTAAATTCTTTCAAACACTGGTACTAACTTTCAAAACAAATTATGTGAAACTTAATCTCGGCTGGTCAATTTTTCTACATTACAGTGTGCTTTTCTAGAAATTTGATCCTTGAGGTAAAGGAATGTTCTTCCGTTTTACGTCACTGCACACGTATAAAATTACAGCACAATGATGTATTTTTAGAAATGTGATTTGTAGATAATAAATTCAAGTGTGATTTTAGAGTGCTTTTTTTAGAATTTGTTTTGGAAGTACAAGTTCTCTGAACTGAAGAGCTCTTCAGACGACGGAAATAAATGTGTACAATTTACATTTTATAGTCGAGAGCGAGATATGTTGGAAAGACAGGTATGCCAATGGTTGTCCAGTTGTGTTGGCCGTCGTAACATTGAATCATACCCATGGTTCTTAGACGTTTATCATTCCGTTTTCTCAAGCCAAATTTTATTGCTATGAGTATTTTTAATACATTCAATATCACGGTAGGTGTTACAATTAGATGACTGGCTTTTCGGTCATAAATCTCGAAGAGGTCATAGCGTCCACTATTTCTGATGCTGCAACTGGTGTGCGTTGGGCATTTATTTTGTTCGATACACTTTATAACACTAGATAACTTGAACCGCTATCATTCTGGCTTCCCGTAATTTCTCATAAATGTTGGTGAACAGAACTGGGAAATAAACGTGCATACGAGCAGTTGACGCATTTTTAAGGTAATTACACTTGATCTTAACCAATCGATGATATTTTCAGGGAGAACAGACCAATTTGCAGAGAATAAATGCTACCATCTAGTGGTCGCGCTACCATTTTTTCTATTGTACTATCGCAAGTATTGCCTTTGTTGCAGGAACTGTTCAGTGAGCATGCTTATCGTTTACTCTTCTGCGTTCACTCCTTCTTAGCGGCCAAACTTGCTCTTCTGGATAAAGGTTTCATACAAAAAGTTTTGAATCGGCCTACAATTGCGAGGGAATAATCGTAATCTTGATGGAAAGTTTAATGAGTAACCTATACCTACAACGGATGCGGCGGTGCTGAAGCTATCTATACCTTATCGTCAATGACCAAATATTTGTGCAAATAACGTTCTATTCGAAGTGAAGATAGTTCATTTTAGGTGTGTGTTACGACTAGTAAATTATTGATTGCAGTATCGTCTCCGTTGTGATGTTTGCAAGTATTTTATTTCCCAAGTACTGTAATGTACTCTCTAGTATTACACCGCTAGGCTAGTGTTTCTTGTGGGATTGGAAACTAGAAACTAATCGCTGTAATCGCATCATACATTCTGTGTTCAAGCCTTTGTATTGAATTTAAATTTAATTTTTGAGAGTAGTGCAAGAAATATGTATAACTTAATAAATAGATCTCTTGACCCTTGATCTCTGCTGATATTAGGAAAGTGGTATAATCTGAACCACTATCACACGTAAGGCGTTCTCAGAGGACAATAGGCAAAAATATCTTCACTTGTGATGAGATAGAGATCCAATCAGCAATAGTGCGATAGAGCAATAATATTGCACTGTTCTATTCGTACACTGTATCGAGTACCGTTTCGATTTTGGTTCGTTCTTCGCACAGAATTTTTTTGGTGGTTTACTGAATTTACTAAATAATTGTAAAATTAAAATTGGTTTGACCCTCTTAACTATACCCTAGTTTTTTGCTACGGTTCAGGAAGTGTATTGGCAATCGTCGAAAAACGACTAACATCCAGAAGATCAGGAAATTCGTCGAATGTCAGTAAAATTCCTTTCACAATTAGCTAGACGACTAATTTGAATTTTTAATTGTGTTGTTGTTTTCCGTGACATGCGCCTAACTTGGTACTGGTAAAATAAGAATACGATATTGTCCTTGTTACAGTACAATCCATGGAAAATAAATCGCCTAACCCAGTGAATTGAATTTTTCTTAGTCATATTGTGTCCTTTTCTAGATGACTTGCAAATACAGTCAAGTATCTCATTAGAGCAATCACGCAGTCTCACTATCTTTCATGCAGGAAAGGACGTGGCCACACATACAATCTCACATGAACAACATGCGCTTAAAAATAATGGCATTGCGGGCATACATTTGTGTCATTCTCAAGATGTCGGAACCAATGCCTATAGATCGAAATACACGCTCATATACAATGCTCACATTAAAAAAAGGGGGGCACATACAGAAAATAAAAACCAGTGATGAGTATGAGAATACATAAGTGATGGTTATTAGCGGTGTCAGTTGATAAGCGTTTGGTCGTAGCTCGTACTCGTATTGGACATTTATATAAAGTCGTATCCACACTCTCTACCTACGACGGAAACAAGCAGTCTTATGGCATTGAAGGCGACAGAATGGAACAACCCATGTTGAAATTACAGGAGGTAAATATTGCAGAGATACATACTTTTCCCAGCTAGAAAATCATATCGGATTACCGAGGTCCGGAATAAACGATGTCGGATAGTCGATATTCAGCCTGTAACTACGAAATTTGAATTAAACGTTACGCCATCTAACGGTTATTTTACCGTGAATATATGAGATTGATTTAGAAATAAGAATTGGAATACAGTATACATCAGAATAGTACAAAGACATTGCAGCACTTCAAGTCAATATCTACCATTTTGTAGACCCTTTGTAATATAGTCGCAGCAAATTCCAACCATCTTATGACTGCATATTTGATCATTCACTTTGTAAGAAATTATGAATCGTGCAGGTAACGATAACCTGCAATGGTTGATTAAAACCTTTCACGAATAACGTTGTGCTCATGAATGCTATGAATTGCGGTGATTTCATAACTTTTTATGTTGATTAGCATGCAGTTTTCCTCACTTCGAAACCATGACCGTGCGTTTCATTACGTCACAATTTTCGTGTCGCTATTGCGCATGCGTGATACGCCATCTGGAACAGAACGATTGCACATGTTTGACGGATGTAAGTTTTTTACTGAGAGGTTAGCATGGTAATTGTAAAATATGCATATAACATTTTGCCTAGCAGTAGTTTTCTGTAATTAAATAGTTGATTTGAGCATATTGACTGTAATTAATCGATGTAAAAATTAAAAGCATAATTTTACCGCGACGTTAACTCACATCCGTTAGTGACACGTCGTTACAACTGAAGTGATAAAACACAGGACGTTTAATTAGTTGAAAATAGTTATAAGCAAACTTTCGTGCTCAAATGCATGCCTGATGTATGACCTGGAAATTATAAAACAGGTGTAGTTAAATTTTTCCAACTAGATTTTCAGGCAATTAGTCACACAGTGGATGCAGCTATGTTTATTCAATTAACTTTATTCTCACTTTGTCACATTTCTGTGCTGTTTTTGTTACGCACACAAACTAGAAACACTTACAACCCAAACTAGAAACTACCCCAAGCTCAAAAATCCTTAGCAAGAAATTAGGCTCGTGCTGAAAAAATATGATAATGATTGCCAAAAGTTGTATTTCTCAGAATTATTTTCGATTTTTTGGATTTGATTATCCACAGTTCATAAAAATCATAACACATATTATAATATAATAATAACACTATTATCATTTACCGTTAATATTGCTTCCTGCATGCAATAAAATATAAAATTATTGCCTGTAACATTATATTTAATAACTGACCTTTTGCATGCACAATAATTTTTATTGTGGGCTAGATGCGAAGCATTTAGCTGTGCACTGGTCAGAGAGAATATACGTTTTAATATCAAAGTAGACACTAGCCATATATGCATTATCTGTAATTTTGACATTTAAGCATCGGTGCAAAGGTTTTCGATTTCTACCGATTCTTTTTCCATATCTTTGCCAAATCAAGTGGTTTTCAAAAGGTATTTTTATTGGTTGACAAATTTCCTTGTGAATATTTATTTATAGGTTTTTCTTAATCGATTGTCTGTGGAAGAGTATGAGATATACATCCAATCGTATTTGCTTATCGGTTTGTGGGTTAGTATAATTGTTTTTCCTGTATCTGCTACTTGTGGTCGTGGCTTGTACTCGTTTTGGAGATTTTTATAAAGTCATGGCCACGTCCTCGACCTATGCCGAAAGTGAACAGTCTTACGACATGGAAAACGACAGAATGGACCAGCCCATGTTGAAAGAACAGGCGGAAAACACTGCAGAGATGCAAGTGGAAACTGTCAAGGGCGGAATCAACGAAGGAAACAGGGAAGTGTGGAACGAGGTACGCAGCAAAAAAGCTGGGAAGTATGAACATCGCGCGACAGGCAATAGGTCTCATGATGACCGAAGTCGTCATCCGCCTTTTTATGGGCGCAGAAAGCGGCATAATCCAAAGCCAGCCGTTACGGCGACGCAGGAAAGTAACGGAAATCGCAAAAGTGAGGATGATGAGAAAGACCCAGACAACACATCCAAGTCCCAGCAACAAAACGGCAACAGCGCATCGAATTCTTTGTCCGGCAATGAATCTTCAGAATCTGACGCGGAGAAAAAAAATGACGAATCGGTGGAATACGTCGCTGCGCCATTGCCTAAGACAAATCCATGGGAATCAAATAAATCGAACTCTACGAAAAACCCGAAAGCCTCGAAGAAGTCCATGCATAATTCGACTGTTGCCAAGCCTGTCGAGCTTAAGCCCCCTGCCGATAAAGATCAGGCTTGGAGTAACAAAGCAGTTGCTTTCAAAAGTCCTTTGCACTCGAATAATAGTGAGATCAGCAATTGGGCAGAGGAAGTAGAAGAAAGTTTCAAAGATGAGAAATTACATAGCAAGCTGTTGGTTGAACCTGAAATTAATGGTGAGTCTGCACTGTACTTGTAAGCGATTAATTATGTGCGTATCTTTTATTCTATGATTGTGAAAATTGCGTAAAGTTTATTACAGGAAGTCTGGCAGCTGTATACTTAATGCATCTGACAGCTTGATGGCAAGGGTGGAAGTATGTTTCATTGTCGAACCATGATATCGACCTAATTTCTGTGAAATAATGTTCTTGAATGATATAGACCATGCTTAATTATTCTGGTTGATATTTTATTGAAGAAATGCCGTTCTTCAATGTTCCCATTTTGTGATTTCTAGAAAATACTCGTTTGTTCAGACCTTTAAAATGCCTAGAATTCAGTCAAAAATTGTATCAAAATAACATAGCTTGGAAAGAAATTATATATAGATTTCCAACGACTGCTTTTTTGGTGAACTGGATTGTTGCCAGATGATATGTTTAGTTTTAGCTGTTATGAATATCATTGGTGTTGATGCCTATATGTTTTGTATTTTCCATAAATGTAGAAGTTTAGCCCTATCAATTTATTGAAGTTCAACCAAATAGTGTTCGCATCTTATTCACCTGTATTAGCCCAACACATCAATATCAATAGGATTAAAGCAGTATTTAAAAAAATCGCGACTAAAAATATATAGACATACATAGTTTTGCATACTGTTGTCATTTCACTTAATAAATTGATTTTCTATTTTACCAGATCCAGTTCAGGATTCCTCAAAAGAATTCAGTCTAAAAGTAAGTATCATATTGTTGTTTTGTCGGCAGATATGCTTCTCAGTGCCAAACTCCACACTCGATTGTTTAATTATCATTCGATTTTTAGCAAAGGTGTAATCTTCTGTGAAATGTAACATTTATGCACAAGTTAAATGTGAACAATTCTGAAAACTTTGCGACGATTTAACTATAATTAACTATTTTGTAAACCATCCTTGTTCATTTACAGGACTCTGATACACTGGACTCTGCCTCTGATCCGAATGCTAAAATAGAAACGTATTGGCCATCTCTTTTCGATGCTGCAAAGTCCGTAAGTACCAGAGAACTATAGCGAACTCCTCAGATTTATCCAACTTTTTTATTCATGGATCCGTGTTTGCAGGCTGTGAAATCTGTTAAAAATGAGAACAAGCTGCTCGCAAAGTCTAATTCCATTAATGCCAGACAGGAAAAACAGAAACAGGTATTGTATATATTGCATTACATATACTGGATACAGTAATTATGTGCAACATGCTATGTTTTGCTTGAATAAAACCTTTGATGAAAAGCTTAACAAAACTAAATTTAATCTATACAAAGTTTATTCAACCTGGAAATGACCTGGGTTATTGAATTATCAAGATAATTATACATATAATTATACTTGGAAACTTTTTTCAGTTGAGGGCTATGGAAAGGAATATAAAGTTAACTAATATCATGGAAGTTCGTTTATTGAAGTTTCACTTCTGTTATAAATTTTATCACTCGTTCATTAAACTTATGTTAAGAGTATGTAGGTTTATGTTGTTGCATATTTTCAATGTAAGCTCTTGGATTGTAACACTGAACTCCATTGCTGTTGACTATTATCGGTTTATGTTAATTTCTGAAGTCACAAAACGATCAGAACGAATCTCAGAAGGCAGTAACCAGCGACGAGCAGAAGACGACTGATAGCAAAAGCAGTGCCGAAGCAAGCGGAGCTGAAAACGGAGATCTGGGTGATAGTGACTCGTCAAAAGAAAACGAAGTTACTGGTCGATCTGCACCGACAACTCCGAACAGTAAAAAAAGGGGTAAGTGTAACTGGCACTGATACTGCCAGAGTCTGACTAGGGCTTAGATTCATGATAGTTTTTCTCATTCCTAATCTGAAAAGAAAATCATCATGCCCATTACTTAGCCGGGGTCGGTATCAAGTATCTAGCTGTGTTCTTTATGTATAGCATAAGACCGTTTATATGAAAACACGTGTTATTTTATTGTGTGCTTCCCCCGAGGCTAACTTTCATGTAAAAAGATGTGCATCGTGTTTAGCTATTGTACACCAAAACAAAGTGTTTTGCTGCACCAGGGAAGTTACATAGTTTGAATATTATAGTTTTCTAGAGAGGATAAATGCATTTCCTCCTGAAAATATTGAATAGATTTTCTGAGTTCGACTGTTGGTAACGCAGCCTAAACCACGGCTAGAGTCTCGTATTATTAATATTCTTTCCTGTATTTTGAAAGAACTCCCTTGTTTATTAATGATTTTTTCTGTCACACAGGGTATTTAAATCATTGAGTTTGCTGAGAAATCTTGGTGTTGACTATTTACTTCACTAATACTAATAGTCTACATCAAGAGTATAGTTGAATTTGGTGTAGCATTGTACTGTGGACTTGTCTGCTGAAAAGAGAAGAAACAGAGTTTTAAGATTTATTCTGATCCCGCGATAGTGAGGTTCTACTAGATACAAAAGGGTGGAGCATTTCCATACAATAGTATCTCGAGTCTTTCAAAGACGGTATCATTCAATGATGTTAACTCCATAGAAAATAAGTTGATTCAACATAAAAGTATATCGATAGCTACTGTTGGGAGTTTGTGTATTTACCAGGTCTGAGGTAATGAGATATCTTTGTTTGCTTGCAAAATGTCAGGAAAGGCTGCAAGGTTCTTTAAAACTTCTTAGTGGAGTTAAGTGTAACGTAAATACCACTTGTTCCTATGATGGATCTTTGTGAAGAGGATACATTTGCAAACAGTGTTTACTGATTAGCATGCAGTCTATCTATGTGTTTTCTTTGTGCTATTTAGCAGTGCATATGGTCTGTGAGTGTTATCGCCGGCTGTTTTTAATGAGGGAAAATTGTTATACTGTCCGGCTACGCATGTTCACCGTGTAAACAGGGAACGAATTGTTTGTACAGACTTATTCCTGCTCCTTTTCCACAAGCAGCCAAATTATGCATTGAATTCATGTGTTTGATAGGTGATACCACAAGACGGGTGATTAATTGAATATACCGCAGGAAGGAGAGTGTGTCATGATATAATACAATAGCGCTATGTGCTGTTCATCTAGGCCTATATATAGTGTTTTTGTACGGTACGGTTTTTGTACAGTAAATTATTATAGATTGCATTTTTGGCACTCGTAACAATCGTTCCATTGAATTGACAAAGTATAGTCTGTATTGTGATGCACCTTGGGTTTTAAGCGTATATGTTTCGCTGCAGAAAAAACGGTTGTCAGTATACAGTAACAGGTTCTTTGGTTAGTAGTGAAAGATTGTATGTGACCATAGACATTTGTCTCCTAAGCTGGTCGGTGTCTTTACCAATTCAAGCTGTTGGTTTCTATCGCATGCTTGTTTGTTATTATTCCATCACAGAAGGTGTTTTATCGCATACACTCACTTACTCGACTGGTTTCTGTAGTTGTCAAACTTGTTTTTGCTATTTATATAGGTATTAAAGAATGCTTCCAGTACAGTGCATTAAATTCAGTCTTTATTTCTTTGGCAAATTTAAGCACATTGCAAATAATTAAAAGCAGTATTATTATTGTTCAATACTAATGTGTTAAAACCCTGAATTATAATTAAGGCATAGTAACGATTGCTTTGTTTTGGAACAGATTACTTTACAATTTACAATTACAATTCACCCAACTAATCCCTGTGTTTTGAATGAAATTAATTCCACTGAGCCTATGCTCATATTGAAAGCTATGAAACTGGTTTTGGCTTAACTCGATACAACACAAGCACTGTTCATAATGGGAATATTTTTTAACCATACTTCAAGCTCTTCAAGGTGAATGTTTGTTTATTCTTGTAATAATTGCTTTTTGAATTTTAGGATTTTACTATAATAGTCATAACATAGCTACTCATTAATTAGCTAGCTTGAACTGTCTGCAGTTTCATAGATATGGTACAATACATCGTTGCGATTCAGGTAATGTAGTGGTTCGTAAGTGATTGTGAATGGATGTAAGTCCTCTAAATTTAGTTCTGAGTTGTTCCTATTTGCTGCATCGCTGAGTGAGAACATAATCTATTTCGTTTTAGCTAAAGCGACTGTAGTGGCATTAGGCTTTGTGCTGTAACACAAATTCTTCCCTAGAGAATCGCACTTGGTGTTCACTACATTATATATGCTATATATGCAGACGTTTTGATTGTATCATTTGTCCTTACTTACCTAATTAGTTTGTATATTTGCGCCTGCCTTACGTCTAGCTGCTGTAGTTATGCCCGACATTGTGGAATTGCAGCGTATTACTTTTAAATCCATGGCATGCTTTATTGAATATCTAAAACAACTGCATGGAATTTTTTTTGTTATTATAGTTAGTTTTTTCAATGATATTGTTTGTTCGGACCCAAAAACTCACTAACACATAATGTAATGCAGTATTTGATGGGTGAAAATATATTAATTATTATAGTAATGTAACTAAATATTGTTACAGGTCGTCATAGGTGGGTCCCACTTCCAGTAGACGTGCGATCTCGACGGGGTGGTAGGGGCCGTGGACGTGCTAGAGCAAGATCATCCTCGCCAACACGGCAACCGGGCTACTCCGACAAAAGTGACATGAGATCTAAAACAAACAGAGCATCTCGACATGGAGAATATGGTCCGTTGATTTGTTATTTTTAGATCTTGTCTCTTCGATTCGATATTTTGGTTCCCTGCAAATTTTAGATAATGTTTATCGTGCTTTATCAGAGCATTTATCTTGCACATAGTAGGTCGACTTCAGAGCAGCAATAACAACAGCAACAACGCTGTGTCGGATTCGGTCTCCGAAGGTGGGATCAATGGAAACTGGCGCCATCGCCCATCTTCTGGTCGTGGCAGTCCGCACTCGTCAGGAGGATACCAGGATGGCAAAAGGTTGCGTGGAGGAAGGGGGAGAGGCCGTGGTGGAAGAGGTAGAGGTTCTCACAGAGGCAGAGGGTCTTATGGTAAGTGTTTTATATTACGTGGTTTATAGCAAAATTTGAACAGGAAGTCAGTTAAGTTTGAGCAACGGAAGAGCTTACAGTAGGGAGTGTACATTAACGATGGTAATGAAAATGCCTGTAAAATGGTATTTAGAGCCTAGTAATGACAGCAACACTTCACATAAAGGAAAGACAAAAATATTGATGAAATTTGGGAGCAATGAAGTGCTGGTGTTATGGTTATATTCGAGATTCTAATGTAGTTATAAAACTTGATGTTTATCCAATCCACCTTACCTAAATTGGCAGTGGTTCAGTTAGTCATCACATTTGTATTTTTTGTTATTATGTGGTATAGTGCATATGGTATACCAGCGAGATTGGCAATGTGTTGCTCCGGTAAAAATAGATATTACAAGACTTTCGTGCTATCTACCGGATAGCGTTAATACACACGCATATGTATAAACACTCTAGGCAGTATTTACCAGTTTTCGACTGATTACTTGATAACAAATCAAATGTTCCTATGATACCCTCTTGCCGGGCCTGAAGACTGATGCTCGATTTCAACTGTTTGTGTGGCCATAACTTCGGACCAACACACTCACACACGTACACTAATTCATCCCTATTTAGAAACTAGAAAATTGGCCCTAGATCTTTTAATAATGTACAACAATAAGTTATCTAATTTGAATGTTTTCACGCAGGAAAAAACTCAAGAAAGAGTGATGGAGTGGATTTTCAACACAACACGCTTTTCCTGTACGACACGCCGCTCGTTCATGTCGGAATCATGGGGGAATTCATTCAAGAAGAGGGCGTTCCCGTCACAAACTACGGGGTGTTTACAGACGAGATGTTAACTAGCAAGCAACAGAAAGATTATGTCAAGTGGCAAATGTAAGGAAGGCTGAAATTCGGGTGTCAAGTAGCGAGTTTTGTTTGTGTGCAAGCTACTTCACCGTGTTTTGTTTCATTTGCAGAGAATATTACTTCAGTCCTGAAAATTTGGAAAGGGATTTCTTTTTAAGGAGAAAGGTACGAGTTTTTTTATAATACACTGTGTATGAATTTGTTATTCGTTTTTCGACAAATTCTATTTTGGATTTAAGTCCCTCGATTATCCTGTCACCCAATTTGTGGATAAAATTGAATGATTTGGGAATGATAGCAAAGTATGTATTTTGTGAACAGCCTTTCATGAAACTAAATTGCCTTTATTTTCTTGTTCAGATGAATTCAGAAGGTTTCCTGCCGTTGAGCTTGATCTCGAGTTTTCAAAGAGTTCAGACTATTACTATGAACCCAGATATTATCAAGAAGGTTATTTACTATTATTTCAACTATGCTATAAAACTGTATTCAATATAGCATAGGCACAGTTGTCCAATATATCCCTGTTCATTCCAGGCGTTGGATGAAAGTGAGGTGGTCGAATTGATCGATGGCAAAGTTCGATGCAAAAACAATCCTAAGGCTTGGGTTATAAGCGGTTTGGATGACATGCCTGGAGATCATCATCACAGTGTTGTGACCTCTGTTGTCCAGGTAATTTAATTTCTTGCAGTTTATAGGATGAATAAATGTTTGAGATGTCATTCCGTGAGATTTCACTCATATCTAAGGTGGGGTGATGTGAAATTCTGAAAGAAAAAGTGGTATAACCTTTCAAGATTCATCCAACCCAAAATAATCTATTATACTATTTAATATTTTTACCAGCCTCCAGTTATAGTGTCCCTGAGTCCTTCCACTTCAGAGGAGGTATTGTCCTCTCCATCCAGGCTGTATACCCATTCCAATGACAGCGCTGGTGAAGTGTTCTCTCCAGCACTTTTGGAAGAAGTGGTCGACGAGGAGAAAGTGGCGCATTCGGACTTCTGGCGTCTCGTAGACACACCCGAATTCGTTCCAGGCAAACCGTACACGGGTCCCTCCACCCACGACAGTGGATTTGCTTCTCTGATCTCTCCAAAGGAAGGTGAAGAAAATCCTGGTAGGTGTATATGAATCATGGTGGATGCAGGCAATTTTTTTGCTATCCACATAGAAGCATCGTTCAAGTTCTGTATCGAATTTAGTGAATTCTGAATCGTTCGTAGTTAGGACCTGTATTTCCTATGGGCATTGTAGTTTTACTTCCTACCGATTCAATTCCTAAACCAGAACCAGCCAAAGTAGATTTCCCGAACGAGTAATATGTTTAATTTATCAAATGTTGAATTATTGATATCTGTTTACTATATTTTGCTACTCTTGTTTACTGAACATAGTAGCATCGCTGGTTCTTATGGTATGGTAATTGTTAAATTTTTTTTAATATTGTGGTATAGATCGGCAGGACTTTACTTACAACACATCCACTCCTGAACCAGCTGACAACCAAAGTAAGCTAGGTTCTAGCAAAAAAACAGACGAACAGTTGGGAGAGGATGACGATGCTTGGATTCAAGTTAAAAAGTACAAGAATAGCAAAGCAAAAAAGGTAAATTTTTAATCTCCCATATTCAGTTGCAGAATTTGAACTCTATTCTTACCGTGCCTATTTATATGTATATAGAGTGCTAAAGACCAAACTGAAGATACAAAGTATTCAAAGAGCTCTCAAGAAAACAGTATCAAGGCCGAGGATGGGAAGGATAAGGTAGTATAAATTTTAAAAAGAATTCCTAGACCTTCTTGTGTGATAATGCTTCACATAGATTTCCTAACACTAACATAACTCCTTATGGACTACTGTGACTGCCTATTATCTTGTGCTTCAGTTGTATCAAATTTATTGCAACACAAGCATATCTCATAAATGATCATGCACAGGTGTCAATCCAGTATATTAGCACCACATAAGGCGGTACTTAGATTAGAAATTTCATTCCACATCATTATGTTCAGACTTGCAGACTACTATCCTTGTTCTTGGTTGTTCAGTACCAAAGTTACACTGGAATTGTCTGCTAAATCAACAGGCGGACTTACCCAGCACTAGGGCTTTTATTCTTAGTGTTGTTTAAAACCTCCTCACAATTCCATCTGTAGATTCGCACATAAATATGTTTCTACATATTCATCGTTATTTTTGCATTGCGGTGGTCGTGCTGCGTGCCCTGTCAACCACATATATATTTATAACTGAATACTATTTAACTGGATCAATATGAATTCACAGGAAAAAATCCGCTCAAAGTCGAGAAAAAGCCCATCTCTTGTCAAAGATGCCGTATCACAAGAAGATGGCAAACCGACAGAAAAGACACAAGTCAAGGATGAAAGAGAGGAGTTGGACTTCATGTTTGATGCTGAAATGGAAGAACTGAACATCAACAAGAAGAGCTTCACCAAGTGGGATTCTGACTCGGACGAAGATGAAATCACGGATGACGACATTAGGAAAATTATTATTGTTACTCAGGTAATTAAAAAACTATTTTCTAATTCTATATTGATGAAGTCACCTGAAAAATTCAGCTGTGAACCAGATTTGGCCTTTCAGTCATGCTTGTGGTTATGTTAATTTCTTCGTCTCTGTCAGTCAAGTGTACACTAAAATTTGGGAACAGATATTCCTCGGCTCTCTGCATAAAATAGGTTGATTTGATATGGAAGCGAATATCTGATAAATGGAATCTTCTGTAGAATCCTGACCAATACCAGCGGATATACAGTGTCCTCGACATTATAGTAAATTTAGCTGTCGTAGTCCAAGTACTAAAATGTCACGTAATAATAATAATATTGCCTTTTAATTTATAATTAAATATATGAATACAATAATTTATTGCATAACAGACTCCCCCATCATTTCGCAAGCATCCTGGCGGAGATAGAACTGGAAATTTCACAACGAGAACCAAGATGACGCAGTCACTTGCTTCAATCATCAACGATGGGCTATATTTTTATGAACAGGATCTGTGGGAGGATGACATTGATGTGGTGGATATGGTAAGTGGAAGTTGGCAATGATTATGGTTTTATTTTATAATTACTTTGTTATAAGAACTAATATAATTGATTTTACTCCAGGAAATAAAAATACCATACACTCGTGTTAATGTCATCACCCAGCAAGAGTTTGAGGTCAGACGACAGGATGAAAAAAGACCAGTGAAAGATCTCAGTCAAATAACACCTCCCGGTCCTCCTGCAAAGTTATCTGCCGATGATGATGTTCAACCACCCGAAAATAGTTAGCTATTTTTTTATAATGATTAATGATCTTATAGTATATACAGTTCATCCCCCATATACCAAGCGATGACAAAGTAACATGTTTCGGCCTTTTTCGGTCAATGAAGGATCATATGTCATCTCAGTTGAGTGCTCCACTCCAGACTTTGTCATATATAAATTTATAGATATGAAGTTTAAAGTATATTTATATTGTGTAATTATTCCAAAGGTTGGTGGTTGACTTTGAGGTTCTTGAATA
>QRAM01000028.1:0-129813 GCA_013436055.1 Halocynthia roretzi | reverse complement strand
TTGAATATCCGTATTGAATTTCTGAGTTCTCCCTTAAAGAATTACCTCGTGGAACGAATTAAATTTGTAAGAGGAGACCGACTGTACTAATAAATGTATCATCTTGTATTCATTTGTTTTAGACACTGTGCAACGATCACTGCCGGCTGACATCTCTGATTCCAGTCCTGGCGCACAAAATAAGAGGTCGTTACCTCACACTCCAAGAACCCCGCATCACAAAGATCAAAAAACAGTACCAAGATTTTATCCTGTCGTCAAGGAGACTTCTGCCCCAGACCCCAAGGTATGTCACCGAGCAAACATGTCTAATGTGTTGGAATTATTGTTGCTGTAATTGGATTTTGTTTTACAGACACCTAGGAAATGCAAAACTCGTCACAGCAATAATCCACCTCAAGAAAATCACATTGGATGGGTCATGGATAGTCGAGCACACAGTGTGAGATCACGAACGCCCTCGGTCAGGTGAGATCATTTAATAAAAATTAATATTCTCGTGGGACAGGTTTTTCTGGGCGAATATCCTAGTTGAGCGACCCAAATTATTTCAAGTTGTTCCCGTAGACGAAATTCAATAAGAGTTGCACAGAATCCTTAAATCAGCCAACCACAACACAAAAATCAAAATTTTCTAACATATATCTCTGTTTCAAAGTAGAGTAATAAATTGTATTCAAGTATTTGAAACAATAATTAGACAATAGCATTTGGAAGAAAATTAAGGAACTCATTTCGATTATATATCTTGATCTCTATACTGCCAAGTCCTAAAGTAACCACCAAGTGTATACAAATTGATCCTTAAATCCTCAATTCAAGTGTATTGTTTTTAAGTAATGTTAGAAGTAGACACGGATTATTGTGGCTCGTAGTCATGAAAATTTCTTGAACACTTACAGGTGCGTTACGGCCTAAGGCGCAATCACTTACGGTGCTTGTGTCGCTTTTCATGAAGGTTATGCCAAATAAAAAGTTGCTACGCTATTCAATGTTTTTTAGCTTCCTGCTTGTGTTTTGATTTTTTTATGAGATCATTAAGTCCTGCGCGTTCGGTTGGTATTGATATAAACAGGCAAATGTGTAAATATTTATCACAGTTGGTCTGCTATAAAATACTTGAAATTTTGGGATTTTTATCATCCCTTCAACTTGTCCTTGCATACTCAATCTAATATCTCTTGAAACCCAAGTTCCTGCATGAACTTAACTCTCTTTCTTCCATTTTTATTTGATATTCATGAGCTAGTGTCAGTTCTTTGATTAGTAATTTCATTTCACATCATTATGTTCAGACTTGCAGACTACTATCCTTGTTCTTGGTTGTTCAGTACCAAAGTTACACTGGAATTGTCTGCTAAATCGACAGGCGCACTTACCCAGCACTAGGGCTTTTATTCGTAGTGTTGTATAAAACCTCCTCACAATTCCATCTGTAGATTCGCACATATGTATTTCTTTATCAGGCATATTCAGAGTTATTTTTGCATTATAGTGGTCGTGCTGCGAGCCCTGTCATTCAGGATGCCCGATCGAGGCCGTCCAGCTGCACTCCGAAATCACTGCCAAAATTCGAACATCCATCCCACTCTCTGCTCAAGGAAAAGGGTTTTACCCAACAGGTGTTCAGCAAATACCATGCAAAGTGTTTGAAAGGTAAGATGTTAGGAAAAATGAGTCGTTGTCCTGCCTAGAGAGTGATGAGGTTGAAAGAGAAATATAACGACATGATTCTAAGTTTCAAGGAAAGGGCCAGCTCAACTCTTATATTTGTACATGTTCATTACAATCCTAAGATTCTTCCCTTTTTTCTTTTTTTAATTTGTTTATATAGTAGTTTTAGTTTTTGCACAACAGATTTGTATGTAATAGAGAGTGTGTATATGAAATGTATTAGCATTGTGAATAGCATGACATATATTCCATTTTCTGTAGATCTTTGTTCACAGAACCAGTTATTAGTATAACTAAGCACTTTCCTCATTCTCCCAGAACGCAGCCGTCTAGGAATCGGCCAGTCTCAGGAAATGAACACGCTTTTCAGATTCTGGTCATTCTTTTTGCGAGACAACTTCAACAGGAAGATGTACGAGGAATTCAAAGAACTTGCTACTGAAGACGGCAATGCGGGATATCGGTAATCCTCAGACATGTTCCTCATTCTGTTCCCATTTCATGCCCTAATTTTATATATCTGATGTCATGTTTTTTCTCTCCAGGTACGGTCTGGAATGCCTCTTCCGCTTTTTCAGCTACGGCTTGGAAAAAAAGTTCCGAGTCGACCTGTTCAAAGACTTCCAAGACTGCACGATTGCCGATTACAAAAACAGTGAGTGTGGATGTCCTTGACAAAGAATTGTGTTTCTGTGCAGAAATATCTGTGTGTGGTCTAATTTTGCTGGATTTGTTTTGCAGCTCAGTTATATGGTCTAGAGAAATTCTGGGCTTATTTGAAGTATTCTGGGCATCCCAAGACAGAGGTCGACCCTGAGGTGCAACAGTGGCTTGAAAAATACAAGCGGCTTGAAGACTTCCGAGTATTGGTGAGCATTTATGTTTATAAATTACTCTAGCCTTCTACTACTTGGGTAGTGTTAAGGGTTATATCCATTCCTTCAAAAGAGGACTAGTTTCACTCTCTTTGCTCCACTTATACAGATATATTTGTGATGGCATAAAGTGTGAGTAACTATCTGGTTTTTGATCAGGATTGTTTTATATCTTCAAAATATTTCAGCCTCCCGGAGGTGTTTTCCAGAGTTCGCTGGCGACTAAAAACAAAAACTCGAGTATTTCGAAAAGCCAACCCGAAACTCTTGCCGTGCCAGCACTAACAACACCGTCGACGCGCAACGATTCCGGAGACTCCAAACCCCAAAGAGTGGTGACGGGAGATGGTGCGGTCGGTTATCGTAAGACGACGGAGACATGACCTAGTGGACCGGGGCGCTCGCACGAATACGCTCTTTGTGTTTTGTGTAGATTTGGTATAATATTGTGTGAACAGTATCTCAAAATGCAACAAAAAAAAACAAGGAGAAAATGCTACGGATCGCTGTGTGCCCAAAGATTCTGCCACCTGATTCCGCAGAATAAACTCGGCTTATCAGCGTGCCTTAGCAACTCCACGTACCTAAAACTGACGGAGCACGGAACGGTTTCTTTATCTTTCAGACAGATTTCCTGAATTTTTCCTTTCTTGGAAAATGAGCTGGCTTACCGATAATTTGAGGCTTACGGCAGTGTCTCTTGGTGTGTTGGTGATGGATTTTTCCTATGAGCGTTTTTATGCAATACTAGTTCGTTTGTCATGAAGTACGTTGCGCTTGTGTCGAGCTCACGAATCCATGCTTTTTAAATTTTGACAAATTTAACACAGCCTCGTTTCCTTTCGAACTCGTTTGATACGAGTTTATCACACTATTAGTTTTTCTGTTAAGCGACTTGACGGTTACATTTGAGTGAGTAATTGTTTTCTGTTCCTTCGGCACGGCTAGATGTTTAGAACTCGTTAAGTTTGTGATGTCTGAATGCAGAAAAACTGTTCTTTTATGGGTGCTCTAAGACGTTGTTTTTGTTATGTCTTTAGTCCAGCAGCATAATGTGTACTTTATCCAAGGCGCTGAGTAATAATTATTTCATTTTTTGTAAATGCTATCCTGTTCCTTTACTGTTTTACTCGTGGGTGCGTGGTGTTTGAGGTGATCTCAAGTAATTAATTGGTCACCAGCTTGATCAGCTAATCATCGCTATGGGAACTCATCTGGCTACCGATGAGAAAGCAGCAATACTAATTTTTCGGTGTAATATTGAATTGTCCGAACCAGAGCAAGCCACCAGTAGCACAATTTTTATGTATATTAATTTATATCACACAAATCTGAAATCAAATCAAATAAATCGATTACTGTGAAGAGTTTTTTTCCTTATAACTTTCAAACCTATTCAATAACTGTTATCTATAAACAATCAATAATCAAAACAATAAGTTATTTTTAGAACAGAGAAATTGAAATTCATCACCACCACATGTAATTTTTTATGAGTTTCACATTGCAGTACAACAACTTTCCAACACTAATTACTACAATACACATCGCTGACTTGTTGCAATGGTAAAATGTGCTGTAACCAATCAATATGAAGTTGCTTTTTCCTTTCGCACTGCCCATTATCTAAATCTATGTAAATTTGCTGCATCATGGTGGTCTTGGTAATTTCACTTGTGCGTCTCAATCGTTCCAAAAAAAAATGGAATTAAAACGTTCCCAAGTTCGTATGATTAGGTACATCCGCGAAATCATTGCATGTTTCGGTATCTTCGGTCTTCAAAATATGCTGCAAATTGCCTTCGAGTGAATAATTTGTCGCATGTTTTTTTTCTTATTTTTATCATGTGCCAATTTGAAAGCTGTGCAACGATTAGTAATGCCAGGGATCTCGGACCTTTTTTTGTTCAAAATTCAGAAGGTGTTACTGATAACAAGAACTGCTAAGATCATTTTGTAATCTTCTGATACCTTCTGATTGCGTTGTTTGTAATAAGAGATATTGCATTTTGGTTCACTATGGAAAAGAATATTAATATTATCGAGGCCAAAACTTATGAACTTGTATTAATTAAGTAGTATGGGAATTGGTTCATCCCAGTTTTAGGGCAGACAACCTTGTTTGGGTGTACTTTGCTAAATATGGTAATCAAATGTACAGATAGAAAAACATTCGATAATCTTATAAATAAAGAGGAAATTGTCTATTTGTATGTGAATACCAAATAAAACATCTTTTAGCCTATTTCACTTGAAGATTAGAGATCCCTGCTTGAGGCAGTTTTGAATTCTACAGAGTGTTTTACCGATTTCCTTTTCTTGTTATTTTTTTTTTGATTTGCTAGATTTCTGTGCTACTGCTTTGTTGACTTAAGCAGCAGGTGGTAAACCGTAAAGTTCTGTTTTTCTGTGCGATTGTATATCCGATTCCATATTGCAAACGAGCTGCCTATGATCATGACTATATTCTACTCTACCTTAACAAGCTGCTCTCTTCAAAGCATTTACTGTTAATCAAATTCTGTTACGCTGGTGATGGTATGGTACTAGGTCACTATAATTATCCCTGTTACCGTCAATTTTAAAATTGGGGATGTGTGGTGAATTTCTAATATTTTCTTTTTCCATCACAGGGAGGGTACAAAATAATTTGAATAATTGCAGTAATTTCGATTTCGTTGATACCAATATTTTTTCCCTATAATCAGGCACGCTTAGAATGCTTCTGTTCTCTTTATTCGAAGTTCAGTTATATGAATCGGCTGTTTTATTTTTTTGCTATTGATGCTTGGGTTTATTGGATTTTATGTTATTTCGTAGTATGAAGAAAGGTTCCTATAATTGATCACAAAATAATCTTGCTTTCATAATTAACAAAGTAGAATTTTAATTGACACGAATTTAGTAGTGCAGTACTTGGAATGAGCTTGAAGAAAACTAGTATGAAAGATGTGGATTTGCTTAAACTAAGCATGATCAAAGATATTTTATGTGATAAATGCTTTATACTAGATTTGGCCTCATAAAAATATATTTATTTGTCAAGAAAGCTGCTCCTGTGGAACTGATTTTCTAACATTGTCCTTTGCTGGATCAATGTTAGTTTTAATTTGGGATTAATCTAGGTATAATAACTAGCATTACTGAATTTTCATACCAGTTTGACTTTGAACCAAAGTACATTTTACTGTGTTTCACTTACAGTATATATAGCAAGTGTTTCGTATTGTAAATTATGGTTTTGTCACTTTTGATGCATTTTTTTGCCTCAATGGATTTTAATATCAGACATACTACTCTACATGTAATGATAATCTTGATCCACTCCTAAATTTTTGCTCAAAAGAATGATCTTTAACACAGAGCCTTTGCACATTAGTAAAAAAAAGTCAATTTGAATGAACTATTGCTTAACCCAAAGATAATGGCGGGAATATTTTTTGATTTATGTACTATTATATAGTTGGCAATCTGGATGGTATTGACAGATGCAGAAGAGCTTGATATTTGGTGTTAACTCTAGTTGTTGTTTTATTTTTCACTTGCAATAGAACAGATGACTTATTTAGTTTTATCCTCTTTTTCCTGGGAAATATTTGTATCCGTGTGCAAGTTAGCATACATAGACACCAACGAAAATTTTAAAAGTACAACAATATTAAACCTAATTTTGAATCTAGCACAAGTTCAAAAATGGAAAGTTTGCACGATACAGCATATGCTCAAATCTTAAATACAATATGTTGTTGTTCTTTGATTCTTGATTTCTTCCAGTTTCTATATCTAGTATAGTTTAGTTAATCTGCATCCTTTAGCGTATTGAGTGGGCATTTTGTTTCTATTAGAAAGCTGTTTGTATTCAAAATGTTGTTGAATATTCTTAGTATGTTATTGTTACGTTCTTCTGGGGAAAACTCTTTGCTGTTTGTAATTACTAAAGTGTGTTAATAACGAAATTGTACAGGAGTAGTTTGATATGTAATACTTAAAAATTGCTAACATTATGGCTTTTTCATTACTTTCATTGTTATTAGTATTATATATCTGTATATGATAGAAATGCAAAGAATGGCTTTCGTGTGAATAGAATATAGTATGCTCTGTACAACTGACAAAAGGGTTAATTGCTATAGCCGATCAGTTTCTTTACTGCCAATTACAATGCTGACATGTCCACAGGAGTTAACTATTGCTATATTAAAAATAAAGAGTTTGGAAAATTGTAATGAACACTGTTCGCATGTGTAAATGACATTCAAATACATATCCGTTTCCTATGTGTTGTTCAAAGTCTACTTCACTGTACATTAACACTCAATGAATCTAATTGCTGCATTTGTGTAATTTATGAACAAGAAAAAAATGCAATGGTGCCTTTTGTCTTTTGCAATTTTATCGTAGAGTTACTACGATGGCAAGATTTCATGAATATCTTAATGAACAAGTATTCCAAGCTAATTAAGATATTCCTCGGTACCACAATTGATTTAGATAAAGCTCTCTAGTGGTTTTTACTTTCGGCAATGAAGCGTGACAAATGCATACAGGTTAGAGACCGTGGTCCAGTAACTGTAGCTTGTGAATTAAAAAGGATTGCTAGGTCTGTTTCATGTTCTCTATGAGCATGTATGTATGGTTCACAGAGATATAATAACTACATGAAATTCTGCATTCATTGGTGTGTCGTATATCGCGGCACGGGAATTATAGTTATTATTATTAGTTATAACGGTTTGTTTAACCATAGTCTTTAAATTTAAGTATTTAAAGACTATGGTTGGTTTAACACATGGTCACTCGTTACGTTACGAGTTTGGGAATAGATTTACTGTGGGTATCCTATCTCAATCAACCTAAAGTTTTTAGGGAATGTTGGTTTATGCATTACCATAACATACATATTATGTAGAGTATTCTATGGTATTACATTTCATGTGTGTTAATTTATAAGCGTTTATAGCTCAGTAACCCCAAACTAATCCTTTTTAACTTATGGGTTTCGCAGCCAGCCTGTCTTACTGCGACTCGCGTACGTGTTGGTTTCGTACTGAATGTACTTTGTTTTAAATAATTTGTCTGTTCTTTTACCTCAGTTCCAGCATTTACTATATTACATAACATGGGTAGGCAAAAAGGGAAACAGCGAACCAAAGGAAATGTCTTACCATCGAGTAGTGCCCGAACAGCAGAGCTGTTATCAAAAGAAGGAGATTTCCAGTCCGGTGGGCTGAGTAACATTCCTGAATTAGATCCTTTGTACAGCCAGATCGATTCGGAATTTCAGATCGTTATCAAAAAACTTTACAAACGAGACTCCATCACTAAACTCAAATCACTTAAGGAATTCAGCGAATTGTGTAATTCAAAAACTTCAGAGGATGCTATGGCAATACTTCCGTTTTGGCCAAGGATATACCGTCGTTTGTTCGAAGACAGCGACAGACGCATACGGGAACATGGGCAATACGCCATGGCATCGCTCGTGGCCGCTGTCGGTAAAAACTTAGCACCATATTTGAAGAAGATCATGGGGTATTGGTTTCTCAGTCAGTGCGATCCATATTCACCATGTGCCTCTGTAGCTGAGAATTCACTTGCAACAGCTTTCCACGGACCCAAGTTAATAAGCGCCTATGTTCACTGCAGAGAAGAAATCTTAAAGCTGGTTTACTTGTATTTATTTGGCGCTGTACCGCCTGCAAATGTTTCGGAAGAAACTGAAAATAATAGTTATAGGATTGTAGCCACATCTCTAGAGGGTCTTGCATTGTATATTAAAACGGTGTGTAAAGAAAAACAATTGGTTGATGAAATCGAAGGTGTCTTAAGGGAGGCAAAATTTTGGAAATTTTCAAAACACAAATACGCGCCGATCAGAGGTGCTTTCAACTCGGTTGTCGAGTCTATATGTATGACCTTTCCTGACATCCTCCAGACTCATTTGGGCCCAATATGCAGAGCGGTTCTTTATCGCCTTGATGATAGCAGCATTGCTGTCTGTCGTCCGGCATACAACGCGGCCGTGGCAATAGTGTCAACCAATGACTCTTGGGCCGAACACATTGACCTCAACAAAGGGGTTATTCCGGCACTCTGCAATACCTTGAAGGCTGGCTGCCATGGCATGTCTCACATCGTCTTGCCATGTCTTCTGCCGCTATGTAGCCGGTTTCCGAAAAATCTCGACATACCTCTGCCGAGCTATTACAAAATATTTTCAGCGTTGCTGGAATGTATGAAACATGACCAGATCAGGTACAGTAAACCCAGTTTGAACCGAACATTCAGTGCCTTCGTTGAGCTGCTGAGGTTCGCTGTGCAGCAAATTACTTGCGATGATATCACCAGTTCCTTTCAAGATGATTTTATCACTTTTCTTGTTGAAGAGAACATAATGCCGGTCTTAATTTTGTCCTTCAAGCAAAATGAAAAAAGAAGTTCGTATTCTTTGCTTTACAAACTTCTTGCTAGCGCAGTGCAATCATGGTCTTTGCAAGCTAACTTCCCCACACAGTCCTTGTACAAGAATTTATACGACAGCCTGTTATCCAAAATCGAAAGTTGCGTTTTAAACTACATGACACTTTACAATGATGATCCTAATGATTTTAATTCTTCATTGATTATGAAAACTATGTCATTTTTGCAAGAGCTTTTGCAGCTACAGAATCTATCTGCTATTCCATCACAACAAGCACAGCCACAATCAAGAGTTACGTTCCAGTCCGATCATAATAATCCTAGTGAAGCAAACCATGCAAATGGAATTGATTATCCCAATGACAACGTGGAACAGAATGAAATGTTAAAACATGTCCAGACGAGCGTCAATCTAATCCTCGTCAAGAGCTTTGGTGTTAATCCACCGCTGGACTCCAAATATTTGCTTGTAACATACAGCAAAGTTCTCAAGCAATTTGGAACAAAATATTTTTATGAGATGCTTTTGGGGGAAAGGGACACAGGATCTGCTGATCTAACGTCCTATTATAATAACATACTAATTCCTGATATTTTGAGATATCTTGACAATAAACAATTTGATGTTGATACAGATATTATACAAGCTGTGGCCGACGTAATCCTGCAATGTTTAGTGCATTGCGAAAGCGAGGAAGCCATGAATGTCACTCTAGCTACATTTTGTCAAAGTGATGTGAAAGATGTTAAGTTTCTTGTCAGTTCAACACTTTTTTCCAAGCTTGTTAAAGATGAATATTCACATGAGTGGCGCAGATGGGTTGATGTAGTCGTAGAAGACCCAAATTCTCATTTTTGGACTTTTGTTTGGAATATTATCAGTGGGATTACCTCGGCTAACTGTCAAGATGCTGAGTCAAATCATTCGCTAGAAGAAGAAAAAGTCTGGCTCTTGTTGAAGAATCTTCTCACTTTCTCTTATAGTATGGAGGAACCGGTAGGCCACCTTTTTTCTCAGGCGGCTTTCGAGAAGATTATGAAAAAGCTATCTAATGAACTCGATCAATTACAGAGTGAATGTAAATGCCTGGATTGCTACAACCGCTGTTTGACAAAAGTATCATCCATTGCTTTGGAGTGCAGGAAGAGCAAATTCGACTTTTCCTTTGAGACTGCTAAAGGTAGCACAATATGGTTAACAATGATGGAATCTCTTCTGCAAAGCTACTGCATGCTAAAGCAAGAAAGTTCCAACACAGTCCTGCTTTATTCGTCATTCCTTAATTCCCAGTTGTTGTACAATGAAGGAGACAGAAATTTATCAGACCTGACTATTTCTTTACAAAAACAAATGCAGTGGCTGAAGGCAAAGGTGCTTCTTCACTTTGACTCTGAGTTAGAAAACAAATTAGAGAGGTTGAAAAAAGTAATTGAGGTTATTTTAACCAGTATTACATCACAGGAAGAAGCTCTGCTTCCCGTGAAACTTGTAACTGAACATTTCTTCCTCGATTCGCGAGAATGGGAGGAGCTACGATCATTTGCGCTTGAGGATTGGTATGATGACCATGGTATTGTCACTGGAGAACAAATACCCTCTTTTTCTAAAGAACTGAAATGGGTTAAAATGAAAAGCCCTACACCCAGATATCGGCAGTATTTGGAAACTACCCAACATCTCTACAAAATACTTACTGATGTTTTGCATGAGGTAAGTAACGGTGAAGGATTCTGTTATGACAGGGTATCACTAGTGGCTAAGGAACATTTGGCAGCGCTGGTCTTAGTAGCTGACGAATATGAAGCTCCATTGTTTGAAAAACTCGGCGAGGAATTCCGCAACCAATTTATTGAAACGATCCTTCGCAATTCCTACTCAGTCGGAGGTATTTGGCCCCACTGCATAAAAAAATTGAAAGATCAGCTCTTCCCTGAAGATTACATCGATTTTTTAACAGGATTTTTAAAAGATTTGTCAAATAACTCAGAGGTGATATCTTTACCACGAATACAGACTGTATCTTCGCTCATGAACTTGTTGGCAGCAGAGGAATTAGAGAATGTGCTTATCAAGATTGTTGACTGGCTGAAACAAGCCTCTGACATAACAGAAACAGCCATGGGTCTGTTTAGCTTGGCCACTGATGTGATGTCGAAATATGATTTGACTGCTGGAGATTCTCGTGGCCTTATTGTTCAGAAATATCTTGAGTTAGTCCTTCAATGGAGAGAGACTGATCAGAGTTTATTCCTGTTTGAGAATGATGGTTCATCCCAGCACTTGATCTCCTTCAACTCTGACATCGCCCGATTATTTTCTGTTAGTGTGAAAGAAAATGGTGCCATACTCAACGAAGGCCTGTGGGACTTTATATGCTGTTCCATCGTGGCCTGGTTTGAAACTATATCGCATACATTTGATAAGAACGATACTGAACCGAATACTTTTGTAATTCGTCTGCTGAATGCATCGTTGCTGCTTCTGACGGAAATCAATACATTTGTGTCTTCGCCCGGTTGTATAAATGATCCTCTCGTTCCTGCAAATTTGGTACCCGAATGGAAAGAATTTTTCTGTGAGTCTGTTCACTTGTTGTTGCTGCCGATTTTTATAACTCTCTCGTCCCTCAAGCCTGCGGTGCCATGTGTCGTTTTGGAAAACTTACATGTCAGTTTGTCAAACGTCACAACCGAACACCTAATGTCCTCTGTAACACACCTCAAGACAAGACTGTTGGCAAGTTCGCGACTCCCGGATGGATTGCAGACACTATTGAATCATCTTTGCCCTTTATTATATCCGAAAACGGAAAATGTAAGCAGAATTCTTCAGATTACTGCATTCAAAATGCTCGAACGATTGTTGCCAAAAGTTCCTATGGAAGAAGAAAATGTTTGTGTACCACTCGCCATATGCAATGTGATTAAAGAGTCTTTAGTTAAAGTTCAAGAGTTTTTTGTAGCGTCTTCTGCTGCGCAAACCAGAGCAAGCAAGACTGCAATTTCAGATAGCGAGAATGACGAAGATTTGAATAACGAGATTGAAGAAAATGCCAATCTCACAAGGTTTGCCCTTGGGAATAACTATTCTGTTCCTCTAATGGCTTACTTCCTATCATGGAAACTTCTGCTCAGACTCACTACTCACTTTTCAGATCGCCAAAAGTCATTTTACGTTAATACCCTCATGTCTGACAGTTTTCCTACACTGACAGAAGATTTGCTTCCGAAATTGTTTAAGTACATGCCAGATAAGTCTTCTTATTTTAATACAGAACCATTTGCTGTATTGTCGTCTTACGGTGATGATCATGATTTTCAACTATTTAAGCATGTGGCTTGTTCATTGTACAAAGACTTCTTGCTTCAGATGCCAGCCGCATCAAGAACTTGGTTCAATGACCTCTCAAAGGTCGTCAGGAGTCGAGTGGACAAGTTTACCGCCACT
Source organism: Halocynthia roretzi (assembly GCA_013436055.1). Taxonomy (NCBI): domain Eukaryota; kingdom Metazoa; phylum Chordata; class Ascidiacea; order Stolidobranchia; family Pyuridae; genus Halocynthia; species Halocynthia roretzi. The sequence continues at coordinate 117,396 of QRAM01000028.1, read as the reverse complement.
CATGTCAGTCCTGTCCTCATACAGCAAGAATTGAAAGAAATCTCTTTAGCGGATCATCAGCAAACTACAGCAGGCATGCAAGTTTTGGCGAGGCCTAGTGCTCGTGAAGTCTTGGCTATTTATAAGCTCAATGATGTTGATATGCAGATTACTGTTTGTCTTCCGCCTAACCATCCCCTAGGCCCCATCACTGTAAACACGGAAAAACGTTGGGTACTGCAAATCACAGCCTTTCTTCTGTATCAGAACGGCAGCATTGTCAAAGGTCTGTTGCTTTGGAAGGAAAAAGTTGACAAGCGTTTCGAAGGAGTGGAAGAGTGCATGATCTGTTTTTCTTTGGCACATGGCAGCAACCAGACTTTACCAAAACTGAAGTGCAAAACGTGCAAAAAGAGATATCACGCCGAATGTTTGTATAAGTGGTTTGATACCAGTAATAACTCTACCTGTCCCCTCTGTAGAACTCCAATGATATTCAGATAGTTTGTTTTATCCATTTGTTATGCCTTCTGAAACTTGAGTGCCAAGGATGTTAGCTTATATACTGCATTTAAGTTCAAGCTGCCCAACGGTTATGCAAAAACTTTACTGAAGATATTGGTTCATAATGTCGGCATCCAGCTCGTACATTGTGTGGTTTAACCAATGGTTCGGATTTTTGCATCCTGCACATAATGATATAAATCTTGATATAGTATATTTACCTGTATGTTTTCATATACAGTACAATGAAATCTCAGTTCAACAGAATGATGGGTTGATGGCGGTGAAAATTTGTACAATCTATATATATATCGCAGTCCGGAACTCTGATGGTCTGGGGCTTTGAATAAAGTTTACTAGTTTGCAGTAAAGTAGTGTTACAGGACATCACTTTGTCACGAATAAATATTAATTTAATAATTTATCAGTTTCGGTAATACAATACAGCACATGATATATTTTGCCATTTTTAAAAATTAGGCGTCCTTAGTTTTGAAATTCACTACTCTGGCACCTGTGCAACTGGCAACTCGGTCCCAAGTTTTTATAGTATTGTAGGAGGCATCAAATTGCATATTGAAAAGTGAGCTTACATTTACAAATTTCTAAATTTCAATTGGTGTATTTTTTATCGTATCTGTAAAGTTGAACAATTTCAGTGCTGTTTGTCACATGCTCTTTAGATAAGATTGATATTTCTTACAGGTTGGTGTCCAAAGAGTTACCTTTATTCACTTATCGTTGCAAAAATCATTTATTATATGTATATTGTTGTTTAGAATGACATTCATAGTTAGAAATTCAGAAGAAAAATAGCAGAAAACCGTCGAACCCAAAATGGACGACGATGCCATTGTTCAGCAGAAGCCTGACCCTGTCAAGAGCAAAGCTAAACGAATAGCTTTTTTTCTTGGTTGTACAGGCGTTACAGCTTTAGGTGCGTTTGGCATGATGCTCAGGAGAACCGGGAAAAAGGATCCTGATGCGTTTGGGCAGCAGCTCGAGAAACGCGCCGCTCCAATGGAAAGTGGTGTGGCTTTAGCTAGTAAAGCTCTAGGAAGGGCTACGGTCTATGCCGTGGGTGGAGTTTCGCTCTTTTGTTTCATTACTTGGAAGCTTATCGGAGCAAAAGACATGAAAGAATTCTCTGAAATACTTGGTAGAACTTTCCCGAAAATTAAACGCTCAGAGGAACCGCAGGAAGAGATTGACTGGGATGAAATTTTTTACGGGCCCGGAAAAAATAAGAAGGAAAAAGAAAAGGAATTAAACTGATATGTGTTGTTGTTTAATTGTATAGGATTGAAGTAAAGTGTGTGGAGAAACCTTTGTTGCTACTGCATTGCATTATGTACACTGCTGTTAGGGTTTAAGTCTAGGTTGTCTAAAAATATAAAAATAAATTCTTCCTCCGATTGAATAGGGTTCACAAGCAATTCTCCATTCATGTCAAACTGTATGTTATTATTATAAATTCTTGACACTCACAAATAACACGTGTAGACAAGCAAAATATATATTTTGTTATACAATAGTTGTTAAAATGGCACATGCTTATTTTGGCACTCAAATATATCTACTGTATTTGGCAAAAAGCTTTCCAGATTACAAAGCATGATTTGAAGTGGTATCTGTGAAATAAAATGGACACTTGAAAGAAGATAAAACTGGGAAAATAAATACGAAACCACAGTTCATTCAACACTCTTCAGTGACCATACACCGGACTCTGCACAGTCTGGACTGAACCAGGCCTGACTGACATTTGTGAAGACTTGTTTGTCTGCTTCACTTGAATCTCTTTAAAATGAACACTGCCTCTAGTGTCCATGGGTCTACCTCCATCACCTATTTTTTCACCATAGCCTTGGATGATTAATGCTATATTTGTAGCAATTAAATAATGAAAATCACTTACTAGTAAACTGAGAATCCCTATAACCAGAAACTTGTGGAACGGACAACCGATCGTTACTATCAGGAGCTCTTCTGATTGCCAACTCTCCGAGTGAAGGAGTGATATTGAATCTCACTGGATCTTCCATTCTTTCCAGAGCCTTTCTTTCGAGGTGTTTTTGTATTATTGCATGTGTCTGTTGGATATATATATAATTGGTTAGAGAAAAAATGTGGTAAGCAAGTCACTAGTCATTCTCATATAGAGTTATGTATTTATTTTTCAGTACCTTCTGTTTGTTAGTAATGATGTTTGGTTCAGTCATAAATTCTGTTATCTTCAGATTGTTTTTAATAGAATGAGATGCAGTTGAACGGGCATGCATTGGCAGTTGCATTTGATAGTGTCTGTCGGTAAAATCGACTTCCATCTGATCTTTAATTGTTCGCACCCTGTCATTATTTAACATTTGAAAAATCGTAACAGGTTGGTCCACATGGAAGTATACATATGTAATAAAATATTCAGGCAAAGCCATTTGGCATTCTCAGCATTAAAAATCTAGGCCCCAAGTTCTAGTATATATCTATATCCGACAGTTTATTAATTGCATATTGCATATATATCTGCTTTGTCATATGCTTATTCTAAAAGAGCTTACATTCTGTTGGTCAATAGAAAGTATATCGTTTGGACTAGGAGCTCCGCAGCCCCTGGCTTGCAATGTATTGTGCCATCTATCATTTCTTTTGGAATGTCGAGTTTCCTCTTCACAAAAAGCTAAATAAATATGTTCATTAAGTCAAATATGTTCTTAAGTGAAAATTGTATCATAAACAATAATAGAATTGCCATACTCTTTCCAGTTGAGACCAGTTTCCCAGCTTAGTAGGCAAAGAAATCCCGTTGTCATATGAATGCATGTGAATATCTTGTGGAAAGTACCAGGAAAATATCTCAGCAACGAGAAATCCATTGGCAAAATCTCTACAACATCAATTAACTTATTCTATTAACTTAGTAAAATCTTTCAAAAGGTAGGAGGAAATATTGGAGGATCGAAATACCTTCTGACGTTCCGGACCGGATAAGAAAGATCTAAACTTTGAATCCACTTAAAAACTTCCCGTGGGAGACCAGAACATCTCGGAACCTCACTTGCCGAGGCAGCCATTACCAAGAGACAACACTAGGCGTTTCAAAAGGGGTATCGCGCTATCTACTTGAAGTTAACACTGAAAACATTCTAATTACAAGTCGAGGTCTCCGTGACGACGCTACTCAAGCGTAACGATTGCAAAGGATCCATCAGTAATACGTCATACTTTCCCTTGTATATCGGAGGGTGCTAAGTTGATTTAAGACTAGTATATCAGTAAAATGAAACAACTATTTTGATTTATTCTCTTTAAATCAAATATTTATCGTATTTCAATGCAAAAACTTTTGAATATCAATGAATTATGACAATGATTTGTTTTCTACCAAATCGATAGGTTAGTGGGACAGCGACACTTGTGGTGGTTTTGAGTTGGTTTTTCCAAAACTCGAGGAATTCGCAATGTTTGAATTACCTGTAGTTATACTCTTTTGAGTCACAAAAATTGTGATAAATATTTTTGGATGATTTTATACTATGGAATCAATAATTCTAAAAATCATTTTGTACAGTAAATAAACATAAGTTACCTACAAGCCGGAGGCATATTGATTGGCGTGTTTAGAGTATAGGGTAGTGAGTTGTTGATTGATGGCTTGTAAAGGTTCTTGCACTGTTACTATATGCATATAATATTCATTAAACAATATAACAGTAAATTTTCCGTCGGAATAAAGCCAATGCTTAGATATATTAGATATGAATGCGCTTGTTATTGTGATTGAACGTAACTAATGGTCGACCAATCAGAGAGAGTTTACCTTTCACCTCAAGTTATAGAATTCCCGGATGTACTAGCTATCAACAGCCGCCATCTTAACGGAAGGGTCGGTTAATTAATAGGATCTCTATTTGTATATGCGGTATATATATTTTTAAATTATGAAGATTTGAGGTTAAAGAATGCATAATTATAGCCTCATCTGGAGATTCACTGGGTCACAAGAGGGGTGAGGACCCGAAGAATAGAAGGATTACTCGAAACTCCGAAGGAGTTGCTTTGTCATTTACTTACGCTGAGTGCGTTGTTTATAACTCAGGTGAGTTATTTTGAATATTATACGTCATAATTACAACAATTTTATCGAATGAATCGAATTATTTTCAAAGTATTGACCGATTCCTTCGCGTAAAACACTTTCACTGCTTACTTTGCGTATCGCGCCACTTCACACTTCACTTACGGATATGTGATTGACGGGTTTGATGAATATACGTTCGTTTGACCCATGCTATGGGCTCAAAATTAATCTGTTTTTATGAACTGTTACTAATTTGGAGAAAAATAGTAAAGTTATTGTGATCTTAGGCAGAAAAAGTATTACTTATTTTGTCAGGCAGGGAATCAGTCGTATAGGTTATCAAGACTTAGGGCAGATGCATGAGATTGTATTGGGAACCAAGTTGCAATATATCGGGTTAATAGTGGAGAAAGTTAATACAGGTTTAGAATTCTTATTCGAAAATACAAAACCTTCAAAATCCGAAAGTTTTTTTGAGCAAAATTATTACATGCAGGCGAACACGAATAAAATGTTGAATATACCGTTGGTATATGAATACTTTACTATTGGCTTTCAGTACAGTTTATGAATATATAATGACATACTCTTTCGCTAGATAATAGTTAACTGTACGTTAAATCAATGCAAGTGACGTAAAAACGAAATATCTTATTTAAATGAAGTGAGGAACTTGTAGAACAGAGATTTGAGCTAAAATCGAAAAATATTTCAATACCATAAAGTAAATATCAACAGATCACACTTCCATGTGGCAGTTTTTTCTTTCTAGCACTGCTACCTCTAAGTCATGATGATAAATATAAAGATATTCGTGAAATCTGAAAAAATCTGAGATCTAAAACGCATTTGCTCCCAGGATAATGGATAATAGACTCTCAACCTGAACTGTATTCTTCCGCTTACATCAGTGTTATGATTTATGGAGAGGGAACATTATTTTGAAAAGGAATGCTGTCAGATCGAACTGAGGTTAGTTCGGCTGAGTTACGAGTCAGTTCGGACCTACCCTATTTCAGTCGAATTAATCGAATCGCAGTTATTTAGGACCTCGTTCAATCATAGTCGAGAATATTGTTACAAGATGGTTGTGTGATAGTTTAGTTACAAGGATGAGTAGAAATTTAGAATACGCATCAGTTTTGTCACAGAGTGTAGAAGTTAGAACACGCCGAACAGATTTATTCATCCGAGCAACGTACTTGCGTGAGATATCAAAGATGTGTTCCAATTGTATATGCTTCAATAATTTTTATTGCTGAACGAGTATAAGGTAGGTATGGTTCGAAGTAAAAATAGTTGGAGGAGTACAATTTTTTTACGTTGAAATAGAGTCGGTTGTTTACTTCGCTACACAGTGAGATAAAATTGGGAATTTTTTCTACGTTCATCACCTCTATGAGGCTGTTAACTTGAATAGTAAAAACCATAATCATGCATCCAGTGTATTCAGTTGTGCTTGCCAATTCATGTTATTCAAACGAGGATGTTTTTGCTTTCATGCTGTTTATTGTATAAATAACAGGCAACAGTACAGTCGGAGTATAGGTTGCGCAATCTTAGTAGTAATGTTAACAACTAGATGCAGTTCGATATACAGTAGAATCCCATATCATGTGAATCACTTTTTGTTCCTCAACCAGATAGTTGTGAACTTCTTATCCCCAACCACTATGTATCGACCCCAATTCATAATATGACCCTTATAGTTTGTTTTTTTGTTCGACTATAATACGACTTCATCATGCACGAATTTTTGGAACACCAACACTCTGCTATATCGGGGTTCCACTGTCATTGTAAATATATATTTGTGTGATTTCAATGCTGGCCATTTATCACATTAATATATTCATTTTAGATTCTCTGCATCCTCTAAATGAAAAACATATTTCGGGTCTATAACTCATTTTCCGGGCCCACCACCATGTAATAGGGGTGCTGAACTTGAATATTTATAGACAACATTCTCCACATGTTCAATAATACTTTTGTACTAGAATAGTCCGCTTTCCTTGCATGAACTCTTCAGAAAATATAATAGTTTGAATTTTTTTACCTAAGACAGTCTTGGCAGATTGTTCACAGTTGTTATATATATATTCATTCTCCAATTGAAATGTATTCTGTAGTGTATCAGTAATGTTTATTTAAACCTCGACGCAATACCACTGATATATGTTTTCAATTGTGTTAGAAGTTGCATAAATTAATAGTGTGTCTGTGCCATTTAAATTTTAGCGGAATAAATCGGCATCAAAATGGCAGATGGAGCTCCACCACCAAAACGGCAAAAAACTGAAGGAGGTATGAAAGTTTATCAGTGACTTGTTTTGTGCAAAATCACTTCCTGCATTAATTTTACTCACACGATTTACAGAAGTCTTCTCATTGGAAAATCAACTTCCTGATGAACTCGTGCCAAGTTCTGACTTTAGCAATGTTACTATGAACAATGGGGCAAATTCGCAGATAAATCAGACCCCGCTCACCCAGTCGCAGGTTCCTGGAACCGCAGCCCGAGCCATCACCCCGATTCAGTCTCATAATGCGATGGTAATGCCCCATCCACCTGTAAAGCAGCACAAATTAAGTAAGTTACTTCAGTCCGGTCACAATTCTCCCAAGTATGTGGGCATACCTTCACCGAACAATAGCAACGCAATAAACAGTCCGCGTCCTCCTCGACAACCATCTCAACCACAGCCAAGTCCCCTGAGCGCCATGCATAATTCCCACCAAAGCCCGAGTGCAGGTTCGATGGGCAACAATATGAGGTCCCCTACAAGCTCAACCCCTGGTAGCTTGCCAAGGCCAAGCAGCAGGCCGAGCAGTACTCTGAACGCGACTCCATCTCCAAGACCGGGCAGCTTACCGAGCGGACTCATGTCCGCTGGCAGTGCCAATTCGGCTATGAATTCTTTACCGCAATCCTCTGTGCCGTATTCTACACACAGTCCGATGATGATGAACCAGCAGATAAATCAACAGAACATGGTTGGACAAACCATGTCAGTGCATATGCAGCAAAACATGCAGCAAAAGCATAATCTCATGAACGGGCCTAGCAGGTCGGTGCAAGTGATGCCACAGCAACAGCAACAGCAACAGGGCATGATGAACACAAATATAACAAGACCCGGAATGCCAAACAATGGGAATAATGTCATGAGAATGATGAATCAACAACAGCAACAGACTATACACATGATGTCTGGGCAATACACCAACTCAGTGCCACAACATATGCCACATCAGGTGGGTTATAGTGCTATGTACAACTTTGTAATAAAAGACTCCTAATTTATGAACTCGGCAATTACTTGGGATTGAAAAAATTTTTGTTTAAGTCGTTGATATTATTTCAAAACGATGAAAGCCAATTTTTTCTTTCAGGGTGTTGGTATGCAGAATCAAATGCAAAACACCATGACTAACTTTGGACCACCACAAACAAACGTACCAACTGGCCCAATGCAAGTTAATATGCAACGACACACAATGAACAGCAATGCGAGTGGCGTATTTAATAATAATATGCCGATGTCACGGCCCCAGCAACAACAGGTAAACTTATTTTGAAATGATCTGGTTTTAAACCTTAACGATTGCTAGTTATTTTAGATCTGTAAATACAATTGTCTCAGTTTGCATTGCCTTTATACTATGAGTACAATTATAGGTGCATGATATACTTGCATTGTACTTACAAAAAATATACCTTTTTTGATGTACCCTTTCTGCAGACTAGATTTCATTGAATTTAGCTGCCTGGTTTCTTACTCACATGTGCAGACTTACATTTAACACATTGCCTTCTTGTCCTCAGAGCCTGATGTCGCCAGTGGGAGGAGGGATGCAGCAGAACCAAGTTGCAAGTGGTATCAACATGTCAGGAATGACAGGGAACAACATTAACTTCCAAATGATCCAACAGCAACAGCAACAACCTTCTTCGAAGCCAATGACAATCGCGGGCAGTGTTCTAGGAATGGATAAAGTCAATAATAATATGCAGTTCAACAACACAATAAGACCAAGAATGTCTTCCATTCAACCAAGCAATAATATGCAACAACAAACAATGAATCAGCAACAACAAATAAACCACTTAGCTAGCCAGGTAAGGAAAATCGGTACCCATCATACTTGCTATACACCATAAAATATGACAATAACATGAGAGGTCATAGTTGAAGTTTAATCTCGTGCATTTTAATTGTTACCCAGCTGGATCCACAACTGAACCAAAGTACTTCAATCAACTTGACGCCGATGCAGCAATTGTCTAACCAAACTCAAATGCCCCAACATCAAACCATGCCACAAATTGTCCAGTCCAATCCAATGCAACAGGTGCTTGCTCGTACCACTTCTTGATGTTATGTGTTGTATTGTATCTGATGTCATTATTATCAGTTACGACTAACTTAATATATTTTTCCAGACTACGGTCGGCAATGGAGGGGCAGGAACTCCCCAGACCCTGAATCAGATGGCGGGTGGTGCTACCCAACCGGGAACTAGCAATTCGAACACTCCTGCGGACCCAGAAAAGAGAAGGTTGATACAGCAGCAGCTAGTTCTCTTGTTGCACGCTTACAAATGTGCAAAGAAAGAGGTACAATTCAACTTCTTTGAACCAGCTTGACTAGGGACATATTCAAAATTCGACAAAAGTTAGCAGTGTTGCTCCAAAGTTAGTAATACGCTATTAGCAATTATGTATTTCTATTAACAGCATAATGGTGAAGCTCCAAATTGCACTTTACCGCACTGTCGCACAATGAAAGAGGTTCTACGACATATGAATGTTTGCACACAAGGAAAGTCATGTCAAGGTAGTTTAAATGCATTTTTATTTATAGTTACTTTTTAGTGTCTCCATTCAAAACATAAAACATAAATACTCGATTTCTCTTTTTACCATGTTCAGTTGCTCATTGCGCGTCCTCACGCCAAATTATCTCTCACTGGAGGGCATGCAACAGACACGATTGTGTTGTCTGCCTTCCTCTTAAAAGCGTACCAAACAATAACCCTGCAGCAGTGCCAAGTCAGGCTCAGCGTTGGACGCCATATAATTCGACAGCATCAACAGTCGCGTCATCCACCAGCGCAAGCACAAGTGCTACAGCAGTTCCATATGTTAATCAAGGTATGATGAATGCTGCCGGAGTAAAACTCCTACTGAGAAGATTAGCTCAACAGTTTGCAGTTTCTTTGGATATTGTGTTCTTAGCAATAGTTTTTTAAGTTATTTTTGTATATTTCAGAACAAATGCTTTCAGGCAATTTACAGCAACAAAATCATCAGCAATTTTCAAACATCCTGTCAAACGGTATAATGCCTGGTCCAACGCCAGGCATGCAGCAGATCGGAGGGTAAGTAACAATAAGCGATCCTTAAATTTTGCAACTTGATTCACTGTACCTATATCATATATCCATTATGGGCAAGGAATTACTAAATTGTTGTGGAAGAATATTCCTTGCGGCTTATTTACCTGATGCGGTGTGTTGACTGGTTTCATTTTTTCAACTAACACCCACTGAAAAACTAATGCTAGTCATTTGTTGAATCACAAAAAAATGTTGCATTACCAACATTTAATTATGCTTATTTGATGGCCACGATGACCTCTTCAATTTGTCATCGACATTTAGAAATTTATCAAGAAATTTACCATGTTCGTGGCATTATTTTAGGCATTTACTCATGAGTGAAGAATTTGAATTCATGGTAACAAGATAAAGCATAGCATTAACTCACTAACCTATGTTTTATTGTGAATTTTTTTTCTTTTTTGTTCTAAAAACATTATTCCATTGAAATGATCCATCCATATTATATTTATACATATGCAATTGCTTTTTCATTAACTTTTGAACAGATTGGTAAATTTTGCTTTCTGTTCTAGCGTTAGCCAGAGCTCTGAGCCCAGCAGCAATCTTTTCCATCCCGCTCGAGTAGAACGAGAATGGCATGTCGACGTTACGGAAGAATTAAGGAATCACCTTGTTCAAAAACTGTACGTATTTCAGTTTACGCAGAGCTTAATCTTGCATGCGACCAGACTATTTATTCCAATTTCCTGTTTCTCTAAAGGGTGCAAGCCATATTTCCAACACCTCAGAAAATATCATTGACAGACGACCGCATGAAGAAGCTTGTCACATTTGCTCGGAAGGTTGAAGGTGACATGTACGAACAAGCCAGCAGCAGGGTAAGGAGGCTTATTTAAACAAGACTGGAAATGCGGGCGTATCACCTCCTCATGTCATACTTCAGAACAATTTGTTACTCAATGTGGCCTATTTTGCACCTAATAGTTGTTCTAACGTCCATTTTGTGGAGGATAAGGGCATTCTTTTTAGGAATAATGCAAGTTGTGCATTTCAGTGGAGTTTTGAAAACAAAAATCGTTTTTTTAATTAGGCATAAACTGTGTTCTTGTTTTCAGAGTGAATACTATCACCTTCTCGCTGAGAAAATTTACAAAATTCAAAAAGAGTTAGAAGAGAAGAGAGCTTCAAGGATGCGTACTAGAATCCCTCCCGGTCAAGTCGATCCAACTAGGATGCGTAAGTTTAAATCAATCTGCCATTTTACCTTTGGGGAAAAATTGGAACCTTTCCAGTTCCAGTATCTTTTTGTGGTTTGAATCAATGATGAGTGTTTATCTGTTTATTGTAGCAATGAATGGACCTATGGATGCTGCTGGACAGAATCAAGGGGTGAACGCCATGCATCGGAACATGGGCATGGATTCATTCTTGCAGCAGGGTACAGGAAGGATGCCTGGACCCAGTATGCCGACTGTCAATACCAACAGTATTCTAGGCATGGATAACATGTCGAATCCATCTTTGGCAACTCAGGGATCAGTTTTCGACTCAATGCTGAACGCCACCCAGTCGCAGGTGCCGACGCAACAAACGATGACGATAGGAAACCAAGCCAGAACCATGGTTGACCCTGTGGATCACTCAGAGACCCTTTTAAAGGTAAATTTCAGTCATTTTTTAAGTCATGCCTATAACAATTTGATTTTAAATTCGTCCTGATACTGTGACTGTGAAAAATGATTATTTTATATCATTCTCTAAATAGCTTACAAACCCCAAGGGTATGATTAGTGTTCACGTTTACTGTGTCACATTAGCGGATTCTGGACAAGGTATTGTGTCTGATCCTGGAAGTCATTCAATAGCATAGTAACGTAGACAGCTTCAGACTAGTTCAGTGTTCAGTGTTATTTTTAAGTTAAGATAGTCCGATATCATATGGATAGTTCTCCTATTTTATTGGCTGCTGTTTTAACAGTTCATGAAAGCGAAAGATGAAATTTCACAGGCAAAACAGAACATGCCGATAATCAATCAAGGACCAGGGATTTCACAACAAATAGCACAGGTCCATTCTTTTGTATTCGTTAATATTGTCAGCCTCTTGACTGATGAAAGCATCCTGTTTTGTTCGTACCTTATATAATAATTTTTCTAATTCCTTTCTTTTTATTTACCGCTTTACAGAACTCCATGACTGGTATGAACAACTCGATTATGCCTAATCAAGGCATACCAGGAGGGATTGCAAACTTCCAGCAGCAAGCCGGACAAACTGTCTCGTCCGGCGCTGGCAGACCTCCGTCTGTCAGCCAGGTCAATCAACTTCAGCAGCAGCAATCGTCTCCCGCTTTCCAGGCAAGCTCAATGCTGCAGTCGCAGATGCAGCAAAGCAAACCTGTATCGGCGCAACCACGACTTGAATCCTTGCTCAAGAGTGGCATCATGTCGCCCCATTCGAACACCGTCTGCAGCATGAGTAATTCGGCCTCGATGAGCAACAATTTTTCTAGCGGCAATGACGTGATGAAGAACACTAGTCTGTTGCAACAGCAGCTGAGACAGAATCACAGTAACCCGCACCAGCAACAGTTCACATCTCCGCAACAGCATCCTGCGTCTCTGCAAGAGATGCTTCAAGGCGGGATATCAAGCTCGATCACCACCTCGACAACCACGACCACGATGGCGTCCACGACCGGCTTGCCCACTTCTATGACCTCTACCGCCACTCCAACCACTGTCACATCATCATCCCCCTCGCCATTCGTGAGCAAACCGCAAGTGATGGCAAAGAACATAAACGAAGACGGGAAGTTATCTGGTGGCTCCGGTCCTTTCCATGTTTCTAGTAATTCAAAAGGCAATAATTTCTCTAATGTCCAGGTAATGTAAATGTAATAACCCTGTACCTAAGAAAACATAGCCGCCTCCCTACGTAACGTCTAATTTTGGGAATTGTTGTTAGGTAAAGACAGAGACTATAGAGCATGTCAGGGGATCGAAGCCGGATTCTCAAGCCAGTCGATCCAACCTGTCATCCGTAAAATCTGAGCCATGGTCACCGTCAAGAGGTACACAAGGTCCGGGTGGAAAAAACGGTTCAAATTCAACTACAATTGGAAAAGAAGAACCTGCGGATAAGGTATGGAGTGTGATATTCTCTTTTGTTGAATACTGATAACTTGTGATAAGGTATTATAATTGTCTTTTGCTTATTGTAATCAAAGTTGATAAGAAGTTAATAGCTAGAAGCTAGTTAACGTATGAGGTAGACTCGTGTATGATTTTCTGAGAGCAGAACTCTGACAATAGTATCAGCAGATCTCTAAGAAATATGCATTAATTTAGTTCAAAGTGCACAGTTGCTTGTTAGTTTCTTGAGCAGAGTACAATGCATACAAGCCTCATGTGAAAGAGAATTTACAAACTTTAGTGGTTGCATTCCTTTTTTAAGTGCAAATGTTCCCTAAGTTATACTAGCACTGATTCGAATTGAAATGGATAAAAAAATAAAATATCATATCAACCTCAGATGGACACGAGTACGTCTCCGAATATCTCTGCCGTTACCTCGGCTACTACGACGACGACAATAAGTCCATTCGTGAAGCAGGAAAGCAGCACTGGTACGATGCCAACTACCACTTCATCAATGCCCGTGTCTAAGACCAAAAGCCTTAAAAAAGGTTTGTGCAATTCCAACTACCATCGAACAACTCGCTTTCAAAGTAGAGAGGGTTTACGGATATGTAAAAATGTTTTTGTTTCATAGTTTTTACTTGCGACGAGATGAGAAATGCACTTATGCCAGTTGTTGAAAAGCTATACCAGCAGGAGCCTGAGGCAATTCCTTTTAGACAGCCGGTGGATCCAGACAAGCTCAATATACCGGTACGCCAATCAAGTTCATTTTCTTTAATACAGTGTATACATGCGATTGGAATTTATAAGAAGTGTTCTAGATCAACATGGTTCAAATACTCGGAATTTTGTAAGTGTTATTGGGAGTGGAATATAACTCGATACACTAGGCGTATTAGATTTGATAGTGTGGTTCTATGTATTATCAGCAACTAACCATATATTACGTTTGCAGGATTATTTTGACATAGTTAAACAACCGACAGACTTGGCATCCATCATGAAAAACCTCCAGATAGGAAAATACCAGGAACCGTGGGAATTCATCGGCGAGATGTGGCTCATGTTCCATAATGCGTGGCTGTATAACAGACGCACAACGCGGATATACAAGTACTGTTCTAAACTCAAGGAGATGTTCGAGGCCGAGATCGATCCGGTGATGCAGAGCCTGGGATTTTGCTGTGGTCGAAGGGTGAGTATTTTCTATCGGAATATCAGTGATTGAGAGGACATTTAATGGTATACTGTGATAGTTGAAAAGAGGATTTACAGTAAAGAATTTGGAAGGATTGGGATTGGAATCTCAAGTTATGATGGAATAGTTTGATCCCTGGATTACTGGATTACTGGATTACCGGATTGAATAAATAAAGAATAGTTCACGGTTTCAATCAGTAATATACACACTCCATGAGATTAAACTTGATTCAATGTTAATATTAACTCAGTAGTCCAGGCAAATATATTACTAGGCTAAATATTTGCTATTGCAGACATATGCATACAATTCCAAGAATAATATGCGTGTTTAAATAATACTTCTGTAGCCTGTAAAAGGGAAATTCAATTACAACCAGCAGAAGATGACGAGTATGTCTATAGAAGATCATCTTGACTTGAACTATCTTTGTTTTTGCTATAGATGGAATTCATGCCAATGACACTCTGCTGCTATGGGAAACAACTGTGCACCATCCCTACGGGGGCAACCTACTTTGAGTACCAAAACAGGTACAATACACGCTCACCTTCCATGCTCATACCAGTTATGGCTCAAGAAAATTTATTGTTAAACTAATTCTGAAAATTTTCAGATACGATTACTGTGAAAAGTGTTTCAACGAAATACCGGGAGACTCAATTTCACTGGCCGATGACCCGAGCCAGCCGCAGTCTGCCGTCACGTAAGTGCTGAGTCTACTTCGTCTAAGCAGTTTTTCTTGAAGTGAGCTTGTCAATATCAAGTTTTTCTTGCAGTACAATAATGAAGAGCCAGTTCGAAAAAAAGAAAAACGACGTGCTAGATCCGGAGCCCTTCATAACTTGCAACGAGTGCGGGAGGAAGATGCATAAAATATGTGTCCTTTACACAAGTTCTATTTGGAAGGAAGGGTAAGTGTGAACTCGTTCTTGTGATAGATATTCTTCGCAGAAACCTGGTTCCGAAACAAGTTATTCATATATAGTACTGGTGAGGAATCGGTTTCGTAGACTATGCCCAGGCGAGTTTCTTTGAGTTAGTAAAAGTAGAAAAAGGTCAATCTACCGTAAATATCTGTGGATAATTTAACAATTCATCATATATTTGTGGAATACCATAACAGGACAATTTGTAGACCACTACACAATTAGTAAATTTTGTACCAAGCAAGCTAGTTTATTATAAGTTCCCAATGTTGTTTTCAGGTTTAATTGCGACAAATGCAACAGCATGCGTAACACGCAACGTAAGCCTAACCGTTACATAGCTGCAAAACTGCCGCAGAATATCCTGGGAGAACACATAGAACGGCGAGTCAATAACTATATCAAGCAGTATGACACCAATGGAGAAGCTGGCCAAGTTCACATTCGGGTGGTGTACAGCGGTGACAAGACGGTAGAAGTACGGCCAGGGATGAAAGCAAGGTATGGTATAGAGACACCCGCCATACTACTGAATAGTTGTATCCCAACACAGCATTTGCCCATGTTAATTTCTCCACATCTCTTAATCTACTTATTTTATCAAACAGGTTTGTTGACACCAAAGAAATGCCTGAGAGCTTTCCCTATCGTGCCAAAGCATTCTTTGCATTCGAAGAGATTGACGGTGTAGATGTTTGCTTTTTCGGTGTTCACGTACAGGTGAGTTGCTTTCTGCTCTTGCTGCTTTCAACTGATGCTGTTAGCATTCACAATATTTCTTATAACAATCCACTGTATTATAGGAATATGGCTCCGATGCTCCACATCCCAATCAGCGGAGAGTCTATTTGTCTTACCTCGACTCAGTTCATTTCTTCCGACCGAGACATCTTCGTACTGCTATATACCACGAGATACTGATCGGTTACTTTGAGTACTGCAAAAATCTCGGGTAAGGGTCTTTTTTGTTGTTTGATACTTTTCAACGATTCTTTCTGGGTAAGAATGCAAAATGAATGTAATATAATTATATTATATTTGTTTCTCTTTAGGTATGAATTCGCTCATATATGGGCTTGTCCTCCATGTGAAGGTGACGATTACATATTCCATTGTCACCCGCTTGAACAGAAGATCCCGAAGCCAAAGCGCCTTCAAGATTGGTATAAGAAGATGTTGGACAAGGCGATTGTAAGTATTCTTCTCAAATTTCATTATTTTTTAAAACTGCCTGGCTAAGTATTTCAAGCCAAAATGTTCTGTTTTCCAGAGTGAGCAAATTATCATCGACTACAAAGACATTTTCCATCAAGCTAAAGAAGACAGGTTGCAGTCTGCCCGCGAGCTGCCTTACTTCGAGGGAGATTTCTGGCCGAACGTGCTGGAGGAGAGCATTAAGGAGCTTGAGCAAGAGGAAGAGGACAGAAAACGAGCAGAGGCTAACGAGCAGGCCGCTGCTGAAGAGGTATGCTTAAGATTTAATGGACATATGTTGTCCAAAAACTTCTCTTATTTTGTCAATCAATGATCAACATGGTGCGCACTTAAGTTCGGGACAAAAAAATTTAATACGATTTAAAAACCTATACAATGTAACTATGCTTCTGTTAAAAAGAACATCCGTGTCACAGTTAGGCTTCGCTGTACATGGCTCAAATATATATATATACACAAGTTCAATCTGGCTTTGGGAAAGGGTGGGGATATTTTTATTTGCATGCTAACTCTTGTCACCCATTGAATAAATATTTATTCGAGTGCATGTTTTTCGAATAAACTATTATGTCTTTGGTAGTTCTTTTGAATGAATGAAGAATACTATTTTTAATCTTATCTAAGGCCCAAGTCCAATATACACTAACAAAGAAGACTCACTCACTGTCTGGGAACATATTTGTGTCACAAAATTAGCTTTAAACTTACAGCAACATGTAAATAACGCTATATTTCAATGCATGGTATGACTAAATCTCATCACAGTCTTGCCATCCAGTGCATGATTTCAGGGTCAAATAAACTTCAGTGGTTCGAATTCAGTGAGCGCTTGTTGGCTCAAGTTATCTGGTTCGACGTTACCGATTCAATTAAATAATTGTTCAAATCACAACTCTGTTCACTCTATTGAAACTCCCCGTGAATGGCATGTGTCAGTACGCTGTAGCGTTGCCCAATTTAGGTTCCGTGTCAGTGACGCACACCTATTCACAAAAGCCATATATTTTCATACCTTACGCCCACATGAAGGCTGCACGTCAAGCACTCTTACTCAAGTTTTCACCTCTCCAATCTCAGTCCGACCACGGCTCAAGCTGCAGCTCGAAAAACGGCAAGAACAAAAAGTCGAAAAAGGCAAGCAGCAAGAAGGCGTCGCAGCGGATAACCAAGAAAAAAATCCCTCAGGTAGCGAACGACCTGTCAGATAAGCTTTATCAGACTATGGAAAAGCACAAAGAAGTAAGTTTACCTTGTCTTTTGCACAGCTTTGTATATGTCATGATTGAGCTAGGAAGCAATGCTCATTTTCGATTCATGGAAATTATTTTCCTTACTGGCTGGAACAATAATTGCATATTGTATACTACAGTAGAACCTCGGGATCTACCTCGGGACCAGGCGATTTTGGATGTGATAAGCGGTGGTTGTGTTAACCGAATTCTACTGTACAATAATGGTTTACTATTCCAGACATGTACTGCAGAGTATTCATCTCCGTACCATCGCTATATTATGTAACCCAACCTGTGAGACAGAAATTACGTTTTACTGTTCAATGTATGAAAGAAATTATGTTTGATAAAATTATGTTTAAGAAGACTGCTTCAGCTGCAACGACAAACTGCTTTGATTGCAATGACTGATGTTCTAAAACAGTCTGTTTGATTGTTCATAATCGGCTATTGTTTCTTCACAGTAAAGCCATTATTTTCTTTCATAATAGGCTATCATTTGTACACAGTAAAGAACAATTTGCCTGCATGGCCCATGGAATCGAAAGTGGATATATTAAGGAGTGGCTGGATGTATTAACCAGGGTTTTTATAATGGGGAATGAATAGGAAAATTCCGTCCCAAGCAATTTGGCGGGTGGTTGGTTGGTTGAGTGGTTTGGTGTTAATAATGAAGCTCAATGTCAATAAACAGCCAGTGCAATATTAATTAATGTTATATAAATATTTAGTATAGGGAGAATGTATGGTACCTTATAGTTGATTGCCAATTTTTATATATTTCAAGCTGATTATTTTCACAAAAAAACTTTTGTCAATTGCTGGTTTTCTGAATATCAGGTGTTTTTCGTTATTCGACTCCAAACGACTGAGAGCATCAACAAGATCGGTCCCACGAGTGACCCAGATCCCACGATGCAGTGCGACCTGATGGATGGCAGAGATGCCTTCTTGACCATGGCCCGCGAAAAGCATTATGAATTCTCGTCCCTGAGGAGAGCAAAGGTAAAAAAAACTAGACAGCCCAATATCTTGCTGTAATTTATATTCAATATATACAGGACCTGGATAATTCAGCTTATGTCGTCAACTTGATAACCAGTTAAGGTATAAAGATACCAAGATTCTAAAAACACATTAATTGGTTAAATTCCTGCGGAACATACATATTATTATTATATATTATACTTATTATGTGTGGTACGTCATTTAATTATATATTGAGTGAACTAAGAACTACATCGAAAAGTGGAGCAGTAGCGTCGCACACCTGTATAACTTTTCCTGTTCAGTGTTTGACATATAGCACTTACATAGGTGCATTGTTACATGTTAAAAATTAATGGTATTCCTATTATAAGTTGAATGTGCAATAACCAGATTTTCTAGGAACTTACAACAATAATGGTATTTTCAGTGGTCCACTATGGCAATGCTGGTGGAACTGCATACTCAAGGACAGGACAAATTTGTTTACATGTGCAATAATTGTCGCCACAGTGTCGATACTAGATTCCACTGTACTGTGTGTGAGGTCAGTACATTTATTTTACATTTATTGATTAGATGTTATTGATATAGTTTGTAGAGTGGAAATGAGGGTTGCAAGCATTTGGTTTCACAAAGGATATTTGAAAGTGATCTCAATGTGCATATTTCAAACAAACTATTGGAGACATTGGAAGTCTCTCAGAATCTCAGTAAAAAGCTATCAAAAAAAAAAATTCACTCTTGACATTGCGCTTGAAATAATGAATAATGATTTAATTCATCAATAATATTTATTTTGGATTTTTATATTTATGTAATAGTATTATAATAATGTAATTTAACTTGCAAGTTTCTTATAGGATTGACGATAGGGTGAAGTAATATTTGATGACAACTCAATGAGCACTTTGCCATAATGAATGTGGTAAAATCTGCAAATTCACTGTCATTTGAACATTTAAATAGATACGATTCTCTCCCTGGCCATTTGTTTCTCAGAAAAATTCAAGTTATGCTCGGATATTCAGAACTATCCCAAGATTGATATTAAAGAGTTTAGATCTCAATAGCTGGACACCTTACTGGAGTATAGCAATAGTATCTTTAAACAGGTGTATTAGTTAGTAATTATTCCTGTTATATAACATACAATGTTTTATTAGGATTATGATCTCTGTGCTAACTGCTATCACAACATCGGTCACGAGCACAAAATGGACCAGATGGGATTCGGCCTGGACGACGGAGGTTCACCAGGAAGTGGCTTACCTAATGCCAAGTCAAGTCCGATCCCGGTAGAAAGGTGTATGCAGTCTCTTGTCCATGCTTGTCAGTGCAGAAATGCTAACTGCAGTATGCCTGCCTGTGTCAAGATGAAAAAGGTTTGTCTTTTAACAGAAATAGTCAGTATCTTCCAAGCTTAAGAGGTAATTTAATTTTCCTCTTCATCTCTAGGTCGTCGAACACGCCAAGAATTGCAAAAAGAAAACGACTGGACACTGTCGTATTTGTAAGCAGCTCATCGCTTTGTGTTGTTATCATGCTAAGCACTGCCAGGTATGTATTGTTTTTGCGAAGTCTTGGAAGTCTGATATAATTTATAACCGTTTATACTGTTACTTTTCAGGAGAAAAAATGCCCTGTTGCGTTTTGCCTCAATATCAAGAACAAATTGAAACAGCAGGAAATGCAACAAAAAGTCCAGCAAGCTTATTTGATGCGACGCAGAATGGCTTTGATGTCGAGAAACGTGAACACTTCATCCAGCACGGCCCCTAGCACACCGAAACAGAATCAGGCCAGCCCAAAACCTCATATGACACCCGACCACCACATGCATAAACCTCAGCCGTCGCCACTGACGACAGTAAACCAAGACGTTAGCAGTCAGCATGCAGGCATGAACCAGAACACCCAGCATGTTGTCGACAACCAAGGAATGTTGGCCGGTCCTCAAACCCCTGGAAACATGATGTCACCGCAAATCGCCGGGCAACAGCAGTCTCAGCAAATGGTGACCGCTGCTCACATGACCAACAACCAGCAACAAGGTCAGTATGTCATGAGGAACAACCAGGTGCAGGCAGGCATGATAATGAACCAGGCCCAGGGTTCAATGGTAGGGATGTCTTCTCCCATATCAGTTAACTCTGTACAGCCTGGCATGATGGGCCCCACACAGCCGTCGCCCGTCTTCAGAAAATATCAATCTCCTCCACCACAGGCAGCAGTATTAGCTGCCAAACAAGCTCAGCAGTTAGCTGAACAACAGGCAAAAGAACGAGAAAGAATATCCAAGTTCATGCACAATCCTGGTAGCAACCAAAATTCTCTCAACAGGCCTACAGTGCCGCGTTCTGTGGTGCCGGGCAACACGGTCGGGTGGCCGAACCAGATGCAACATCGAGCGCCAATAAGACAGATGATGCCTGGCCAGGTGTCAGCAATGCAACCGGTAAACACTATGAACAATCAACAGATGACCATCACCAGTGGGGCACCGCCTATGAACAACAACCAAGCTCTGAAACAGGTTATCAACTTGCTCAGGCAAGACAACAACCAACCAGGGGGAAGCAGTGCTGGTAGAGGCAGGGTCAAAAGCACGGAACAACTCATGGCATTACTCAAAACGAATCCTCAGTTGATGTCATCTATAATTAAACAGCGCAAGCAGAATCAACAAAACAAGCAACTTAGCCAGCAGAAGCAAGTTATGACACAGGTGCAGTACTTAATTACAGCGGAATAGTGTAATAAAAGCACATTGTTCGGAAATAAGCCAATCGTATGGTTATATATCACTCACTACCTGGTAATTTCTAGTTCAATTAATAATTCAGGTTGGGAGTGCGACTTGCATGCCTAATGGCACAGGTTCTCCATATTAGCTCGGGATATCCAAACTTGTAATAACATCAGAATCCTCTTAGCCATCCTATACTCGAGCTAATATTAGTCTTGATATATATATATGAGAGATAAATGCTTCAAATAAACCTCTGGTTGAAAATTTATTCTTTTCAATGTCTCTTGCCTTAGAAACTCTCTGGGCAATTCATTGGCTAATGGTTCAAATTCTCCCTAATGTGCTATGACCAGTGGTAGCTATGAGATAATGAGGATAAGTTATGCTCCGTTCCTATTCCTGTGTGCGGCAGTGTCTGTATTTGACCAAATTTCTAAACTATTTAAAGCCTGCTTTTTCTCCCAGTACTTTTTATCATTGCAATATGCAGAACAAGTGTACGTACATTTAGTTTGTTGGTTTGAATCTTAACTTTGATATATTCATGCAGCAGCCCGGATTGCCTGTATCGAGCGGCAATGTGCAGCAAGTTAACATGGGTGGTGGGATGCAGCAAATGACAATTCAGAATGTAAACCAGCCGGTGATGAACATGCAGCCAATGCAGGTGAGTCTTGGTGATTTTTAGTGCTCATCAGCCTATTGTAGACGGTATGTATAAAGGTGGCATGCTCTGTTTCAGGGTGGTATGGGAAACATGCAGCAGATGCGATGGCAGCAGCAACAACAACAGCAACGTCGTATGCAACAACAACCTCAAGGCCAGTTTCAACAACCTGCACCTCCTTATCCACAGGTGAGTCTGATGTATATGGAGGGGACTCTGCTCGCATGAAGTTTTGCCTACTGGTAGCATTGTGTTCAGTTTAATTTAATTGTAATTTATTTTGATAAAGGCAATTAGTCAGCAGCGAATGATGAACATCAGAATGCCCCAACAACATAGAATGCCTACGCAAATAAGGCATCCAACTGTAAGTTAAAGAGAACCTGGATTTCAATAGATCCTTCACTTTGATTTCGAATAAGGTTTAACTGTTCAGTTTTTTCTGCAGATGAACCAAAATCTCCAGGGTAGCATGACAATGCAACAGACTATGATGGGTCAACAGGTGTCAAGCATACAAGGTGGTCATCAGTCTCCACTGCAGCATCACCCAGGCATGATGAACCCTGGTGTTGTAACACAAGTGGGCAACAACATTGGTGGTCAGCCAGTCCCATCCTCAAGACCACCTTCACAGCCCATGCCTTCGCCCAGGGTACCTCAAATGTCTCCTCATTCTATGGCTGGTAGGACTACCCCACTTGGGCAAGGCCAAGTGATGAACCAGGGATCGGTTATGCCTCATATGGTCCAAAACATGGACCAGCAGTTCAACTCCACGGTTCCCCAAACAAACATGATGACTGGCAATTTCAATCGCCAGATGACCGCTATGAACACGGGTATGAACCCCCATCCTGGGGCTATGGGGTTCAGCAACGCCGTGGGGCAGGACATGTGTCCGCCAAATAACGTCCTGACTGGGCAGGACGGTTTAGAACACTTTGTTAAAAACGAGCAGTAGTTCTTTTTCCTACTCAACGACCGGTTTCGTATCTCCCCCCTATTTTTCGCGAACGTGATTTTTACCGTTTTTCTTTACTACTGAGTTTTTTACGATTCCCAAGTGAACTGTTGTCGGGTCGTACATTTTTATCTTTCCGGGAACGGTCCAGCGTGGCCTAATCCACACCGCGCATTCGCATAGGCTACACGAAATACCGTCATTCTATGTTTGATAAAAAATCGTTTATTTTTATTTTCCGCCGTCGCCTTTTTTCCTAAACATAGGTCGATATCTTGCTTTGATACCCGAATGGTCAGAATTTATTTTCTGTTAACGCTAGATCGAAAGCCAAATATTGTACAGATTCAGTTTATTATTCCCTTCGTCTCTTGCTACTTCAGCTGTTTATTGCTATGATATTATTATTATTATTATGAGGAATATTTATATAATAATTTTACTATGTAAATTTCGACATTTGTACTTATTTAAGATGAAAATTTTTTTGTCAAATGCTGATATACTGATCGTATGTTATGCAACGCGTTCACAATAGACATTTCCTTCCTTTTCGTTGGATAAATTCTCCTCCCACCACACACACCATCAGAATCATACAGATCCCCGCTCCGTCCGTCTGCCTTTTCGGTCGCGTTTGGCAGACGATAAATTCCAACTTCTCATTTGTCATTTGGCCGTGCCTATTTTATCCTGTTTTAGCAGTTTTACCGATCCCCTACGTTTACACGGATAACGCGACGGCGAATAATTTACTGTTCACAACCAAAAGTATTTCTTTAAAGAGTCTTCTCAAGTGCATTAAGTGTTGAGAGTGTATAGATTTCATTTCATAGCAAGAAGTAGAGAGTCTTAACAAAATCCCGAGCTTTGTTATCTCTGTTCCTCTTGGCTAGTCCATACTGTTATTTGAGAACATGGCTTGCTATATGTGAGGGAACTGAAACTAACTGCTTCTGCTGAGAATCTCAGCGACAATGAAATCGTGCAAATCCTCTAGCTTATTTCTCCTGTAATGTTTTTTTTTAAATTTATTACTTATTAATAATAAATAAAGCCTGAATAAAATGTACATTGAAGTGAACACTTCGTGTTCAAATTATACTTTTGTATTTTGTTCAAATAACATGATTCTTTTTGAAAATTATTTTAACAGATGTCTTCTTTAATGTAGGCCAGTGTGGAGATTAGAGCTGAGTTAGCATGAAAGTACTTTAGAAACAACAGACCAGTGAGCAATATAGCACTTGGGGGTAATGAAGACATCATGCTGATTCAATCAAATATTTATTGAATTATTGTACTAAACTAATTTGGGTACTGTTCAAAAGTAAATAAATCACAACTGCTTTAATTATGAATGGATGTAATGTTCCAGATACTCGGTTTACAAAAAATCTATTACCTTTATTAGGAATACTGTAAATAAGCCACTCCTTGCTTCAATACCATCTAAAGAATTTTTGGTAGGTGATTCTAGAGACAGGTTTCTTCTATGCTACGAGATATATGTAAAATTCATGCATTGTATATTGTTGTGACTTTTGATATGTAGAAATCGATCTATCGTGGAGACTCGGGACTTCCTATTCCCTTGGGAACTATGTCATCTATCAATCTATCCCATTCCATATTACACACAATCGATATACAGTACTGTACTGTATTCAGTGTATACACTGCACAGAGCCAACAGTACTGCAAAGCGGATAAAAAAGGTTGCGAGAAAATCCGAAAAAGTGCCAAGACTGCGAAAAAATGAACCAGGAAGAGCCAGATTGTAATGTAGGGTAACACATAGATGGATAAAGAATGTCCTTGTTTGTTTGGAATCAAATACTCTACAGAACGATGCATATAACTGAATGAAGGACTCACGTGAAGATTTTTTCTTTTTAAGAGAATTTTTAGTAAATGAGCCTAAACTTGACTTTTTAGTAAACCCGACTGGAACTAGCATTATACTATGTTCCGCATGAACAGATTTGACTCTGCATAAGAAATGCTGATTAAATGCTCCATTAGGTTTAGCAGAACTAGGAATTTCTAAGGTATTATTATGATTATACATCGATCTAATATAAAGTAGCTAGTCAGCTCAGCTCACTACCTTCAGCTATATCTTTAACTGCTCCTTTGGTACACTGCACTAAAGTTGCCATATTGAATAAAGGAAAATATTTTGAAATCCGGAAGTCTAAATGCTCAAGTCTAACGTTTACATGGTTAAAACCTACCTTGAATATGATAGTATCAGGGACAACTTATCTGGGGGACAGTTGAGCTTGAAAAATTTGCCACTGTATTATCACTACATTCTGCTGTGTCATGTCTCATGATTTCAACACTTACTTTTCAGCTAGTATTTCTGGCATTCCAAAGTTATTTATAGGATTTTAAAATGAGATTTGTATTCAACTGAGACTGCATGATCATCCATTTCCAGTTGTGAGCAATGTTTTGAACAATGGAGTTATATGGAAACAAAGGTTTATATGCTTACATTGTTGCCTTCCATTTAGTTCATCATTTTTATTGTGTGTTAATTTGTTTACAGGTGGACACACAGAGGGAAATGATGTCGATCAGAGTGTCGTAGCCGGTGAATATGTTGTGTGTACGTTGATTGCTGAATTTACCTTACAGGTTGAGAGGAAAGTTGATGCTCTGTTGTTGGAAACCGAGGTATTATTTTTAAAATTTTATTTTAAATCAAATCAATTTTTATCTTCAGTTCATTTTTACAAACAGAGCATTATGCATAGCATGACTAGTTTGATATGTTCATTGTAACCGAATGTTAAATTTTCATAGACTGCCACCCACTTGTCAGCAAATTTCTTTTAAAGAGGTTCCTCTATTTGTACAGATTTCTTACTATTCATCATGAGTCCAATAATGTTTTTTGTTGCAGAGTTCTACATACAGCTCCTCCAACACTTTGCATAAAGACCGAATTACAAGATCGCTACAGCGTGGTGAAGACCCACAGTTCGATCAACTGCTGAGTTCACTTGGTTGTGTTGCTGAGCACTGTCTACCTTCTCTCCTGACAACTCTTTTCAAATGGTAACTGGTCGAGTTTTATTTCATTCCTATGACTATCTAGCAGAGCTACCACATTTGTGACAGTACTAATTCTGCCAGATTGGCCATTTGGCATGTGCTTACAATGTTTAGGTTTAGGTTTACCTCCTCTGGTAGTGGGAAGGGGGGGCGCTCTGGCAAAGAATGTTGATATTGTGAAGAAACTCGAGGAGTATTGTGCAGCATAAAACATTAATATTTTAAAGAGTAATCATAAATGATTGATAGCATCAATCATAAATATCATCATAGACATGTATATAACCAAATATAAATTATATGTATTATCACTAATTAGGAAAATGCCCATGAGCAGTTAAAAACGGGGCTGACATTTTTCATGTGGCCTGGGCCAATTATCAGCTCCCTGCACAGGCCTGAAAAACAACTACCCGGACAATAATTTTAGTAGGTTACATTTTACTTTTGATACTGCAGGTATGAACACCAGCTTCCAAATACAAAGAGAAATTCCACAAAAGATACAGCTAGTGAAGGAAAGCAACATAAATCAAGCACAAAATCTAAAGGGTATAATTATTCAATAATTTATGACATAAAGCTATTAAATTTACTATGTTGACTGTATTCCAGAATAGTGTGCAATTCAAATCTCTAGGATTCTAAGTTTTCTGTTGTAGATTCATACATACATGCCATTGGTGTGATTATAGAACTTACAAGCAGTAAGGTTATAATAATGTAATAATTGCAGTTGACCATATTTATTTTTAGTGACAGTGTGCAGGTTCAAGGTGATGCTCGGACCAAACACAGAGAGGTAAGTGATGAAGATGAACTTCCCTCTGATGCTTTTGGTTTCCACACAAATGCTATCCAGTTTGGAGACATTTTACATCTTATTTCTTCGCAGACAGCGGTTCAGTTTGTCTTTTGTCTGGTCTTGATTGAAGTTTTGCATCAACTGCCGGTACATCCACTACCAGACTGGCAAATACGTTCCATATTAACGTATGCTTTCAATAGCTTTTACGATGCTCCCCAGCAAAAGAATTCCGATTCGGCACACGCACGCATTGTAGCTGACCTTTACGCGGAAGTAATCGGAGTCCTCGCCCAATCCAAGTGAGACATTTCCTGGATGATTGATAATTGTTGTCTAAGAATGTGCTATTTCCATTAAAATATTAGCCATGCTTTCTTTTGAAGGATTGGGCAATTCCATTGCTCCAATTGTCCCAAATTTTCAAACAATATTGTATGGTAACTCTTAGGTATATATTATCATAATTTCCGGCATGAAAGGCACAAGTCCATTGCTGAATTCTGACCTCTGCACCTTATCAGTTGATAGTGCCTTATCTGTTTGATAAATAGTGTACTGAAAATCTTACCTCACTGTGCCCTGTTTCTGTTTTCTCCATTTCCGGATCATAGACTCAATAATGTAACTATGAAGTTTAACTACGAAGTTCCTTTGACGTTTCGTATGGCCCTGATATGAACCATTAGCCAAAAGGGAGTAAGTCATGTGGACATGTGTAATTTCACAGAGAGTCTGAATTCTAATGTTCATTAACAGGTTCCAGGCCGTACGCAATAAATTTATGTATGAGTTATTGAAAGAACGAGACAAGGATGCATCGACTGACACAATTTTAGCTCTCATTGTCGGAATGAAATTTTTCAGAGTAAAAATGTATCCCGTCGAAGATTTCGAAGCTTCCTTCAGGTGAGTGTAACTTGTAATAAAAAAACATCAGGGGATATCTATTTAAAAACGTATTTCTCGTCGCAGGTTTTTGCAAGAGCTGGCGAATTACAGTTTAGATGTCAAAAATCGGGAGATCAAACATTCCTTGGCCGGTCTTTTCGTAGAAATTCTCGTTCCTGTCGCTGCGGTACGACTGTTCTGTATTTATAAAAGTTATATTGATTTTCTTGGCATGCTTTCCATATGTGAAAATTACATAACTTAATGTTATTGTGTTGTGAGAGAAAAATTTTGGGGTTGGGTTATTTGAGTGGTCGAGTTAACATTTTAGCATTTGTTAAATTCACTGTGTTGTGTTTTTCTAGCTGTGTACATAGCATCTATTATCTTTAAACATTCACCCATCCATATCGTTCCTTTCCTCAATAAGCATATTGAGATCGCCAGCATGACATGATTAATTGGGACTGATAAATTTTAAATAGTTCTACTGATTGTCTTAAATGATTCATTCAATTTCGCATGTATGATTTCGCCACTATGTAATGGTTCTTCTGTTACTTTATCACCATTTCATAATTAATGGATCGGTTTATTTTCGTATGCTGATCTGATCTGATCTGATCTTTATGACAATTCAGGCCGTCAAAACCGAAGTTAATGTTCCAGTCTTGAGAGATTTCGTCGACTCTTTGTATCCGACGTCTCTAGAATTATCGAAACGTCAAAAGAACAAACTGGCCATGTATCCTCTTGTGACCTGCCTGCTATGTGTCTCTCAGAAGCAGTTCTTTCTTAACAATTGGCATATCTTTTTGGACAACTGCTTATCTACCTTGAAGGTTATATGTTACATTACAATGCGATATCACTCTTGATTTTTATGTTATAGAGCTGGAAATCTGACTGAATTCTTGTTGGTTGGTAAATATTAGAGTCGAGATCAAAAATTATCAAGAGTTGCTTTGGAATCACTGTATCGTTTGCTGTGGGTCTATATAGTGAGAATCAAGTGCGAGAGCAACATGACTACACAGAGTCGCCTTCAATCCATAGTGAAGAGCCTGTTTCCAGTCGGTTCACGAAGTGTTGTGCCGAAGGTGATATAATGATATTAAGAATGGTCTGCTCCAGTAGTTTCTAGTTCAAGAGTTTATGCTGACGGGCGGAAGTATGAGTAAGAGGGTAACTTTTTCAACATAAAAGTTTATTGATTGCCTCTCCAGAGTACAAGGCAACAAGAAAACAAGAGGACACAAACCACATTCTCTTTATTCCACTTTACGGGCTCGACATGTGCGATTACAAGAGAGTGTCTTGTGTATTTTCTTCAGTTTTTATGCAACCTTATACGAGAAATGCTCCTTGTCTCTGACCAAATTACAATTTTTCTAGCGCCCGGTGCATTGTGTCAGCTTATAGGATTGTATAGGTATACATGCTAAATGCTGTCCATATACTTTAAATGTTGACATATGTATTCATCTTCAAACACTTGTTATCCTTACCTAATCCAACAATGCAAAAATTCACAGAATAGAAGGTAGTTAATAATTTAATGAAAAGCTGTAAACCTTTTACAAGTGGTTGTGGTATGAAATAGGTAAATAGTGTCATGTTAGAAGTATTTTTCTATGTGGAAAGGCCGATAAAACAGTTAAAAGGCATTTTCTTAATATGGGAATAATATTTTTCTGGACTCCTCAGAGTTGAGAATACTTTTCTGTGTACTTCTAAAAGATTTTTTACACCAGTTTATTTTAAGGACACCCCGCTGAATATATTCGTCAAGATCATTCAGTTCATTGCACAAGAAAGACTCGATTTTGCTATGAAAGAGATAGTGCTGGATCTTCTTTCTATTTCGCTTTCCGGATCAAGATCTTCGAAGCAACAAACGATTCATCCAGAACGAATGAACATAGGTTAGTTCCACATGTAGGGATGAACATTACAGAATATTCTCAAAATGCTATGAATCCAGTATTTGAAGAAGAAAATATATTACTTACCAGCATTGGTACTTTATTAAGTATTCAAAATGGTAACTGAATATAATCATTAAGATATATACTAGTCAATGTGTATTTAGTGCATGTCAGTATCATATTGACAATATCTTAATCATAGTAATACTGCAACAAGCCTCCCTATTACCCGTATGCATCATAAGTTTGGTAATGCCTATTCACTTTGCTAGGCCTGCGAGCTTTCCTGGTGATCACTGATAGCCTTCAGCAAAAAGATGGTGCTCCACCGATGCCCTCTACAGTTGGGGTCATGCCATCTGGCAATACCTTGAGGGTTAAGAAAACTTTTTTGAATAAAACTTTAACAGAGGATGAAGCAAGAACGATAGGTGTATCCCACTACCATAAACATGTTCAAAAGGCTTTAGATGGAATTTTACAGTCACTAGACATGCAGGTATGCGATGTTTAGTTCTTTACTGTTCTTATTTCTCCCTTTGCTTCTATCTTATTCAATCCAAAAACTAGCCCCATGGTGCTGCTTGGGGTTATGGGGCTCTGGCACTCATTGTTTGATGCCATTATCAGATAAAAATTCTATTCTAGCTTTATGACATCCTACAAAAGGAACCTGGAGGTCATCCACAATGTCAGCTTTCTAGGAAGTATACTTGAGCCAAAGATTTCAATAAATTAACACACCAACATAACTATTGAACTTGACTTCTCAGGTGTCCATAGACTTACTCTCACTAAAATTATTCCAACAATTGAAACTGTAGAAGTTAGAAAGTATTGTTATGGTTTAGTTCATCCTAGTTTTTACCAGGTTGGGCAACGCATGATGATGACGAATTCACAGCTCAGCAGTAAAGATCCACAAGATCTTCTCACAGGAGAACACAAACCCAAAGTCGAACTGTTTCGAACATGTGTCGCTGCTATTCCCAGGTTAGTTGTCAGATTTGAGGAACGACTGAAGGACATGACTTGCAATAACTGCTCCTTAATATCAGATTGATGCCAACCGGCATGTCACATTCCGATCTGCTCGAAATGTTGTCTCGGCTGACGGTTCATGTAGATGAAGAGCTGAGGAGTCGAGCATTTTCAGCTTTGCAGTCGTTCGCCATCGACTTCCCAACACTACGTGAGGAAGTTGTTGCGACATTTTTATCCTTTGTTCTGAAACAGGTTAGTGTATTAATAATTTACAATTCAATTTCTAATTTAAAACTTTTTTTCAATAGCTGTGATGTGTGATAACACCAGCTTTAAAAGGTTTCCAAGTAATCAGGAGAATCCTGACCATGAGTTTTCAGGAACAGAACATCACATAAATCGAAGAAATGGTGTATTTATTACCTTTCCTGAAATCTTATATACTGTGTGTAATTTCAGGTTAGTGACGTACATCATGTCTTATTGGATGGATCGCTCAAGATGTTGGTCTCCTTGATCAATGCATGGAAGAATAATGCATCCAATACAGGATCTGCCAATACAGCAAGGTATCACTCTATAAAATATGCATTGCATATCCATGTATATATAGATTTTCAGCTTGTGAATAATACAGAACAGTACCTCTCTATGAGGATGGAACTTTATAACTGAGAAAAGTACACTATTAGGTTATTAGGATGTTACTCTTGATTTTGTACGTTCCTAATTGAAAGGAAATACAAATAGATTAGTCCAGGGTTGCGAAGTCAAGTTCTTAGTCTTCATGTAATCTGTTCTTATGATGAGGTGGTTGACAAATGCAGTCAGACTCTTGCCAGTGAAGGACTGTACAATGCCTTATCAAACATGGGAAAGGAAAAAGGAAGGCAACAGTAGAAGAACAAGGAGAAAAAGTTGGTTAGGAGTTAGTCAGAAGAGATGGTGGAGCAAGGAAAGGCGACAGCTTGTTTATTCGTCCATAGCGCAGGATGTTAGAGACAAAAGAAAACACAATACCTTGTAAGAGCAGCATGGATGAGGGTTACATTTCATCCATTTTTGATTTTTCATAAGATAAACTAAACTAACGGTCAAATTTTAATTCAGTGAGTGTAGGTAGAGGAATAGCTGCAGTCTTATATGTAGCGGAATAAGTCTCATTGATGATACATTGATAACAAGTTTTTCATTTCTCTGTAGCACAAGATATCGACACAAGCCAAGCACATACAGTGAACTGCCGATCAATAACTCGTCTATGTTTTTGAGCAACGGAACTTGTATCTATGCACCTTTGATCAATCGAGTTGAAGGTTTTGCCCTCGTTCTGCTATGCAGTTCGAGGAGCATAACACGGAAATTGGCTTGTCACATTCTGAAGGAGGTGAGTAGGCTCACAATAAGATTATTATTCTACATTCAAATGTTCATGGAGATTCATTAAGAGAGATACTATTAGCAGTTTGTTTGAATGAAGCCTTCATGCATTTCTTCACACAGGTAAATTATAATATACTTATAGTTATTACGATGAAAGTCATGGCATGTAATACGAGGTGTCGCCGAATGTAGTCTTGTATAACAATTTTCTCTGATGAATTCTCATCCAGCTTCCCTTTTTGACCTTGTTATTTGTATGGAATAACTTTTATTAAAGATTGTAGCTATAAGAAAGTCTATTCTTCCTCTCCTAGTTAGTCCCAGTTGTTTTATCATACCCACAAATAGAAAAACATGTCTTGTTCAAGGTAATGATAGTTATTTCTAATTAACAGTAACAGTTTCCAATTCCTCTTGTCAGATACGATTACTCGCTCATTGTTTTGGATATGGGAAAGCAGACGACACTCTCTGTTTGGACGTGCTTGACAGACTCTGTCCTGAAGTTACGGAAGAAATTATTAATAACCAGAAAGGTCTACAGGGACTTGAAGCAGCAGGGAGAGAATACGTTATGTCGATAGCAACAAAGCAAGATTTAGCTGCCCTGGTAGAGTGCAGCAGTAATTGGCACGAGGTAATCATCAATACCGACACCGTGTGTATATTCTTCTGCCCAAAAAAGTGTGCCAGCCTTTTCATTTTTTTCAGCATGATGGTCTTCATCCTTGGATATTGTTCATGTCTGCCTTTCTGGATCCATCAAGATTAGTTGCGTTTTGCCCAAAGGCTCTCTCGTTCGCTTGGGGAGACGTTTATATACGACTGTCCCAAATTCAGCAGCATACTGATCCTGCAATGACTTCTAGCAACAAAAAAGTCAGAGTCGTTATTGTATTACATCAAATCACTACTTTAATGGAGAAATTTACAATATCATGTGACTGGTCCTCACCAAGATTGTTTTTCTACTGATTTCCTAATTAATCTGATTAATTATAATTATTTTTTCTTTGAATATTACATCCATATTTTATTATTTACATCCGTTCCATATCCTTACAAAAATCAGTATTAAACCTATTGCTTGCAATGTCTCAAATCTTGTATGTCCGTACTGTATCCTGTTGTTTTTAGATTATTCTTGCACCTGTCAGTAGTGACCACAGTTTGATGCTCTTGACAAACTATTTAGTTTTTGCTTGCAAGTGTGCCCCATCAAGTGCATCAATTAAGCAGGTGAACCTTCATTTTGTACCTTGTAGATTTTATCAGAATTAGTATATCATAAATCATATATAAATAAATTTTAGAAGCAACAGAAAGAATCCGCAATACCAGCCGGAACCCCTGATTGGCAGGTCGCTATGACCCGAGACTCTGAAAGGATCACAGCTCTTCCCTCCGCGCTCTTCCAGAGGCTGATTACACAGTTGCGAGCTGACGGGAGCATCGCTCACCGTGAAGCTGCCGTTATAGGCCTCGGTTCAACAAGGTTTGATGCTCTTTCTTGTAAAATAGAAAATTTCAAATTCAATTGTATTGTAACTTCATAACTGTAAAATCCTGATTTCATATGTATGCACAAAAAATTGTAGTCCTTTGAGAATATCATGTTAAAGATTTAAATCTCGCTGAAATTTAGCGCGAACTCAATCTTTTCAGCATTGCTGCATTCCGTGATCTCATGAATGAATTACTGACTGTGATTCATGAAGCTTGTGAATGCAAGAAGCAGGAAAACATAAGAAGAAAACGAAAAAGAGAAGGCGTGCGTGCCATACTGGCAAAAGTGTTTGCAAGACTCGCAACTCACAAGGTATTACCAAGAGAATCTTGCCTGTCTTAGGAACGAGCCATCTATACTTAGAGTGGTATTGGAATTTTTAGTAAATTCAAAGTTTATGATATTTATGTTCAAACTTCTCTCCTTAGTCGATAGCCAATACAGTTAGGAATCATATGTCAGTATGAAATATTTATTTGAGTATTGGCAGAGATGTGGGGAAGGGAATGGCAGGTTGGATTTTAATTTAAGTTAAGTTTGATTGTATCAAGTATAAAATATTAAAGTATAGATCTACTCAAACCTTTCAACCTTCATTCTATGTACCGACACATATGGAAGTGCCCTTTTCCCTGGTAATATTATATAATATGGCGTTTGGACAATTTCCTACTTCCTAGAACATTTCATGAACATTTAGCAATGAGATAAAGATTACATTACTGTAGTCTCTTTCAAAGTTTCTGGACTCATTTTAAAATCACTCAATTTATATAGGTGTTGTCCAAAGGGATTTTGGCAGATTCTGATAAACCATCAGGAGGCAATCTGAAACCATGTAAGCAGATCATTGAAGACTACATTGATGAAATGAGGTAAACTAAATGTGCCCTATTGTGTTACCCTTTCTGTTACTATAAGCACAGAGTGTTTGAATTGTGAATTTCTTTTCTATCCAGACTGCTTCTAGAGGCTGCTGATCGATCCGAGAGTTCTGGATCAGCTTTAAATTCAAGTGCAGCTCTGCAGCAGCCACCTCAGATCGGATCCACTATCAGCGGATTGTTAGGCAGTCAAAATACAATGACGACAGCTTCACTAAGTACCCTGAGTGACCTTCGCATCCATTTTGCAGAAATGGTACATCACATATTTTGTGTACAGTGTAATTGATATAATTTTTTATTAGCACCACCTCATATTTCAATGCTTTGCGATGCTGTAATATCACTGCATCATCAGCTAAAGTATGTCTTTCCTGTTCTGTCACACATGCTACCAGATAACGCAGCTGATAAAACATTTGCCTCTCAACAAACGCATCAAGTTTTTGTCTCCTGAAACACGCAAGAGTCTTTTCCATCTATTCAGCGGATGGTGCAGTAAATTTAGCGGTAGAAAAACGTTGCATTTGACAGATTTTAATGAAATGGTTTGTGAAACCTTCTACTGATTATCCGGATATTTCTAGATTTAATTTGTAATTTAGCAATCCTATTGTTTTAAAATCAGAATTCTGACACTCACGCACTGCTGCATAGTGCTCTGCGTGCAGAATGCGCTGTGCTCTGTTGTGGTCCAGTTTTTGAAAAGAGTGCTATCTCGTCTTCCAACGGCTACCTTTTCACATGGTTGGAATCATTGCTAGGTAAGTGAGCTTTATATTCTAGTATTTGTTTTACCAGGGAAAAAGGCACTGCAATACATGTCGATACACCGAAAAAAGGTTGAAAGGTTTGAGTAGAAAATCACTAGTTTTTAATATTTTTTAAATTTGCTACCTCAATAGAATAGAATGAATTTTATTTTTCAAAGCAAATTTTAAAATTATATAACAATAATATATATTTCATACTTTCTTGATTTCAAACTGACATATGATTGTATGGGGAAAAGGCAATATTATAAGTTTAATTACTTTCCCACACAGAATATCATGAGGAAAAAATGGGTGTATATTTTTATGGCATGAAATGACCAAAATGTATTACTTTTAACTTCATGCATTCCAGATATTGAAGATTTTTAAAGAATTTCAAATTTCCATCTGGATTTATGTTTGAAACAACAATGCCTTTTCAAAGCGGAATTGTGTTTTTGCAGATTGCCAAACTCCACAAGTATACAACATTGGGCGAGAAGCGGTGATCCTACTACTCCATTTTAATCCTGCCGTACCAGATCTGTTATCGTGGTTGATCGACAAATGCTATACCGGCACACCACTTATATCAACAGGGTGCTTCCTTGGGATTTCGACGCAATTTGCCAACAGGTTTTTTGTGTAATCCATAGTTCTAAAAGTTAGTCGTCAATTCAAGTACCGGAAATTTTTTTGATGTTCCTTTCTTTTCCAGTGAATATAACTCGGATTGCATTCCAATGCTCTTCCTCGCGCTTTACAAGATTGGTGACCACGAGCAATTGATTTCTCAAACAGCTGAACACTTGCTTGTTATACTGCTGTCAAGGTACGTAATTCCATCTGTTTAGACCAGGGGTGGGCAATTATTTTTCCCAAGGGGCCGAGGAACAAAAAATATTGTGGAGGGCTAGGCCAATAGCCTGAACTCATTTCTGTATAACATTTCTTTGTAAAAAGCGGTAACTTGCATTGTTTTGACAAGCTGTGACAGAGTGAATGTTTTGACTATTAAACAATGAAAAAGTGAGATTGCTTTACAAGAAATGTCATTTATTCAATCACCTTTTCTATTTCAAATTTCTATTTAACCTTTTGGGGCCGGTCAACGTCAGCCAAAGGGCCGTGCAGGTTTAGACCATGAGATAAATATTGCGAATAATTTAAAGTTGATGCGATTCCAATTTCTAGATATTTTCCTACTGCTGACGTTAATGAGAACCTGACTGACACCATGAAGAGGAACAGCACGACTTATAAAAATCCGAGAAAAATTCTCGGATCTTATTCAAAATTCGGTGGCCATTCTGCACCTCTGTATTCGTTATCACAAGTAACACCTATCTTACTTTTTAATTAGAGATTGAATAGATTACTTAAAATGTTGATGACATTGTTGTTAAATCCTTCCTATGTTTTAAACTGGTTCAGGTTAAACTCTCTGAAGAACTAGCACGGTCTCATCCTGAATTTACTCTGTCCTTTCTAGCTGGTAAACATTGTTTAACAGTCTTTGTGTTCTCTGCTAGTTCAATCTACTACAGGGTTTTTCAAATTGCAGAGCTTTTTGTTCGGTTCCGGACCGCCAGTGATGTCGGTCAAAGGCAAATGTTGCAGTTTATATTACCCTGGCTTCAGAATGTCGAATTGATTCCGCTTGCATCTGCTTCCAATAACACGTTTTCAGATGTTCATCATCAGACATACGACCTCACAAACAGCGTCCGGAATTCCATTTCCCAGAGTCACCCCTGGCTTCCCAGTGAAGGATGGGGTTCGGAAGAGGCAACTCTGGATGTCCTCAATAACTTGATGTACATCACGACATGTGTGAGTGCAAAACTCAACTGCAAAACATGTATTTGTTTCATTTACAGTCATATGATATACATGTAATCATCTTTTTCAGTACCATATGAAACTAAACACAGAAATAGAAAAATGTTGGGTGACATTGTGCGACACTTGGTCAAGAAATTTGTTGTCGTGTCTAGAGTTTTTGCTGGCTCTTCTATCTGTTCACTCTACTGAACAGTTGATGAAATCCACCAGGCTTGTTATTTCCTACCTTGCTCGCGCGAAATCATCCAAAGTTATCAAGTTCCTCATTAAGGAATGTCAGGTACATGTCATTTCACTAAGTGTCTGCATTTGTCTAGTCGAGTTCAACCCAATTTTTTTATTATATGTGTTTTTTCGAATAAATATGAATTTAGATTGCGGAACCAGTGTGTACACTATGCGAATCATCGCCAAACGCACCTTATTATAAAATAATAAGTGTCAACTCTGGTTCATGCAACGAAACAAGCTATTCAGATACCAGTACTACCACTTCACCAACCACCACCAAGCGAGCGAGTTCCGCACACAACATCGGTGCCATGTCGAAGCGAGAGAACTTGAGGATGTCGTCTGCGTCGGCACCAGGGACACAATCAGATCGGTATCAGCATAACCTGACCGCGCTGCATGCCAATTCCACATGTTTTTCATCTGACATGCCTGTTGTGTTGTCAAGAACCTCATCCTCTGTTAAAAATCACATTCATTCACCTTTGTCTCCTCGAATCAAGTCGAATCAGACTCCTTCCCTGGTGCCCAATCGGTTGTCTTTACCAAAATATACCCCCTCCGCCCAACAACGTGCCGGCCTGTCCTCCGCCGCACGTAACCAGCCCCACCACCTTTCCCTACAGCAGCTTCACGCCACCGGTGAAACCGATGACGATTTTTCGATCGGCAGTAAATCCTCCACTTCCCCTCTGCGTTTGCTCCGCAGCAAAAACAACAGCCGTAAGCGTGCGAGCAGCAATATGTCCAGCATGCATTCTATTTTGTCTACATCCATGTTTTCCTTGAATACCACAAACGAAAATAAATCTTCCGATGAATCGTCCTTCAAAGTTTCCCTTTACCCTTCTCGCGGCAAATTTCGCAACAGCCATCACGAACCCTTGTCCAGTCCTACCTCGAAATTTAATCCAAAGTATGCTTCGTCCAAGGATTTAACATTTAGGTTTGTTTGCTTTATGTTCTCTATCCCTGCATCCGTGAATGCTTCAGGAATTGGTTTTGCTAGCTTGTAGTGAGACTGAAAAAATTGTTTTAACTCGAAAATTTTACTCTAATATCCTGTATTATTTGATCCACAACAACAAGGCTTGACTTAGAAGTCAAAATCTAAAAGAGATGCCAATTGACAAAAGCTGATTGACATAATAAAATATCGGGAGCTCCACATATTTTCCTATTGCCTTCCGGTGTATGAATTAAATCACAATATTATGATTAGGAATTTGATGTTTAAAACCCTCTCACTAGTTTCAAGTGCAGATTACCTATATATCAGTTATAGTAAGTCTCCTTGCAGGAGACTGCAAGCAAACCAAAGTCATTTTTTTGAGCATTTCTTCTGTTCAATTATAAATTTTGTGATTGGTGTATCATCTTGATTTATTTATCAATCGCTTTCCAGCACTGATAACTGTGATTGTTGTAAAATGTCGTTTTCATTTTTGCTTCATGTTCGGTTTTTGCTTTTTTTTCTCATTATTTTCTACATGACATTTAAGCTGGATCGGTGTTATAGTTTAATAATAGTAAAAAAATAATTGTAAATGTTTTCTGGATAATCCTATGTTCTTGACTTTAGCTCACCCAATGAGAAGAACGAGCCGGTGAGGCCGAATAAACTCAACTCTCGGGAGAAAATAGGTAGTGAAATGATTCCAGATGACTTGGAAAAAAGAGTTGATAGCTTCGATCAAGTCAAGGCATTCATCAAGGTATTCATCGTTGTAGGTTCATTAAAGACGTAAAAATGTACTCACAGGGAGTTGATGGACTCACAGCTAAACATGATATGGCAATCACCACTTTATTTGATGTAAAGAGGCAAATGTTAGACACTCCATATTTTATTTTAAAACTAGTGGAGAACCTCTGTCGAAGAAAGCATGCAATCGCATCCACTCCCGATGCCTTCCAAAGAAATTTATCTGCCTCTATACAACTACATTTCTGAAAAGGGAATTGAAGACATAGTTGGTATTCTCAGGTGTGAAATTATATTATTGAAATTCCCTTCCTTGTTTGCTTATAAAATATTTTTATTCCATATTAATTGTGAGTTCTCTCAATTCTTACAAAGTAATCTTGAGACATAAAGATTTATAGCCATACTTTTAATAGCTGATAGTTGTGGGACTGGAACTGTAGTGCTGCTTTTTACTTGATTATTTACTGAAACCCGAGGACTGATATCTTACCTTTCTGATGGTATTATGTATAGAAAATAAATAAATATTTATATGGAACTACTATCAGGGTATATATATAAGCTATATTATAAGTGTATATGAATATTGTATTTAAATTTGGGTCCGACCCTCCAACTGTCCCATTTAATAGATGCAACTATAAACAAAAATTCAAATCAACCACAAGAGAAAATTTTCCATTTTTTTAAACAGGTCCAATGTCGCATGCATATTACTTTCTGAGCTTGTGTTGCAACACGGAATCAACATAGACTGGAAGGTTTGTATTAAATATATAATATTCGATTTGATCTAAACAGCTTACTTGAAGGTTCACTGTTTGAATTTCTGTATCACCTTTTTATAAGGCTGAAATTTCTGAGTTTTAAAAATTTCGAACGAACTTTCTTTTGACTTTGGTCTGATTATTAGGAACGATTTACTTATTCAATTCTGTAGTGGTTCTTTTTTTTTTTCAGGCTCATCTCCCTGTAGTGTTCCTATCATTGGTGCTCAATTTCGACCAGGTACAGGTGCCTGAAGTGCCTATACATTGTCAACGCTTACTCGCTAACATCATCATGAAGCTGTGTCCGCATGTAAATCCAACACAGGTATTTCATATTCTTTGTAAGATGAAAGAGATTATTAAATTGATAATAAGTAATTTACATTTCATTATTGTCTTTGACTCTTGTGACATAAATATATAATATAAACTAGTTTTGACTAGCAGTTGCAATGTGTAGTATAAATAATCAGACTATAATTTTTTTTTGGTTGTTATTCAGTACTGTAATATATTTCAGGTTGGTTGCAGTGTTATTTCTTCAAGTGTTGATTCCTCAGGACATTCATTAGTATCGCAAACTCTTTCCTCATTGATACGAGATCCATCAGGTTTGTAAACATAGTAGACTCATTTATGATATAGCTCACTACTTAATACTATGCTTTGTTATAGTATATAGATCTATAATGTAGTGAACTGATATAGCCAAAATGACAAATTTGGTGTTTTTGTCGCCGAATTCCATGAATTCCGAGCCTAGTTGTCCTCTAAAATGAATGCACTAAGAAATAGAATACATTGTATTCCTTTGTCATGTGACATTCATTCTTTGTTGACTTGAATTTTATGTAAGTTAGTTAGAAGGGTAAGTTGGCTTTATAAGAGAATGGTACATTCATATGACATGATAAACTGTATACATCTAACCTCAGTAAAGATCAATATTGACATGCATCTGGAGTTTTATTTGTGATTTGACTGTACTTTTCGGTATTATTGTTTTTGACCCTTTTCTGGTGGTTAAAGATATCTTTCACTTTTTTGTTTCGAAAAAACATTTTTTTTACTCAGTTTGTATTTCCATTCGAACAGAGATGAGTTCTGAAGCTGCTACGCCATTGAGCATTGGTGGACTGTCATTTCCCGGTGACTCAGGAATATCTTCTCCATCGTCCATATCGTCTATGAAAGGTAGCTAAAGCTATGGCTTTGAAATTCAAATCTGAAGTTCTACGTTCTTGTATCTTTAATTAGTGAACGTTCATTCAAACAGCCTTTTTTAATAAGAAAGTTCCCTAGATAGTATTTGGGAACCTTTATGGAGATAGTATTGCTACAGTTACGGACATGATGATGATGATGGACCCAAGATGTAACTATAACCTCAATAAAGGTTACCAAGATCCTTGCCGGTAGCTTATTTATACAGTTGGGTGACCTAGGTCAATGTGCCTTGTTTGACAGGGAGGTGGCTATAAGCGAGATTCATACCTTGTATTGGGAGACAAGCTTGCCACTACTGGATCCTCCCATCTCCATTAAAACCAACCAATAGATTGTGAGGGTTGTCCATGCACCATGGTTATCTGGTGAAAACAGAAGCTAAAAATTCTCCGTTCAATCATGTTTAACAGTATGGTGAATTGATCCATGTATATTCTTGCTTTCATACATGCATGGTACATATATTTTACAGGCTCCGTTACTCATTCAGTGACCGATCCTATCTCATCATCGTCCGGCCACCATTCACCGATCGGACAAATCTCAGAAGAACATTCGACCAGTGACTCAGGAGATTCTGTCAACATTCTAGTTCATCGACTGATCAATAGGTATGCAAGAGCATAGCACTATCTAAGATTGATTTGCTTATATTTGCGTTACATGATTATAACTGGTACTATGATCTGAAAATTGTAACTAAAACTTCCTTATGAAAATTATTCACATTATTTTATATGTTTTTACACATAGCAAGGAACAGCCTTGGGATCATGAAGATGTTACTTGTAAGAATACATCAATAAAGAGCACAGAAAAGCTGATCACGTTTGTGCAGAAGACTGTAAAGTTACTTGAATCCGAGGTAATGTCAAATCTTATGAGTGAGAATGCAGTTATAAGACTGCATTGAACTTCTGCCATTTCAAATTCATTTGATGTAAATTGGCAATTCTTGATCAGACGTACCCTTTGGAATTTGAACGTTGCATTGCATTTATAGACAGCAGTGCGAATTTTATCCGAATTCATATCGTATTAGATACATTAGCAGGAACACACTGTTTTCTGAGGAGTAGTAAATCTGTCTCGGGCTATGTAAGTCCCCAATATATAGTATAGTAGACGTGGCCCTACTAGGCTGCTGGGACTACTGGTTGATTAACAGACAAGTGCATTTTACATATTTAGTATACTCACTTCTGCAATCACTTTTTGCACAGCTCCCCAGTTTTAACATAAAAGAGCGATTGGGTTACGAAGCACTCCGGTTTGTTATTTCTCTCCCTGGCAAGCATCATGCAAACAGAGCTCTACAGGTAAACTACTTCACCAAATGAATTCTGTAACATGAAAACTGAATGCAATTAAAATATGATCATATCTATAGATATTCAGAGCATTGGAACTTCCTCTGCCTCCGGCACTCTTGTCTGACCTTGTTCAATGCCTAGTTCTTTGTATCTCCGAGGGCAACGATGCCGAATCTCAAGGTCACACGATTGAACTTTTGAGCACATTTTTGCATGCCTGTGACACTCCGCCATCACCTGAAAGAGACAAGGATGATATAAGGTACGTAAAGTATGGGAACTTTAGAAATTTTTACGGATTCTATTTGATAAACTATTTAGGATTGTCTTTCCTACTCTCGTTTCAGACAACAACGTTCTCGTAGTTTCACTCCAGATCTCAGCTGGAGATTAAGCGCCGGCGCTAACGAAGCACCACCTACCTCAATTGCTCTTCCAACTACTCATGTCGTCAAAAATGCACCAGCAATAGCCGTTCTGCCGAATTTGACAAAGCCCATCACGGCTGTTACCGCAGAACCGGTTTCGCAAAAAACCACACCACCTGTCTCTCCCCTTTCCTCGCCTCCTGGTGATGCATCTCGTAACTCTCCTGCTATGTCAGGCAGAATGGGACATGCTCATAAAAGATCCGGGTCTGTTACCTTGACACAAAAGATGATTCATGAAGCCTCTCAGTCGCCTCCTTCTTCCAGGAATAATATAAATTCGTATCCTGCATCACCTCCCTCTCCTGGATCGTCAGTCAGAGCTTTGTCATGCTCTCCTCCTCTTCCAAAATCACCTCCTGTGGGACATCCGCAGCAGTTTGTTTCTGGTAAAGAGCCTGATAACCCTGGTGAGTATACATTTTTATCAAGCTTTGAAGTTTGAGCTAATTAAATTGGCCCTCAAGTCTCAAGCTTGGGAGATTATTGATGTTCAACCTTTTTTTGAACCTTGGATTTCCAAATTTCTTTAAAAGTTATTATTTCCTTCAATAATTTTTCCCATTGATGATCTTTTTCTCTTTTTCCATTTTCACATATCAAGGACATTTTTATTTTTCAGTTAAATCACCTGTAACGTTGAGAAAAGATTCGGGTGAGGTTTATCAGCCTCGGATTGTGCATTCTTCTCCTGTCCCAGCTACGATACATAAAACTCAGAGTGCAGACACTATCTGTTCACATCAAAAGATGATACGGGTCTCTGACAGTTCTGTCCATGGAGGTTCTGCACAGCCTGTCAATTCAACGGAAGAGTGGAAGAACATGCTTGCACAGGTATAGATTTCCATTTCTGTATACTGCTTCATTGCTAACTTCAATTACTTACTGTTACTATCTTCAATTTTATAATTTCTTGTGGAAACAAATATTAATATGTATAGCAGATATTATAAAGTGATTTGTATGTTTTGTAACTTATATATTTTCGCTGTAGATATTTTGGCTTGGTATTTCCCTTCTTGAATCCGACTATGAACATGAATTCCTGCTTGCTGTTCAACTCATCGAAAGCATTTTACGCCATCTCCCTCTCCAATGCAAAGAAGGAAGATTTCGTATTGAAAGGTGATTAATATTCTGTATATTTATGTGACGTATTGTTTGCATGGCATATATCGTTGAGAGGATGCATATTTTCAGATTCCTAGTGTATATGGATTAGGCAGTCAAAACTTTGGACAAGCATGCATGAATTGCTCCCAATAATATTTTCATCAACTGAATATAAACATGACATATTTGTATAATGTCGGAGAAGTGTAAATTCCCATTATATATCCGTGGCCGTTAGGGGGAAAGTAGGTCCTAAGTAGGAAGTGGAAGACTTGACTAGGATTTCCAGGTTTTCTTCGTCCATACACTATTCTGGAATGCTTCTGGTTCTCTGTGATAAATTTGGTCAAAATTCTTCGAGAAATGGTGAGGTCGTTTTAAGACAAA
This sequence comes from Halocynthia roretzi, assembly GCA_013436055.1. Lineage (NCBI taxonomy): Eukaryota > Metazoa > Chordata > Ascidiacea > Stolidobranchia > Pyuridae > Halocynthia > Halocynthia roretzi. Next base: position 73,167 of record QRAM01000028.1, on the reverse strand, counting down.
CAAACAGAAAAACTTTCATGCTCATTATTTACATTAATTGTAACTGGCAATTATTCCAATTTATTAGATATCTGTGTCAAATCAAGTGGAATAAGTTTTGTGGCATCCAACATCTCCTGCTCAAAGGTCTTACATCTGCTGTAACACTAGAGGCTTCTTTTAGACTTCTTTCATCTCTCATAACTGTTTCCAATCTCTCTCTTGTTTTCGGTGATCAGGAAGAAGGTAAGTTATCTCTGGGTTGCACATTAATGGATAGATTAAATATTTTTATTTTTTTTCAAAACGCAGGTGGGGGATTTCCTATGATGGTTATCGCTCTTCTTCCCCATCTCGTGAATAACTTCGGAGAGCCTGATCAAGCTTGTTGCGAATGCGCGCAAAACATCACGCAAGTTTGTGTCGACGACTATAAAGACAAGAAGAAACTGCAGGTGATTTATAATTAAATACTACATTTGCACTAAAGCTGTTTGAAACGAATTGAATGAATGTCTGAATCTGGTATCAATAACAGCAACAATTGTTCTTGTTCCATAATTTCAAGGCTATAAGTTGGAATTCTTTCTTAAATTCTGACTCCTTTGTCTTTTCTGTGCAACAAAATTCAAAAATAATTGAGTGTGTGAAAAAAAACTCTGTGTTTTGATTCGCCAAATTCTGTATCTTGTTTTTGGACCATGAACTCGTTATTTCCCTGTGCTACAGCAGACCTACACAGTTCCTTCAAAACTTGATATATCACTGCCATGTACAATTAACCTAAAGGGAGTAATTTGTTCTACTCCATGGAATTTTGCCATTTGAATAGTTTTCCTGCAACTTTTTCTTGATGATGATGATGATGTGTAGACAGTGTATGAAACTCGAGATTGACTAATGAGTACAACGTTTCGTGATTCAATTTATATTTTAATTATTAGTATATATTTATCAAATCTTTATTACAGAACCCTCCCTTTTGTGATAAAAATACAAGTCCGGTTCTACTTTGTAATCGGGAGTTTAATCCATCATTGCTATGTCTGAATCTTGAAGATCTTTTTTTAATTCATTTTAATTTTTTCTCTGTTAACTTTGTTTTTTCAACAGTCACTTGCTCATGTCATGAGTCTGTACAGCAATCATACATATGGTAAACAGTGTTTGACGTGGGTTAACGTTGTTTGCAAATATATCCATGAGACTTTTCCATATGCTATTCGTCAGCAATTGAACTTCCTTGTCGATCTCCTCGAAAAAGGTATTTTTCGTAATTTTTACCTAGGATTGTTGAGAGGTTCCCGTTGATCATTGCTTTTCCGAGTGTCCATTTTTCTTTCCTGAGTGCTCGGGAAATAGAAATTGATATTCAAGCTTTCAACATTGTATTGGAATGAACATAACCATTTTAATTATTGTTTTTTCAGGTCCTGCTTCTTGTCATCAGCCATGTCTACAAATTATCCACAGTTTGCTGTCTCTTTCTGACATTTTAATAACGAAATCTTCACCTGGAGATGTAAAGCTGGGCCAAGATGTACTAAGAAGTGTATCAAAATATATCAGTAATGTAAGGATTCCAATATCTTCGTAAATGAATGATAATTGATTATACTGAAATATTTATGTAATTTTGCAATTGCATCATACTTATGATAGATAATATGATAATATGTGATATATATGATTAATTTACAAATCCTTTTTATGGTCTACGTTTATGACATATTGGAGTGTTAGGAACAAGAAAAATAAATATATGTACAGCAGGTCCTTAAATAAAGTAGCTTCGTTCAAAGAAACTTTGATGAGAAACTTGAACTTTTTCTTTTTGTAGGTGAAGCATTGGAAAGAGGCGCTCAATGTCCTTAAGCTAGCAGTATCAAGATGCTCAGAAATAACCTCACCTTCTAATGCTGGATTTGTTTCAAGCAGCAGCCTGAGTAAGCATCTATTTTATATCCTCCTTCTCCTAACTGGAACTACAGATTGTGTAATGCCAAGTTTTCATTTCAGGTGGGGACTTGGATCGCATTGAGTTACCCGGACGAACACTCGCTTTCGAGTTTGACATCACTGGCACGCCTGTAATTGGAAAAACTGCGGATGGTAAATTTGTTTAGTATTGAATTCCTACATACAGCTTGCTATATTATGATTACAATAACATTTGTAAGTTACCTGAATTTTGAATGACTTTTTATGCCATGATATTAATAATATCTTTGTTTATTATCACCCACAATGTATTTTGAAATAATTTTGCACTCTATATGTAATACACATGCCTTCTAAACCCAAAAATAGCAGGTTCACAGCATGGAAAACGTGGTGCTACAACATCCTTATCACATCATATGAGCATGACGTCTCCCCCTACGATGGGATGGAAACGCCCACATTTATCCCAGAGACGAACCCACGAAAAAATTCTATCCGTGTTACCGATATGTGGCCAACATCTTCCGACACAGGTTTGTTGATAGCCCTTTCCTACAGAGCGTTTTAATGTTCACTGTGTATTGTTTATTATTCCATTTTAGAGCGATTTAACTCTGACACTACAGTCCAATCGTTCTCATTTGACTGATGGATTTTCACCCACGTCTCCACACTCTGATAATGACAGTTTGAATGAAGACAATGCTTTCGAGCAAGGTAACAGCTTTCATTAGATTTCAGTTGGGTTTCAGCGGAATGTGGGAATAAGTGTGTAATCTCCCGAATGCTATTTGGTGAGTAATAGAGATTGTAAAGTATAATTGTTCCATGAATTATATTCCATCTCCATGTTCAAGAAGTATTGAATAACCAAGTTTATAACATTCACATTCTGAAATTTTCCCTAACCTCGCTAGGTGATGACGAGCAAAGTGATAATAGCGAAGACGATGAAGACAAAGGCCGAGTGGATGATATCTGTGTGTTGAGAAACTTTGATTTTCTTGACGAACTGGAAGACATTGAGGTACATATATTATTATATGCTTTGGATAAATAATGGTACATTTGTAACCATTTGAATTTCCGTCAAATGCTCTCGTAGGACATACAGGTACAAGTTTACTTCCTTTGCAGAAACCATACATTTATTCAGTGTGGAAAACTTTGATGTTGTGTATGGTTTTTGGTAATGGTGTACTATGTTGTCACAGATGTTAGGTGGTCTTACATCATATCAATGAAGTAAAGAGTAAGATTGTTACTGTATTCAATTTAGCTGCTTAATTTGTCAAAATAATAAGAATCAAAATATTTTTCATCATACCACGACAAGCTTCTCTCATCATGGTAGGCATGTAAAACACCGAACAGCTAGTTATTCAGGAATAATTCTAGAATTCCTTTTTGAATCCAGATTTTCACATCCTATTATAGACTTTATATTTCAACTAGTACTTCACATAGCTTATTCCTAGAGAATTATGCATAGTTTATATCTGACATGTCCGTTGGTGATTCTGAATTTTCTGTTGTATAACTGTACATCAAGGATATGGTTACATAAAAATAAGTGTGCTGAAGCAGAAAATACATTCAAATGTTATATAATTTGAGTTTTCATATATTTTACTGGTTGAATGGCCTGGGGCCATGTATGTGTTGTAATGTGTTTTATCTGTGCAAGACATGGTTAGCATTCAGAATATAAACTTTGTTTATGAGATATTACTCGAGTGCATGATGCAGAATTGTCGAAGACCATTTAGCATGCATTTCATTGCTTCGCACAAACATATAGTGCAGGCAGCACATGTTGTATTATTCTAATTACGTTCCATCGAAAAGTAATGACTATCATTATGCTTATTTCACTTAAGCATGATTAAAACAATAGTCATTATTTATATTGCACTTATTTAATTCCTCATTTAATTTTCAATTTCTTCTCTAGGATGGTTTTGCATTGATTCAAAATCAAACCTCCTCAAAAGATGCAGAAGTGGGAACTACTGAAGATGATCCAGACACATACAACCTCACACCGGTAATTCACTATTGATTGATTTAAATTGCATCTGAGCTGATCATTAGTTACTGATCACAGCTGTTATAGATTTTTCACTATTATTCAAAAATCCATCTACCAGTTTGTTCAGTTTAGTGCTAATTTGAAGGCTAATGTCCTGACAGAATGAATTATTCGGTGTGCACGACGAAATTATTTTTAAACGGGTTTTACCTATTTAACCCAGCAACCTATGGACCCGGTCATTGCCGGATGACAGAAGATATGATAATTTAGGCACATTTGCACTGCTAACTATGCCGTGGCAGATCCACAAACTAGTGGTTGAATGGGAGTTGCCCGATTAAAGAGCTTTAACCTGTAATAACGATATACTTTCATTACAATAAGGTGGAAGGAACTCTGTTAACTTCAGAATTGAAATGGCGTGTCTAGCATTTAAACTCGGCTCTTAAGACCACGAATATATTTGCTTGTTTATTTATGTTATGTAATTAAAATTTTCAGCATCATGATACCAGTCAAGATCTTGATCAGAGTACCATCATTGAAGAGGAAGATGAAGATGATGAAATCGAGAATGGAACTGGTATGATTGCTACTATTACATTTCCCTTATGCTTTATTTGAGAGGCAATGTTTAGGAGTATTCATCAATTCACTCGTGTTAGGACATTCTAATGATAGTTGGTGTCCTACATATTACTAACTTTTCATGTAGGTCTGCTATTTTTTAGTTGTTGAATAGGTGTCCTACTGTAGTAATGACAAGGCAACTAACTGCCTTGGTATTTGTTAGCCTTAGTTCATCCAGTCATTCTACAGAGTAAGAGTACCCGAATAAATGAATATGACGGAAATTGGTATAAGGTATCTCTTTCTGCTATCGGCTCTCTTGCTGATGAGTTATGAGGAAATTTACAGCTGATAAAGTTTTTTATATCCTTCATCATTTATTTACTTATCAGTTACAATATAAGTTCTGAATTCTCTTGCAGCTGTCCCAGAAAAGTATTTGGAGTCAGACGACTCTTCAATTTCCACCGGATCTTCTGTGATTTCCATCGATGGAAATAATAACGGTAATATGGCGGACGATGATGACGGTGATGAGTTGTCAAGCATTGCCAAAACGAATGGTAATCTGACAGGTACAGGAAGGACTAACATGCTGGTGAAGCGACATTCCGTTGCGACCACAAATGAAACGGTACTTGTTATTGGTTTCAACACTCATCGTGCAGAAGTTAATATATATATTATTATATAATCAATATTTTTTCACAGACTTTCAAATCTTTGAAGCATCTGGGACCTAGTTCGTCTACAGAAAGCATTGGAACTACTTCCTGCCAACTTCCCAGAGCTCAGTCTCATAATACCGTTGTCAACGCTGGTCTTTATCGAAGCACAATTTCTCCTATTCCATCTGAAATGCTAAAGAGTAGGCATCTACATTCAACCACTAGAACTAGGAATTTGAAATTTGTATACCTCATAATGAATATTAGTAATATTATAGAAGCTTGTGCACATTGAACTTTGCCTTGAAAATTGGTGCAAAGATATTGCTGTATAGATTAATTTTAAGTATTTTGCAAATTGGCAACGCCGACCAATTCCACGTGGAACCTTACCACAATATACTATCTGAAATGACTTTGGCCTGACACTATGAAAAACCTTTTTCTATGTGCCTCCTGACATAAAAATGGATACCATTTTTAAATACTAGACTATAAATATACTATTTCAGTTGAATCGAATGAAATTCAACCCATCATTATAATAAATGCTATGGTACCTGTGGCCATGGACCAGTAGGTGTCTTTAAGTCTCATTCAATGTTTTGAATCCACTCAAGGTAGAAATAATGTGACTACTACAATTTTTTTTCAAATATAAACAGGCCATTCACAAAGGATTACCAGCAGTACTGCAAAGAAACGTTTTGTTTCCTCTCAGCAATCATGTGATACAAGCGACTCTGAGGTTGATCGCAGCCCACAGAAATCATCGTCCAATGATCTGTCAGAGGATGTTGAAGGCAAGAATTACTAGATTTGCAGGAAAAGAATTTCAGATTTTAGTGGATTATTGAGTTTTGTTATATATTGGTTCCTGGGAATATGTTCCACTGTATTCTTAAACACTGCAATATTTTCAATATTTTCAATATTTCTGCCATTACCATACACAGTAGTTTAGTAACCGGATAATAATGGATTCCAAGATCTGTCATTTTAATACTGTTTAAGGGAAAATATCCCAAATATTGAGGAAAATGTATACGGAAAGATTTTCATAGAGATTAATCCAAAATATTTATGCAATTTACAGCAGAGCATTTACATTTCTGTACAAATAATCTGCATTGTTTACAAATCCAGCATCTGTTAAATAATCTGAAAAAAAAGTAACCAATCGAGTATATCCTATTACTTTGAATTATTTACTCTCCAGATCCCCACGTAGGAAAGCATGCAGATTTCAGGAAGATATATACCGAAATCCCCCATACACCACCACCTCCCTTGTCAAGCATCAATTCGGAGCCGGTTGATATCCCTATAGTCGCACCTCCTCCAGTGGATGATCTTATTTCTGCTGTAAGATTCTCATGAATATTTTCTTTTACAAAATGCAAAGTAAGTAAAATAAGGATTGTGATACAGTGATTTGATGAGTGATTTTATATCTAGACTTCTCCAACTAACAGTGAACCTGCAAACTACTCACGAATAGCAAGTTCTGCACCGCTAAGGCATGGTAAGCATATTAATTGCAATGGACCCTTAGTAGAGATGAAATACAGAAACTCCTCTGCTTACCAGGAGGTTCCTAGTGTCCAAATGCTTGTTGGTTCTACATTACTATTGACAATACTGAATACTCTACACAGCATTGTGAAAAGATACTTTTCCATGTCCAAATTGGATCTGTTATATTTATATTGCCTGTATGTAATGTTTCTTTGAAGTTCACAATTGCAATAGCCTGGTAGATATTAATTATTGACAATCAAACCCTCACTATCACCTTGGTAAACTGATTTAACGTCTCCTACTGTTTTAATAAATTTGCAGGTGTCTCTGAATATTGGTTTTCCCATTCCTCACCTCGCTCAAAAGATAAAAGCAACTCTTCAACACTGAGAGCTAGATCAATGTAAGCATTGGTTTCATTATTTTTTAATTTCCTGTGTGTGGACATGATGTTCATAAATATCCTGATTCAATCCAGGCATTCACCCTTAGCAACTGTGCATACAGCTTTTACGGCTCAGAAAAAAGATAGCAACACTGTAATGTCGAGTTCCCCTTTTACAATTACTGATATACTTACAACTCCACCTCCATGGAAAGCTCCATCCCCGCTGCCTCCAGATTTGGAATCACGGTATGTATATGGTATATAAATAAGGTTGTTAACTGTGTACCCAAGCATTCCTGTTTTCCCCATCTGAGTCCCCACGTGATGTTTAAATTACTTATTTATATGGAAGAAATGGACACATACTGCTAGTCATGGTATGGTAATGATGGTTTGTATTCTGCATGCATTACGGTCGTTTGTTCATCGCAAGGTCAAAAGATCTCATATTGTGGTGATATCTTTGCTAGAAATCTAGACTCCAATCCTTTCCATTTCCTTCGATGATAACTTATAAAGATAATCACAATATTTCAAGATGTTTTCGTTTTATTTTCCTCATTTACTTTAGTTGGCAACAATTTATCGATTCGGTCGCCATAGAGAACGCTGGCACGACTGTCGGAAATACTTTCGATCTCTTTCCTTTGCTCTACCAAGTTTTATGTGTAGATTTCAGCCAGCTGAGCAAGGAAGGGTGCAAGCATCTTGGCAGCCAGCTGTCTAACATAGCTGGACATTTCAATATCCTTTTACCTAATAATTTTATCTTATGTAAATTAGCAGACCATGTACTTGATACATTATAGTAACCCATTTATTGGGATAATAACTATTGAATTATATAATTCACATATTATAGTCAAGAGAATGTCCAGTCAAGTATTTGACTTAATGTATGTAAACCGGACAATAAGTTCAAGCACCTCTTCCTAGTAAAGTGTGTGATATGGTGAACTAATGATAAACTGCACTGTTGGACAACTCTTCGAACATTATATAAAGGCAAAATGAAATGGGGTAACAACTGTTCCGTGCATAATTAATTCACTCTCTAGCTTACGAATTTTAAATTGGTAACAGTCATTTGTAATTGTTTAGTGTTGAAATTTAGTCACCCAAATTACCTGTCATTCCATTACCTCCCTTTATAAGCTGTGCATTATTATTTGGTGATGAAGCTATTTTGGGTTATATACTGTTCATTAGATTTCATCCCCTCGTTTTCCTTATCTATGTTTCATCACGCTCTATGGTTGAGCAGTTGCCTACACAAATTCAATGCCCACTCTGCCTCACCACTGAGGGCACCCTCAATCCAGTTCTTGAACAACTGAAATTTGGAGTGTTAGAACTGCAGGTATCTAATCATATGAAAATATAGCAATCCTTCCGTTAAAAAAAAATTCTACATCCTATTCTCAAACTTATCCTTGTGTTTGTTCTATTTGCACTATAGGAACACTTGGAGTCGTACAACACAAAGAAAAAAAACACTCTGCAGTGCTTGGAGATGGTGAAGGAATTGAAAATGAAGCGTAGATTTCCTGAATATGCCCACCAAAACTCTTCCTCGCATGAAGATCAAGAAACTCTCGGACAGAAGGTTTGATCGATATAGCGAGTGTTGTTTCCCTTTTTGAAGTTAATTATTATTTAGGTTGAAAAAAGTTTACTAGGTTATCCCTTTCTTAATCCTTCAAATCCACATCTGATCCTAAATCTAGAAACAATTCTGTAGCTTTGCCAGTCACTGGTTGCTTGTCATCTTCTCTTTTCAAGTTACTTTACGATCCTTACTATTGTAATTGCATTGTAATGCTTGTTTGCACTTGCATTGGACTGCATATTCTTTAAATTAGGCCAAGATTATGACAGAGGGAAAGTATTATTTTCAAATGTAGTTAGATACTGGTGATTGATTATATAAGTCAAATGGAATTTTAACAGTATACAACAATATACTCAGCAGCCCTTTGATAAGTAGTACAAGTACTAGTAAAAACTTGATCACAAAGGTACTTACTACCTTCCTTTTATTACAAATCATATCATTTTTTCAAATGGGACCACTTCATTAAGCTATAATTTGCAGAATTGCTAGTTTATACGTTCGCAATTTTTAACTTGGAATACTCAGGCATACATGGATAATTTTAGAATGCATCAATTATATTAGATCCTCGAATTGACTTCTCTCACAATTTTTCGCTTATAGCAATCTATATTAGATCTTCAGAGAATCATCAATGTGGTGTGTTTGTTTCTCTGTATCATGCCCATGCCACAGAAATAATTAAGTGCCCTGTGATGTGCAGACTATCAAAAAACATCATTTTTATTAGCAATATAATGCTCAACAGGCATTCATAATTTTCCCGGGAATAAAAGAATTGGCAGATTGACGGGAAAATCAATGGTTTAATATAGTATTGTGTAGTTCCGGGGTTGCCAAACTAAGTCCATGATTGATCAGGTCTTGCCAGGGTTTTTTTTTAAACCTCCCCCGGCCTAGATAATTTCACATAATTTCAAAACGTGAAAAAATAACCCAAACTAGTCTATTGCCATCACTAGAAGATGTGACAGATTGGTGGGGAATCAATGGTGTGTAGTATTGTGTGCCTCCAGAGATGCTTTAAGTCCATGATTGATTAGGATTCAGATTATTTTATTCATAACCTATTGTTCTATTAGCGTATGTGAAAAAGAAATTTTACAAAATTTCAAAGATATAGAAATAACCGAATGTAGTCTAATATTGACATCAAATTTCTGCAATCGACAAATCCACTGCCTGCGACCGACGCTTACGCGATTCCTGGTGTTGTTAACCACAGTGCTTTCTACCTTTGTACCTTCCTGTGTGAAAATAACACTTAATTAAAGACTTTTTTGCAACGCATGCTTTACTTGTATGTGGTGATAGCCGGAATTAATTCGTAACAATTAAGGTGAGAAACCTTCCTGAGCTTCAAATCTCTCATAAACTTAGTAATTTTTATTAGAAGTTTCATACCTTTGATATTTCGTAATTTTGCAGAACAGTTACTGATCGATCCTTGTAATCAAATAATGATATAATTTAATTTGTATATATTCACAGAGAAGCCAATCTGCTGATAGCATTGGACTGCCATCTGCATCCTATAGCTATGCTTTCACTACTGAGCCTGTTTACACTTACCCTGCATTACTGAAATGTGTATGTATCAAACTACATCCGACTTCTTTCTCTCTCTATTGAAAAGTGATTTGAGTGGCACCTTCTTATCTCATGTACAAACTATTATTTGTAATTCATTTACCATCAAAACGTGATTAGAATTTCCTCATCGATGTATGGTAACTTTTTCAATTTCATCAGAGACATCTGAGCATCATGAAACACAGTTTCACACATCCCAGATCTTTTTGTAAACTAACTTAATGGAACATCTTCATACCAAACTCCATATTGTCTTCAATAATCAAACCGATATTTGATGGAAACTGAAATTGAATCTTTGACTTCAAAGTAAAGGCTTATAACTGAACTCTGATGACTCGTATGTTTATCATTAGAATTATTATTATCAGCTGGGAGGCCACTTTCTATTCACGAATAACCACTTTTCTTTGGAGAGAGATGCAATCTTTGCTATGTATAATTTCTATTAGTCCTTAAAAGTCTAATATATATAATTTTGCATTTGATTGAGCATGCATTACCTTATTTAGCAATAATATATCTTTCTTTCCCTTGCTTCCTAGGATCAGTACTTAGTAAGTATGAAATAATGAATTTTCTAATGTATAGTTAGGATGACTGGAATGCACCATTGGATTTTATACATATGTTAATATTGTTCTTCAAATAATGTTTAAGAATTCGCAGATATCTTGTTATAGATCTAAGATCGAACCATTCAGCGGTGCATGTGTGCATGATGCTATTCAACATACAGCGTACATGAAATATAGTAAAATATGTACAATATCTATATTGATAATAAGTTATAGTGTAAGTTACGTATACAAGAAATAATGTATTTGATAAATTACAATATCTGCCAATATCTGTTCACTAATTTTTGTCAATTTTATTTTTCACTTTTCAGCAACTCGAGTTGTGTCGACTTCTTTACAAATTGCATTTCCAACTCCTCTTACTTCTCAAAAGTTTCAATAAGCTTATTCAGTTGGTGTCAGGAAGTTTTCAGAATAAAAACATAACAGATGAAATCAGTCCCGTGCATAAGAAACTGCTCTCTGTGGAAACGGAGTTCAGAGAACAGAACAAACAGAGCAATGAAATCGGTCAGGAATATTTGGCTGAAATGAAGTCGATGACACAGGATGAAGCCAAGAATTCCTTAGTCTGCAACATTGTTGAAGGGAGATTCAAGTTTGCGATCGATCAGTTGATCATTTTGAGGTAGGAATGTTTGTTTTCATCCAATTCCTGGCAATATTCCTGTATTATAGCATTGGTACAATAAATATGCTGTGCTCATTTAGAGACATATGGCCTCCCGAAATATTTGGTGAGAAAGAGGATCCTGTTACTGATCATTTAACGAAAGTATATTTCAATCATTTGCGGTCAATAAATGAAGCTGGTAAGTAAATGTTTGTATCATTGCAAAACTGTTACCAATGCATGTGAAGAGTAGGTTATGTAATAAAAATTTCATACTTTGACTACACTTATCAAATTGTCCTGGCCGAAACTGTCGCTTCTGCTAGTATAGGGAGTAGAATTTTATAGACAATTAATGATGGTAAGAATTGTGACCAATAGTAGTGGAGAATACAACGATAATGGGGTTGATTGATATACTTAATGTAAAGCGCTACCACTAGGACTACTTCTTATTTTCTATAATTTCAATTTTCAATGACTAAGTAGGATTAGAAGTAGAACATACTTAGTTTTAAAACGAATCATAAATCAGTCTTGAGTTGACCTGCAAAATGCTATTTCCATTTGACAATATCATGTTTACTGTTTCTAAATTATGCAAAAGCCTAAAATAACTTTAAATGTTGCATTGTAAACAAATCTATCACTTTTTATCATGCATATTCCATATGTATACTTAAGCTCCAAAATATAAATTTATTTTTCATTCAGTTATATTCCCTGCTATTTTATATGTTATACAAGGGTTGGGTCAAAGGGTCAACCCAGTCATTAAAATATTGATTGATAGGGATTTAATGCGGACATGAGACTGTCTCTTTTACCCTCTATAGAGATATTGCTAGAAAGATACTTATTGAATATGATGAGAGATGAGTTGCAATACATATCAGTGATATTTATACTCATTATCACATATACAATTATCATAGTTATCTAATTTCAAATTGTTCCTTTTTGAAGATTGCTGCTATGCTGTTCTGGGGCGTGATGACGTTGCACGTGGCATGTGCGAGAGATTAATGGAAGTCAATAGTCAGATTCAACAGTCTTTGCAGTCTCTGTCGGTAATTGCTCCGGCAACAGAAACTGGGTCCAGTTCCCGTGATAAGAAAAGCAAAACTACCAGAAGAACTTTACTGTGATCCGTTGACAGTTTCTATAAAGCATCAAGGTGTAAACTGCCTGCCAACATAATTGCTTGTAAAACATATATCACAACGTAAATATGCTTCATTCTCAGTCTTCGTCTCACACTTAGATTGGATATGGTTGAAATAAGTTGATTCAGGAATAGTGTGATCCACAATAGTGTACTCAGCTTAGTGCAAAGGCTGGCCCTAATTATCCGACATTGAGTTATGTTGTAACTAAGCATATTTCAGTGCTTCCAGGTTCTCTTTCATCTACATATCTTATTATTTTTATGTATACTTCTACTGTACTGTGTTATCCTGCTTTAACAACTTTGTATTGTATTTAAGATGATCGAATTCTACAGAATAAGTGCTATGTTTACCAAAGTCACAGTAGGGTGATAGTCCAGTGTGAGGAAATTGTCAGTATTCCATGGAAAATGTGATTCTTTAAGTGAATTACTGTAGTATTTAATTATTGTTCTGTTGTCTGTAGTAGTTTAATATATGTTCATTTTTTCAGTTATTTTACTGTGTAGCATTAGTTTTATAAAACGACGGCGGTTTCAGTTCTTTGTGTTTGGTTTACATGAATGATGTTGGGTCTTATAGCATAATTTCGAGCAGTTTTCTGAATAGCAGAGGGAAACAGTGTACTGTAGTTCAAAATGCAAAAATTCACGGGCATCTACCTGGAAAGTGGTTATCGCTATTTCATTCGGTCCAATGGATGGTAAGTACATTTTCAAGTCGGAATCCGTGAATTTTTGTTCCCTTAAATCCAAAATTTATCTACAGGATTTTGAGATGTTTGATAAAATATGAGGTGTCAGTAAATTGCGGTGACGTTTTGTCGAATTGTCTAAAATTGGCTATTTGGCTAATTTGTTTCGCCTAAAATTTGTTACTGAGAAACTGATTTTGAAGTTTGGATTTCTCTAATCTCGGAAGTAAACAGATACAAACACTGTATTGCCGCTGTCGCGGGGTATCAGGTACCACTGTATAAGAGTGTAGTGCACATAATATTTGCCGTAAATCGCATGATGTATGAAGGAATAGCATGTGAAATAAGTGTAATTATGATAGTGGTCATGTCATACCAATTGGATATGGGAAAAGGCTAAATCCTAAATCCTGGATAATTGCAGCACAATTTTAGTATCGAGTAGCTCTACGAAAGATTTGGTTGATAACCGTGAGTTGGTTACATAATCTCCGCCATAAATCGACTCGTTGTTGCATAATAATTAGCTTGTGATTTCACAACTTACGTAAGGCCTACAAAAACTGGCTATATATAGTACTGTGTACAGTAAGCCTCTCCAAGGTGGTTCATGTACAGTGGAAGTGTGGCGCTCGATATGTAGCAAGGCAATTTATAATTTCCGTTAGTTGATAATATGCCTTTTTTTTACCGTTAGGCCCCTGTACATTCTGACTGTATTTGTATGATTGATTAGTCTTTATCTTGAATTTGGTAGTTTATTATGGAAGGCCAATTTATTGCCGGAACCCTACTACTGTTAAATATTTTCTACTACTGAAATATCCGGTGCTTATTGATACATAGTCAGTGTGAAAGAGGGTACCGCTGCGTGGCATATTATATCTGTTATGACATGTGTTTAAGAATTAAACTGATTGATTCATTTCCATGATCTATAACTCAACCCTATAAAATTATTTATGTGTGATATATCAAGGTCCAAGCAAGGCCAAGTGGTATGTGAAACGGGTACTTGGCTCTTTTTATTGCAACACAAATTAAACGGATGTTGCAATATGTATATATTTCTTCTAGGGGGCGCGAATCTTTGAGTGCGGTAGTCTCATCTGTTATTGAAGTAGCTTTGTAATGTACATTGCTGTAGTCGCATTGTTTTGACATCTCTTGGTGTTTTTCTATAAAGGGAAATCTCGTGGCAAACAGCTTTGAATTATTTTCTGGATAATTCGAGACTTGGAAGTGAAAGAACGTATTAACTTGTGCGTTAACGATTTTTCCATATACGAGCGAGTTTCAGGGCCGGAACTCACTCCTAGATCGAGGAAGTGATGTATCAATTCGCTAGAGTTGATGATACGATACTTACGAATAGATAAGAAATTCCCCAGCGGGATATTTAAAGTTCAGCACTCTGGTGTTTTCAATGAGTTATGTGTGTTATGCAACTTTCAGGATTCAACTAAAACACCTACGGATTGGGTTTTGCAATCTCTCGAGTACATCGATTTTATTATCGTATGCACTTCCGACGATGCGCAAAATACTGTTCCCGTCAGGCAATATCGAAATACATTTGAGTAGATCATAAACTACGATACGACATGAACTTTTTTGTTATGTAATATTTGTATACGCTCTAATGATTTTGAGACCAGTGATGTAACAGATACGAGAGAACCTGTTATGTAATTGGAAAACTTAAAGTTCTCTCATTTAGTTAAGGATCTGTTCGGGGGTGATTTGTACAGTCGGTCAGGCAGTTTATAACGGATCGTCAAGGAAATTTTGCTTTAAGATACCTTACAGAAGTTCCAAAACAGTGTTTGAAATAAGTGTACTTTATTAGTTTATAATAGTGCTTAGAATAATTGTACTTCACTGTTCAGTAACTTTATTATCATATTAAGCATATATTTTCAATTCAAGCTAGGCTGCTATTCAATCAAAGAAATAATTTATACTAAAGCTGTTGGATATCCTTTTATGGATAGGTCCTAGGTGATGTTGAGTGAAAAGGTTGAGAATCACCAGTCTGAACTAACTGTTATGTTACCTATTTGATTACTGTTTTTTCAGTTACGAAGGACTACAGATATAATTAAGCGCTGGGCGCTTTCTAGTCATGTCAGATCGTAATCTTGGGCTTTTATCGAATGGTGTGGGTTTGGATAAAGATTGCCTGAATCCAAAAGCGCTGTTTTTTAATGAATCTTTAACTTCTGATGTACTGAGCACTCCAGGGAAAAAAATATCATCAAAATCAGAGCTTGATGCTGGGAAGAAGTCTGCTTCAGTTTCAACCTTACTAAAGATACTGTCTGCAAATACGTACAAAATATTGTGTGAAACGGCGAAACAGGTTAGTTGCATTTTTATTGACAGGGAATTCATAGCGATGCGTTGTTCATGTCGTGATGTATCATTCTTGATTTCAGTGTGGGAGCAGTGAAAAAGTTGATTCTTCTTCAGTGGATATGTTGATTGACATACTGGTGAATAGAGTGGCAATGAAGTTCAAGAATTTAGATTGTGCAGGTAAACATTTACAAAGATTTCTTTCTATGTTGTTTATGAATATGCAAACATCTCATTTATGTACTTTTCAATTCTACAGATGACTCCACGCTAACAGACAGTGAATTCACTTGTATGAATTGCTTTGAACTTTTGTATGAACCGGTAACAATGCCATGCGGACACTCTTTCTGCAAAAAATGCATAGCAGGGAGAAACCCTGCGCTCTGTAAAGTTTGCAAATTAAATCACCCGAAAGAATTTTTAAATAAGTATGTATTCTTATATAATATGTAACTATTTATTTCATATAACTTATTATAATTATTTATTGCCTTAATTATACAGTAATCACAGATGTCTTTTTGCAGTGTCAACGTTAACCTTACCTCGATACTTCAAAAGTGGCACTCAACAGAGTACATAGGACGCTCTATTGTCATAGAGGGTGATGAACTTTCCAGAAGAAATATGTTTGTGGATGCTATTATGAAATATTCAGAAGCGCTGGAATATGGTGAGTGTGCAGAGATAATTATTTTGGATTTCTTGGGGTTGACTTGACTTGGGGTTTTTTTTCTGTAGTCCCATACAGCCATATGGCCAGTCACAACCGAGCCAAGGCGTACATTGCCTGTGGAAATCTCGATTTGGCATTGGAAGATGCAATTCGTTCTATTACTCTTGCAAGAATGTGGCCTGAGGTAATACATTTTGTTATATTAATAGGTTGTCATATTTCATGAAAATAATTTTCTATATCAATCCATTATTCCCTTTTGCCTTTTTTTCACTACCGACATGTGAATTGTCTTTTTGTGCTGCTTATTATTACTATTGAAAAAATGGACGCTATTTCCATACTATAGCTTGATTTTAATAAGTTCTTCTGCTGTTAGTTTCGTATTGCCAATATCATTCGACATATTGTGATAGATTGTTGATCGTAGGTCATATCAACATTAACAACATTTCTTAAAGGTGTTATTTTACAAAGAATGTGTATCTGAAGATTAATTTCGTCGGGTGCATGACATTTCGTGCTTATCGACACAATCGTTTTGCACCTCTGTACGTCGAGCAGAATCGCCACAGGCTAAACCACTAGCAGCTCTGTTATGTAATTTTTATTTTTGACTAATTTCAGAGTGATGAATTTTTCCTACCATAGTTGTCTATTTAGCCTCGGGCAATGTCAGTTGCATAACAACCCAAATGTTACATAACCGTTACAGTTGACACAAATTTAAAGCCAAATATTTTAGTGGTAACATAATGCACTTGTGCCTGAAGACTCATGGCTATAATATACATATGGGTATGTGCTTACATGAAGAGATACTTGAATTATACACATTTCTGCTAGTACACTTCTTCTGATGATAATTCAAATATTGCATCCCTATGTAACAATTTTAATTTGTGCTTCTCAAATTTAAGGATGTCATTAACTTTTTGGAAGTAATAATCTAGCCATTGTGAAGTAATTACCAAGGTTTGCAATATATTTTGTTCATATATACTTGGGCGTGATTAATTGTCATTGGACAAAGAATTCTTGTTTTCAAAAGTGTTCACAAGTTATTACGCCCTTGTCTGTGTCATACGAGAAATAAAAAGGGCAAAGGTCCTAGTTTATTCACATTTGTTCGCTTGATTCGCCTTCTGTAGCTTTAAAATATAAATTATTACAGAATAAGTCTAAAAATAATATTAGAAAAGAAGATTAATAAATAAATTCGAAAATACGCAACCGACATCTATTCAGAAGTATCCCAATTTGTGACGTAAAACGCGAGGACCTCGCAGCGCTGATACTTCAGACCTTGTTACGGAATGCGATTTCTCTGTTGCATATCTGGTTTGTTACATAATTAATTTTTTCTTGTTCGCTCAATGTTCCCGTCGTGGTTGCTCGCGACGGATGGTTAACCGTTTTTACAGCCGCTGTCATTTAATTTCCAAACTCAACTATATATAGTACAGTACCGTTGATCGTTTTAAATGTTGAATACAGCTCCGACTGCACATTTTTTAGTACTCAATAATCCCTGAACATGAATCTACTATTTATATTCAGCTATAGCGTCCACTTCATTAACTTTTAGTTTTTTTTTTTATAAATGCGCCGAATTCTCATGTATTTTCGTATCGTATACTTACTGGTTATATTTTTTCAGTCTTATCTCGTGAAAGGGGAAATTTTACTGAGCAGAAGTTTGGAAAAAGACGCCCTGCTCAATTTTCTGTTTTGCCTTGCGTTGGACCCGAAGAACTGTTCAGCTTTGTCACAAGTAAAAAAGGTGATCTAATAGAAACTAAAGTTGTAATACACTGTAATACTTCGCAAATAAAATTATTCAAACGATGACAACAGTAACCATATTTTCCAATATTCAACAGATTGTCACAGACATCCTGCAAGATGCTATTGTGAACCCATCCGCCGCCTCGTCGAATAAAAAGCGAAAAATGATCACCGATCTCGTTGATGGATCAGATTCTTACATCCCGTGCTCCTCGTCAACCAGCCACGCCTCATCGTCACAATCACTTCCATATAACATATCTGAAAAATCATCACTCAGTTCCGAAGCCTTACGAAAGAGATCGAGGAGCGATTATTCTGAAGACAGTAGAACGAGTACAAATGAATCGTCGAACAATTCCACACACAAATGTACTCGCGAAGAAAAAATTACTGAAAAGGATATACTGAAAGAGGTAAGCATAAGCCTAATGTAGTTTCAAATGTATAAATGTAGCTATTCACCAGGATTCTGAAATCATTCTATTTTCGCTACTAATTATTTGAAACGGAAAATTCTATCAATATAGCTATCAAGCGTTGTATGATGAACGCTCAAAACGACAATATATAATATTTTGTATTCGTCTTTCCTTCAATATTTACATTCCTCTTATAGGAAGTGTGCTCAGATTCGAGTGAAACAATTTCTAATATAGTATCAGTATGAACATCGCTACGTAGTTAGTTTATGTACTAATTACGTTATTTTACTTTTACTAATTACGTGTTTTAGGTAACCGACCAGAATACAGAAGAGTTACAGAGTGAATGCAGATCCGTTCTTACAGGTTTGTACAGTATTTCTGCGCGTTGAGTGTTATCTGTTTTTGTGTTAACTAATCTTGAATTTCTCCAATTTAGAAAACGTTCTAAACAGTCTTATTACCGATTTGGAATTGAATATGGTCAACGATTTCTACTTGATGTCCAACATTGCCCAGGAAGAAGAAAGTAAGTACAGGATATTTATTTGATATTGCTTTATAACGTTCAGTAGATTTTACTACTACTGGAGCAAATATATATAAATAAAAGTCCATGTCAATAATCGAAGTGTACATGTAAAGACGATACCGAATTTTGTTGTCTGTAAAATAAGGCCTATTTTTACAATACATTTTTTGTAATTTACGCAAATTTTGTTGTTTTTCTACAGTGTCTAGGTTTATTAAACCTGATCGCTGTCGGGTTGTTGACAAGTCATTGATCGAAGTTGCAGATCTAGAATGCAGTTTGTGTATGCGTCTCTTTTACGAACCAACCTGTACCACGTGTGGACATGTATTTTGTAGCGAATGCATTAAAAGGTAAGATTGAATTATTTCATTTGTATATACGTATAAAGGTTAATAAGCACTGAAAATCTCTCCGTGCTCCTAATTATTTAAACCCTTATATTCTATTCTTAGGAGTCTCGATCACAGCACTCATTGTCCGTTATGCAAAACGGCAATAAAGCCGACCTACGGCAGTTCCGCGAAGCGATCTAAACCGGCGATCGATATTTCCACTTCTTCTATAATACAGAGATTTTTACCGATCGCAAATTGCGAAAGAGTCAAGCAGTATCAGGAAGAAATCAAAACAATAAAGTAATTAAGAAAAATAACGGTAAACCCTTGATTCCACGCTGTTAATATTAACTCACTACTCACTTTCTGCAGACAATCTACTCCCATTTTCGTGTGTACGACAGCATTCCCGTCTATTCCATGCCCGCTTCACATATTCGAACCTCGCTATCGGCTCATGTTACGGAGAGTTATGGAAATTCACGATAAAGAATTTGGAATATGTACGCCTTCGGAAGATAAACCGTACGTTACTTATTCTTATATTAATACCAGCGCTGTCAATAATGACAAGAATATTAGTATAGGTAGTGTAGTTGGCCATTTTATCTAACGTACTTTGCTCCAAATTATAAATGTAAGTTGAAGCGGTCGCTGTTTATTCTCAGCAAAGTTCCACACACAGATAAATATATGTACACACATTGCGGTTGGTATTTATTTGATTATAAGCCGCTCTTGATTATACGCAGCACGAAATGATGAAAAAAAACTTTGAGCCGCACTGGAACGTAGGGTAGCCTACCTAAGTATTTGCGATCATTTTTCTACGGCAATTTCACAAACAGCGGACAATATGAAAATTTTGATAAACATTTTATATATTTTGATATCGCCGTACCATCGACTCATCCACTTGAAACTTTCGGCCTGTCGCTCGATTTGAATGTTTTTTTGCCAACTCAACGACCTGCATTTTGAATTCCACAGTATACGCACGCCTTAACTCATTCTTAAACACGAGCTTTTGTAGTTTGAACATTTAAGGTAAGGGAAAAATGTTAGGCGCGCGAAATGATAAAAAAAAACACAATATACAGTAGAACCTCGTACTACCATTGTCCGAGCACCTTGCTTTACGAGGTGCTATTCGTGAGTATTATTGTGAGGCGCACGAAATGATGAAATAAAAAAAATAAACAGTAGAACCTCGTACTACCATTGTCCGAGCAACTTGCTTTTCGAGCCGCTATTCGGGAGCATTTTTGTAAGCCGCACGAAATGATCAAAAATAAAATATAAGTAGCGGCTTATAATCGAGTGAATACGGTATATAGGGATATTGATGCTGTAATGATCTTCATATGCCATATCGAGTGATCCCATATTTCGGGGTATTCTTTTCACTTTCACATAGGAACATACTATATATTAAATAAACCAACGCTTTTACTTTATCATATACAGATTCAACCAAGTGGGAACTTTACTGCACGTAAAAAGCTTAACCTATTTTCCAGACGGTCGATCAGTCGTCGACAGCGTCGGAACGAAGCGCTTTCGCACGGAATCTTACGGCTCCTGCGACGGTTACGACAGTGCAAAAATATCGTACATCATCGACGAACCGGTTCAAGAAGACGACGTTGAAATCGTACAAAAGTTAACAGTCTTGGTGCGTAAATATCGTGTTTATTTCACGTGTATTTCGCTATACACTTTCACTACATGTTCACGGAACGCTAACTATATATGCGTTACAGGTGTACAACAAGTCCAAGCAGTGGTTCGAAGGTTTGCTGCCAAACGTCAAGAACCAATTTGAAACTCATTATGGTAATTTTCCCGAAAAAGATGATTTGTTGGTACGTATTTTGTTCATGTATTAAATACCTTGGTAGGATTAGTAAACTAGCAGGATTATTTTTTTCGAAAGCTTTAGTTAACTTTAAGGTTGAGTTAATAAGATAGAGTAATTGCATTCTCATCATAACCTTAGTAGTTTCGTAAAAGCACTGAACCACCTTGTTCAGTAAAATATAGTTAGAGGATAATTAAAGCCGTGTATTTATATGAAAATTTTTGCTTTCAGGGCGACAATGGTCCGAACTGGGCTTGGTGGGTCCTGGCAGTATTACCAGTTGAAAATAAAATTAAAGTTACAATCCTGTCAAAAACGAAAGTGAAAGAGCGCTTACTACTAATAATAAGAGTTTTAACCTGCCTCAAACAACGACAAGAACGGGCAGCAGCTTCTAGTAATAATGTTAATAAAAATTGTGCATCATGAAATTTGCATTCTACAGTATTATTTGGGAATATTTCCCGTTTATATCTTTCTGCAGTCTGGAAAACTATATTTATATTTTTATTTTTCGTTTTTTTTTTGCTATTTTTGTAATAAATACGTAACTTTCTTGCCAATTTGATTGCAAGTTAATGTAGTAGTGGTAGTTCTTTCGTATTCCGGCATCCTTTGCACTTGTTAAAATAGCACATGAGATTATACTGCTCGATAGGGAGTTTGACAAACGTGAAAGGATTCATCAGACAAGTAATCGCATAACCCGGGAGCTAAAATTGTAATTTGTGTTTTTCCTACTAGGGGTTAATTGAAAACTCATATTGTATGGAAAATATTTAATCGTCACAATCTTAAAATAGACAACGATTTCTATTTCACAGATTCTATGAAATATAAGAATATGTAAGATGAAAAGATGAACATAGATTGTGTGTATAGTTCACAGAAATTTTCATAATAACTTCATTAATCCTGCAATACCTGGTAAAGAATGAAATTGATTTTCATGAAAAAGGGGGTATAAAAAAGTAACCACCAAATATAAAAATTAAGGTTTAAAAAAAAGTTAGTTGTACCAGAGTACTTACTCTAATGTTCATATAAAAAGAGATAGTACAGGATCAATTTACTTATTATTAGATTTCTGCAAACTCTTTCAGATTTATAAGTTTGCTCTGCAGTGATGTATTTCTGAAGCACAGGAATGTTAAGAAATCTTTGGTTTCAGGGTGTGTGCTTTCATTTTGCTGGTTTGCTATATTCTTCAGCTTTACATTTCCATGGTCTACTTCCTTAGAAATTTCATCTGACTGTTTATCCCTTGTTTTTTCAGACACATAAAAGGGAACGGCATTGGACGCAAATTTCCTTTGAGCCATTGATCTTAAAGTATGAGAATTATTTCCAGGTTCCACCACTTCGTCACTACACAGTTTGGATTTAGATAACGAAGAACCATTTTTCTCCTGGCGTAAATTTGGTTTTCCATTTGACCGTTCAGTTGAAAGACAGTCTTTCATCTTGCTGTTGCTCACGCTGTCCAAGTTCCTGGGCTGCATCATGGTGGCATGTTGGACACAACATGCGTTCGAATCTTCCTTTTTGTTATAGGAATACTTATCTTTCAGAAACACTTTATTTCTCTTCTTCAAAGTTCTTTGCTTCTGCTCACCATTGGCAAATGTGCAGCGTGTCCCCAACTTGCCATTTCTCAAATTGCTTTGATTGCATTCTTTTTCATTTGAGTGCGCATTATTTTCAGAAGAATTGGAAACTGAAGCAGAAAGTCTTGGCATTTTTGATGGAGATCTATTGTTTAAGACACTCTTGGCTTTGGAATTGATACTGTTAAACATTTCAGATTCAGAATTATATTTCTGATCCCTCAGAGACTTCATAAGTGCTTTGTGAATTTGTGTTTCTTCAATCCAATGAAGATGTCCCTCCTCATAGTTTGTGAGCTTTCGCTTACGTCTTGGTCGCACTTCTTCTGTTTTTGTGGTTTCATCATCGCCTGTTTTCGTGTCCATTGTTTTGACCAAAAATATTTTTCTTCTGATGCAAGTGATGGTTATTGTTTAGCACTAAAATAGATTAGTATCACAGATAAAAGCCAAGTGTGCTAAGGTGCAAGTTGTTTGGTATTCAGAGAGCTGGCTTCTGAAAAGCCAACTGCTAACAACAAGCTTGTTAATTCAATCCAGACTATGTTGCTGTTCACCATTCTCTGAAGGCATAAAACTTAAAAATACTAAGCACCACAGTTAAAATTTCTTTTAAATCTCTGAGCTTATATCCCTAAAAATAAAACCCTAGGCAAGCTTCTTTACAACGAAACCTGCTACCCCTGTATGCTTTTCTTCAGATAAATCGCTATATTGTGTGGGCATGAAGCTCATTAGGTGACGCCATTTTACTTAGGGAGCTCTTACATAACAGTTTCACTATAATCTTACGTTCCAAAATAGACGGAGGCTGAGAAATAGTTAACACGAGACTAAACAAACGGGAATAGCCTCTTCGCGAAATCAATACGGAAATGACGATACCTTAGTCGGGGAAAGCCCATACTATCGCTACACTTGCGCGATTGATATTCCTGTATCTCGCAGATACCATCATGCTTTGTAGTACGTAGCAGCAGTACCTGTGAATAAAACTGTAATATACTATACAGTATCAATATTTTGGATTCACCGTAAACCGAAGAAAAACAAATGATTCGATCATTAATTTTAAAGTTTTACGGACTACTATTTTTATCAGCGACATATAAACAAATTAGAAATATCGGTATACATCATAATGCAATAGTGACTGCTTGAGGACATGATCATTTTGTTTTCATATTAACTCAAGTAGAAACCAACAAATCGTGATAATTCGTGAAAATGTTCGCGGTGAAGTTCTTTCGTACTCTCAAGAGAAATCCTAAGAAATCTCTGGTTGGAGGTTTCATCTTCAGCAACATCGGCTATTCTTGTTTCCTGTGGGCAAGAGATAGATACAAGTAACCTGAAGTGATTTCTTTAGTTTGAATTTTACACTAACTTACATTATAATAACCTTATCAATCCCATGCTCTAGAGCAGGAATTCTTCTAAGAGCAGAATGTGTTCATGCCAAGAACTATGGAAATATGCCAATCCATCATTTGGGCAGCCTTAAGCGTGTGACGGTTTTCCTTAATCCGGCAGCAAATGATGGTAAAGCGGCCAATTTCTATCAGAAGTATGCAGCGCCTATTCTTCATTTGGCAGGCTTGGATCTACACCTTGTTACAGTGAGTCAGTTTTGCTGTTCTAGAAAGAGATCTGTGTGGTATGTGATGTGCAGTGCCCATATACCATATTTTGCAACCGTTCACCAACAAATATGTTCATATGTCCAAGCTTGTTTAATATTCTTACCAAGTGTCTTATTGATTCAGCTTGAATTTGATGGACAAGCAAAGCAACTTATTTCTATTGTGGACAATACTGATATGATTATAGTGGCCGGTGGTGATGGAACACTGACTGAAGTTGTGACTGGTCTCCTACGTCGACCTGACAATGTAAATAACATTATGACATTGTTTTATTTTAGTGTATGTTTTATTAATACACTAATCATGTTCTGTGCTACTATTGATTCAAACACAGAAATTGAAAAAAATACCCATTGGTGTTATTCCACTGGGAAAGAAAAACAGAATGTGCCATCGCCTCTATGGAGATTTGGAATATGATAGCAAACGTAGTTGGATCTGCCATGCTGCAAGCAGTATTGTTGCTGGTGCTACATGTCCAGTGGATGTAATGAAAATTCAGGTATATATAGAAATATAAAATGCTATTCAATTTGGACCACACTCATTTCAAATCACGTTGAATTTGGACTATGCCTAATTAGTACCACATTCTTGAGTAAACATAAGCTTAATCTGACTCATTTGAATCTTCCTTCTCTTTCAACAGCCATTGACTGGAAAGCCTGTGTATGCGCTGTCAGACATAAGATGGGGATCTTATTGCGACTTGCAAGAAAAAATTGATAAATATTGGTACATAGGAAGATTGTTTGGCCTGTGGCTGCAACCATACATTCCGTTCCTGATGACTTCTATGAAAAATCCGTCTAACAAAGCAAGACACCTCACATTGTCGTACACAGATCCAGAAAATGTTCCTGTACCAGAGGAAAACTACTTAGCAACTAAAACCAGTTTAATAAGTTTATCATCCATATTATCTAACCTATTCTCAAGACTGCTATGGAGGAATTCGTCAAAAGAAACAGGTGAAAACTGCATATTGATTGAATCTGCTTATATAGAGGTATGCTGTGAATGGGAGAACCTCCAGTGTTTTCTGTGATGATGATTGCATTTCAGCCAATATAGGTTTGAAATGGAACATAGAATTTGTATTATAACTACCACAGATGCAACCTAAAATAAGTGTTGCAATGTTTAATGTCAAGTGCTAGTCCAGGCATGGCCTAAAAGTGGCCCACCAAAATATCTTTTTGTCTTTTCATTGACGCAAGTACAATATTGGGTTTTTGTTAGCATTTCTGCCTAGAAAAACTAAGAGCACATTGGTCCAATCTATAAAATGTGTGTAGTCGATCAGTAAGATTGGAGATAAATCAACACATAAAATTGCAGAGGTACAAGTAAAAATACATGCTTATTATACCATATTTCAATCAATATAATTAGCATTAACTGAATATTAATACCTAAGTTTTACTGATCTAGATTTCTGGAAGTTAGCAGGAGGGTTTTCACGATTTTAATGTGTTTCTCATGTCTGAATCCAACTGTTCGTTATTTGATGTCTATTGTCTAGAACTGATATTTAAGTAAATATAATTCAAAATTCAGAAACTGAAGCTGACGAGGAAGAAACTGAACAGAAAGCTGAGCTTTGGCACGATCTCTCTTTATCGACTATGCAATTTGTAGCCGTTGCTAACAATCACTTGAATGCAACTGAAGCAAGAGAAAAAGCTGAAATCGAAATCATGATTGAATCTGACACTGTTTCGCCTAAAGACTACATCACGAAAGGGTATCCTTAATATTATCACTTGTGTTACCTTAATATGAATGAAATACAATTATTTTAACTTTGTTTTATTCTATATTTTTTAACTGTAGGCCATTCACGGTTCAGAAAGCAAAACATGTACC
This sequence comes from Halocynthia roretzi, assembly GCA_013436055.1. Taxonomy (NCBI): domain Eukaryota; kingdom Metazoa; phylum Chordata; class Ascidiacea; order Stolidobranchia; family Pyuridae; genus Halocynthia; species Halocynthia roretzi. The sequence goes on along the minus strand of QRAM01000028.1, from coordinate 46,691 downwards.
TATCAATGTAGCAAATACCGTTACAGCAAACAAATTTACACTGTCATCTTCATGTGTAAGTATATACTGTACTCCGATTAAACGCAGTTCAAGTATAGTTTAATAATACCCAATTCATTTTCTTTTTTTTTAGGAAGACGAAGATCAGCAGTTTTTTAGCATTGATAATGACAGATACGAAGCTAAAGATATCGCTATCGAGTTACTTCCAAACTGTATCGAAATGGTGAGATATCAGACGAGACACTCTTGATTCATAAACTGCTTGGAAAGTTTATGAAAAAGTTTATTTGTGAAGTCCAGATAAACGAAACAAACGAAATAATAAAGTTGGAAAGTCACAGTCAAGTACGAAGCTTTCCTAATAGCTTACTTCTTAGACCTGGATGAATGTCCAGATCTAGCACTGCTAGCTCTTGAGCTTGCTGCGCTAGTTGGTCTTGATCCCGTAGGTGAAGTTATTTGCAAACCGAGACCCAAATCTACAGCTTTCGGGCTAGTAACCATCCTTTCAGAAGATGCAGAACTTCTTGGGGAACTTCGTGCGCTTGACTGTATAGAACTTGCTTTTGAACTACTGCGTGATGCTGGCCCTGGCGATGGCATTTGCAAACCCACTTGATGGAAACACATCTCCACAGTTGAGCTCATTTCCGGGAACTGCTGAACGACATTTACTATTTGTTTGCTCAAGTTGCGGTTTCTGTCCCGGGTATTTCTTAGATCCATATCTTGCTCCTCAATGCTGGGTCCCTTGACCCCACGTGCCTTGCGGGCTTCTATCACAGTTTTAGACATTTGTCTAACAGCTCTGTCCATTTTGGCTTTTTGTTCTTCAAGTTCTTTGTTTAGCTGAGTGATTTTATTCTGCCTCTCCTGAACCATCTCCATGTATGCAGTCTCGTCTCTGAAAGCTGTGTCCATGGCGCTGCTCATGGTCTGTAGGTCTTCTTGGAGCTCTCTAATCTGGCGTCGCTTGTACTTGTATTTATCCATGACGGCCCTCAACTGCTCATCAAGCTGGGCTTTAATTTCATACTCTTGACTTGTTTCTGTCACTTTGTTAAAAGACTTTCTATAAGTTTCGTTACGGCTATTCATCAGTCGCAGGGTGTTAGCTAATGCACGTATTTCTTTTTCTGCCTTGCGGATTTTCGCATCAAGCTCATCACCCTCTCTCTGCAGTTCTTCTTTGTCTTGCGCAGCTTTAATGACATAATACGCTTGGGATTTTTCGTCTTCTCCTTCCGGTGGCGCCATAGACACCATAAGTATTTCATATCTCTTTCTTAACTTATCTATCTTTGCCATCCTTTGGTGCAATTCAGCATTAACAGTTTGACGTTCTTCTTCAGCAGCTTTTAGCTGACTGAACAGCATTTCCTTGTGGACGCCTATCTCTTTTTTGCGTTCTTTCATAGCTGTGTTCAACTGTAGATTTCTTTTTTCAAGAGAGAAAACTGAGTCGGCTCTCTCGTTCAGCATGTCTTCGAGACGTCTTATTTCTAACTTGAGAATATTGTCTTCAACCATGAGATCTTGTTTTTTATTCGTCGTCACTTTCTGTTCTTTTTGGGATATTTCGTTGTGCAGTTCGAGTTCCTCAATTTTGTTGGTCAAACCCGCTTTCTCTGCACCGATTTTCTCCATGTCACGTTTCTGTCGTCGTATGTCGTCTTGCAGACGTTTCAGTTGGTGCGTCAAAATGGTCTGCGTGGAATTCTTTCCTTCTAATGTGGAAGTGAGCTCCTCAATACGGTTTTCTAGTTCTTTCTTCTCTTCTGTGTTGACTTCACCCTGCATCCTGGCAATGCGACGTTCTAGCTGCTGTATCGTGAAATCTTGATTGTAAATTATTTCCTGCTGCTTTACGGACTGCTGATCTAGCTTATAAAGTCTTGAAGACATATTCCTGCTGGCTGCTCGACTGCCTTGTATTTCGGCAGCGATGGTTTTTTCCTCTGTCATCGCGGCATGAAGTTCTTCCTTTTTCTTAAAGTGATTTTCTCTAATTAACCGAATTTCCTGCTCCATCATCTTCAAGATTTCTTCTTCTCTTGTGAGCAATATGTCTGCCTCGGCCGCTTGTTCCTCAGAACTCAGCGCACCTTCGTTAGCGGCAGCCAATTTGTCTTGCAGCTGTTCCCTGGTGAGTGTCGCCTGCTGAAGTTTGTCGTTTTTCGAAATGATTTCTTTTTTCAGGTTGGACACAGAAGTCTTGATACTTTCCAAGTCGGTCGCTGTCCTTTCCACAGTGTACCTGAGGGTGTCAAGCTCGTCTTGCAACTGCATTCTTTCGGTCTCGTTCTCATTATGAGTTATTCGCAGTTTGGCTGCGAAGCGTTCTTGTGCAGCTATTTTCTTTTCCATCTCCTGGTTATTCTCCAGTTCGTTTTCCAAAAATATCTGCTTTTCGATGATCACTTGCTCACGATTCCTAACTTCTTCTTTGACTCTGGTAAGATGTACGGCGGCCTGGTCCATGTCCCTGTCCCTTCTCTGCATCTGCTCAATCGTGACTTCCCACTGGTGGATCAAGTCTTGTCGTGCTTTGTGTGCCTTACGAAAATCTTCAGCAATTTTATCGAGCTCTATCTGCGCCGTCAGAGTTTCAGTTGTCTCTGTGTCGAGGTATTTCCTCTTTTGTTGCGCTTCCGTCGTCAGATGCTCGATCAACAGGCCGAGTTCTTTACGTTTCGATTCGTCCTGGCGCGAGTATTTACCCAGCGTCATGGAATCTTCGTCGCGACGCGCCGACTCCTCTAACCACGCTTCAAGAGCTTGCTGGTCCCAATTCATATGTGATTTCAGCTCTTCAAGTTGTTGTCTTTGAAGAAATATTTTGTTCTCAAACCTATTGCGCTGATCCCTCATCGTAACTAGATTTTTTTCCACTCTGTTTATTTCTTGTTTCAACCTGCCATCTTCTCTTTGCGCTATGGCAATCATGTGATCTTCCGTTTCGATCTCTTTCACATGGGCGCTAACGAGTCCCAAATTATGTGTTAGTTCTTGGCGTACATTTTGCAAGTGCTGAGACATCGCATGTACCCGGTCATCATTGCCATTGAGTTCGTTCTGAAGTAGGGAGATTGCTTTCTGTGTTTCGGCAAGGTCGTTTTCCAGTTGCTTGTTCTCTTTGTTGGCAACTGGCATTACAATGCCTTCATCCCAGTCCAACTCTGATAGCACAGAACTCGCCATGGTTTATGTACTTAGAAAAGCCTTACTACTATTGTGAAGACGTTTACCTATGTGAAACAGTTAAACATTCAATTCGACAGAATTATCAATCACTTGGAAATCTAATGTACTTCATGTAAAACAGGTTTCAGCAAGAAATGATGTTGAGCTTATCGATATACCTTTAAGATTATCTATATACTTTACAGTTACATCATACCTTAGTCAGCAAAACATTTTCAGCGATACTTCTGCCTTTACAGCTCAACAGTAACGAAAACTGATGTATGTTTTAACTTTATTTCAGTCTGTGGTTGCAGCTGTTTGTGCCCTTTGTTTCCAGGGAAACCGGTACTTCTCCGCATGAATAAGTTTCCACGAGGTGGCGCAGTGATCACGAAGTGCGGTGTCCAGTATTCTGCGGTAACGGAGGGATTCTACTTTGAGGCTTTACTTTATAACTGGTGAGTACAGTGAAAATTTTCTGTATTTATCTTTTACAATGACTAATGTAGCGTCTGAACTTCCTCCTTTATCGAAAATAACAATCATCTTATAGTATTCAGCAGCTAAAATACTGTACGTATTGAATGTTAAAACTAAAACTGCGGAGCAATTTCACTGCTGTTCCTATTCTCACTGTATAAAACTTCCATGCTTTGACGTGGTAACTATGGGACACTGGAAATTTTGTTATTTTATTTTGTCTTTTAGCAACAGCACAAAACTTGCTATATGCAAAATTAAAAACTATGTTCAAATTGAGCAATTTTAATTGGAAAACTGGAAGGACAAAACAGCTTTCAAATCTATCGAGTATATTGCCTTCTTGCGCACTTATCTTTATACATACGATGATAAAATTTCCATAGACTAAAAATCAAAATAACAGGAAAATAATGCACATAAGTAACATCAATTGTCTCCAACATCTCAGTGATCGATGGATTTCTAAAATATATGTATACAACCATAATTGCTGTTGAGAAATGACTTGGCAAGCTGTATTTCAGATATGAAATGAGGCATCAATGCTAAATCTAAATTGTGTTCACTTTATGGAAAGCATTTCTGAGTTTTACTCCATTGACATTCAATACAACATGCTGTTACAGTACCATAATTATAAAGTCAACGGGCCAACGGTAGTTCATTTGCTACTGCATAGAGGGAACTGAGATTACCACTATTTGGATACGGTTTTGAACTTTGGTAGCTTTATGAATGTGACCCCATCATGGTGCAAAACCTTTTAAGTACATTTGAAGGCGACTTGTTTATGTAGTACTGTAGATCAGTGGTTTTCAGCGAGTTTCCCTCAAAACAAATATGGAACTAAATACAGTGCAATAAAAGTTATATTCTGAAGCAATACAATAGCAGCCTCTAATTATTCTTATTCAAGTAGAACATCGATAATAATAATGTCACAGTTATTGTATTAAACAGAACATGTAAAACGTTACCAACGGAATCATATCAATGATTCCCATCACCCTCTTCCATTTTTGCATCGTACTTAACTTTGTCTTGGTTATTTGACAGCTTAGTTGAGAACCAAGAACTCATCGATGTTTTGGCACTAGCCAAAGCGCTGCCAACAAATTTCCCTGTGTTGGAAACCACTTGGTTCGCGTTGCTCAGAGTTCCTTCCAATCTACGACCTCTCTCACTGCTTTGCAAGTTATGATAGATACGCAGTTTCATGTCACTGACCGAATACTGACCATGAAAAGGATGGACAAGTCCATTCATTGCATTGTGATTCCCGTTTTTCCAAATCTTGTAATTCTTAGTCTGCTTCCAGGCGGCCATGAAATTTTCATTGTAATCATGCATGTTTTTTGGATCGGGACAAACTTCCTGAGACAGAGCAAGCATCCCGTGAAGGTATTCAGCAAACAAACTTTGAATCCACTCATCTCCTCCTTCCCACCCGGTGGCATCAAGAAAAACGTCCTGGTTGCCCATTTCACAAACCTTCGAAACCAGGTGTTCAGCAAAACGTAAATCAGCGGCTGACAAATGCAGAAGCCTTCGTAATCCATTATCATGGTAGATAAACTCCCTGCTCTCAACGTCAACGACCACGTCTGACATCTGGTGTCTCGATTTGAACAACGCATTGGTCGCACCGGCTACAAAACCTTGTCTTATGTTGGATGCTAAGACGTCGTACTGCTGAAGCGATACATACGGAAGACACAAATGACCTTTGGTGAAGATACTCAATGGAAATCCAAATTCATCAATGTCCAATGTTGTTTTCAAGTCAATTTCTTCCTGTACCCTAATGTAATTTTCGTCGCCGCTATTCGAAGACGCCATTATTTCACTATGTATCGAAGTGCTATAAGAAGGTGGTGAGGACAATTTGGACGGCGAGTCCACTGTCATTTCGAGTTTGGCGTTGCCGAATTCCAGGATAAACGTTTCATCATCTCCGTCTTCTAAATCTGCTGGAATGTCCAATGTCTGCTTGCTTGAATCTTGCTCTGAATATCCAGATGTGATTGAAGTAGATAGTGATCCTAATTTAGCTGTTATGGACGAAGCAACATCTTTGGCTCTACTCGATGTTGCCTGCCAAACTTTCGAAGGATTAATGATAGGCTCTGTTTCAGTTCTCAAAGAGCTTAGCACGAATCCGTTCTGTCCTTCTTCAGATTCACCCCTGTTGACAGCTACGTCGTCGGCCATTTTCACAGATTCACTTACCATTGGGAAATTTTCATTATTTTCGGAAGCGCCATCCTCCACCGATATACTATATACGTTATTGCCGCTTATTTTATTATCAATGTTTTTCTGTTGTAGATTTTCTGTTGTGTCCGGTAAGGAAGTACATTCAGTGAGACCGATTTCAATCATGCGAGGAAAAAGGGAAAGAAGTGCCATTATCGCACCTACTAATCTGTGAACGGGCGAGGTAAAAAACAGCACTCTTCTTTCTAAGAGAATGAGCTTAAACAACATCACGATTTTGTGTTGAAAATTCAGTACCAAGTTTCTGGCAGACAAGCCGATGTACCGATGTGATTCATCGACTCTGGCTACAGATATATTAATGTGGTCGTACAGTTCCTTTAAAATATGTTTCTGGGAAAAATCTTTCTCTTCAAAATAGGCATGAGTAATTAGCTGCAGTTTTGCATGTAAAAGCCCATACAGTGGTAACGTACTTAGGACCACAACGCTTTTCTGGACTGTGCCTCTAGTCACGTCTTTGTCTTTTTTCTTCAGTAAACTTGCGTCTATTTGTCTATAACATGATATACAATAAACCGTTCCAGTGTGGCTGCCTTTTCGTGGTGGCAAATGAAAATATATCGTATCTTCAGTGAAGTTGTGCGCTCCATCAGGCAAAGCAAGAAAGGGCAAATGTTTCCATTCTTCAGGAACTGCTGGGCTGTTATGTGGGTTTCCTTCAATTAAGGGTGGGTAGGCGTATTCCACGATGCATCCTTTCTTGTGATGGAATCCAACTACAACTACGTGAGACACCACGCCTGTGTTAGAGCTAAGATCCATACACCTATTCTATTTTATTATAGCTGTACACAAAAATCTAGAATTTACAATGGATCGAGGACATAACAAATCATCTCACCTTAACTTACTTAAATTAAAATCAAAAACATCAACCCATAACATATTGAAAACAGTAATAGTGGAAAAAAATATTCATACCGCTCGTAACGCCAAAGAGCAGGACATTGCAAATTTGGGAACACGTGAGCGTTTGTTGTCAATATAAAATAAATACAGTATGTGGCATAATATATGATTTAGTAGGCTGAAATTTGAGTATCCTTTGTCAATTATCAATAATACTTGGGGAAGATAAATAGTTACCGCCTGTTGTTCGTGGAAAGTTAATGGTTTTCTCGAATGAATGAAGTGAAATCGTTGAACCATAACGTTGACCCCCTAAGCTAATATAAACACCTGGCTTTGATTTTGACAAACACCTAAGTTTATGTAGGAATTTGAGAGACAAAATAAGCACAACACAACATTGTTTTTGGCAGCCTTTTTGCTTTTAATCCGGTAAAAGTTTAGATGTGACAAGAAAGTACTGAAAATCAGAATTTTAAAGCTATGCGAGCTGTTTCGAATGCTTACACATTAAGAATTTACCTAACGCTGCCATTCACATCTTCAATGTTTGTAAGCCAATAAGAGACTGGGAATAGAATAAAGCTATCTCAACCATAAGCACCGACTATTTGTGCGAAACTGGAAAGCAAGTCCCGCGTTAAATATATAAGTAGACAAATTATTTGAAAATGATGCTTTGTAGAATGCACAGCTGGAAATGCACAACACGCTCGATAAATATTATGACCAAACATGGCTATAGTACCACATCACCTAGTGTGTGTATAATTGGCAGTGGACCTGCAGGGTTTGGCATTACTCAGTACTTGTTGAAGAATCATGCCACTGTCAAAGTTGACATGGTAGAAAAATACCCTGTACCCTATGGATTAATTCGATACGGCGTTTCTCCTGATCATCAAAACGTAAAAAATTGTATTCATAAATACGAAAAAATTGCTGTAAATCCTAGATTTTCATTTTTTGGAAATGTTGCAGTAGGCAGTGTCATCTCCTTACGGCAACTTATAGAGCGATACAACGCGGTTGTGATGTGTTATGGCGCTCAGAAGACGAAGCTTCTGAAAATTCCAGGAGAGGAGTTGGGGAATGTCTTTACAGCAAATCAGTTTGTAGGCTGGTACAACGGTGTCCCAGAATGGAGCAATTTGGATCCAGATTTGTCTTGTGAAGAGGCAACTATCATCGGAGTAGGCAATGTTGCCCTTGACTGTGCAAGGATGTTGCTTAAGCCTGTTGTTACCATGAAAGATATCGATTTGCCATCTTACACTATGGATAAACTCTTACAAAGTAATATTAAGATTGTCAATATCATCGGTAGAAGAGGCCCGTTACAAATGGCGTGTACGAGACGGGAACTGTCGGAGATATGCGACCTTGATAATATAGAGACCATCGCCGATCACAGTGTATTCACAGAAGAAGTTAAAAACGCCCTCAAAATAAAAGATTTGAAGCTGAGAAAAACACAAAGGCTTGTAAAATATTTGAATGATGTATTGAACCGAAATTTTTCTACTACAGTTAGTACCGGTAATTCCGAAAAAGAGTTTAATATTAAATTGTTAAGATCACCGGTTGAAATCACGGGAACAAATTCAGTATCAAGCGTTGTTTTGAGAAAAAATATCTTGTCTGGCCCTGATGCATTCAATCCTGTTATTACTTCATCAGAAGAAACAGAAACAATTGGCAGCGGTCTTGTCATATCATGCCTCGGTTATGACAACGAGCCCTTGGAAAGCGACGTAGCACTGCCTTTCAATCAGGGAAGGATAGAAAATAAGCATGGCAAAGTTGATAACTTTTCATCATTGTATGCCTGCGGCTGGTGCAAAAGTGGTGCCAAAGGAGTATTGGCAGACACTCTTAATGACAGTATAGTCACTGGGTCTACTATAGTTGATGATTTGAATAACATAACTGGTAGTGATATCAAAGATCCCAACTTGTGTGTACTGTTAAAGAAGAAAAACATCAGATATCTTACTTGGGACGATTGGAAAACATTAGATCAATTTGAAACAAGACGAGGGTTATCGCAAGGTAAAATACGTGAGAAGATAACATCGGTTGATGAAATGCTAAACCTGTGAACGATCAGCAAGGAAATGCTTTTGAAAGAATTCTCTGGAAGCTGATTTCAGCTTTTCCTCTTCAATTTCAATAGTATCAGGCTGGTCAATCTTAAGTCCATGATCAACTAATTGAAGTTTGGATGTTTATATAAATTTTTATATGTCCAATAGTTTCTGCGATCGACACTTTAGTTATCCCTGCCTTGGGTGGCATCTGGGAAGTATCTTTTTCAAAACTAGAAAAACTGAATTAATGATTACCCTTTTAGAATGGATTCTCAATGTACTTTTTATTAATATAAATCAAAACTTCACAATAAATGTTCCATTTTAGATCTTTCTAATAGTTAACTATTTGGAATGAGTCTGTCTTAATGCTTTAAGTTTGGAATTGACAGTCATGTACTTGTTGGTTATATGAGAGAAAAGCAGGATTTCTGATATTCGTAAAGCATCATGAGTCTAGTGCTGAGTGAAAAAAAAAAGGCTGTATACACAGCAAGTTTTTGGTGAGTACCTAATGATATGGAAGTTGAACCGATGATATTTCTGCAATGAGGCTGCAAATGCAGAAAATTTTTCTCATTTTATACAGTGAGGAGAATGTATGGTGGCTTTGCAAGAATCTAGAAGAGACAGGGAGTGCAGAGGCACTGCATAATGCCTATGTTCTGTTCATATCAAATTCAACAAAAACTGTACCTATATGGCATCAGAAGTCTTCCAAAAGGCCAGATGGTTTGGTGGTTTGGGATTACCATGTTGTTCTATATCTGGATAATAAACGGTTGGTGCTTTTCAGCAATATGTAAATTTATTCTTAAGCTATTGAAATCTTCGTTCAGTTCCCGTGTATCTCATCCTGATTGTAATATTTATTGTTGTTTAGTCAGGTATTTGATCTGGACACAACATTGCCATATCCTTGTTCGCTTGATGTCTATGCCACTGAAGCTTTACAGTCAGAGGAGAGCTTCAGAGATTCGAACTACAGTCATTGCATAAGAGTTGTACCCGCGAAACAATACATAGGGAACTTTGCATCTGACCGGTAGGATTGATCTGTTTAATCATTTCTGTTAAATCATAGCATGGCCAAGGAGATGCCTCGTTTTGCTGTAACATATTCCTATGTTTTCAGCTCTCACATGTTGCGCAAAGACGGTTCATGGAGTGCTCCTCCTCCTGTATATCCTCCAATAGTGACGAATCAGTCTATAATGAATCTTCATGACTATATTGCCATGGATAGCAATGACTTTCCAGATTTAGGAAAAGTTTATACTTTGCACGAGTTTTTGAATCGTTTCAAAAAATAATTAAGCTATCAGTACCTTTTGATTTTTTTTTTGTTTTTAGGCAATTGGCCTGGTTCGTAATTTAATATTTATTGATTTTGCCTACTAATATTAACTGTTTTTGCCAATTTTTTGAACATTACATATGGACTGTAAATTTAGTGCATGTTGGTGGTTCATGTCGCTTGGGCAGGCTCCCCTGAATTATATAATCTTTTAGCTTATGGAAAAAATGGATTACCAAGTACCACGGATTAGAATATACATTCAGTTTTTTACCTTTCGCATTCGTTTTTTATATGTTAAAAAAATATCTTACTAACATCGTGAACTTCCATTGTGTGACATGCAAAATTAGGAGAGTTGGAAGGGCTGGTTTAGTATTTATGCAGTTTAGGCTGAAATACCCCAAAGTTATATTGTTTAGCGCACCTCCAAGAGTATTGAATTGAGAATTGTTGTGCTTTCAACAACAAAGGTTTCTCCACTGTTCCTAATTATAAAAACTCAAATAGGTCTTATCATAGTCTAAGACTATGGTCTTATGTTGTTCAAGACATCCAGGGCAGAAGGGATAGTAGGATGTCATCAGTAAAATAACTTGGCTAAGTGAAATGTCCAGGTACTCAGCAGTTTGGAGTACTAGGCAACGGATATATGTGAACCATGGGTATTAAATGCCTGATAATAAAATGTATAATACAATTTCAACTTCATTTTTTTAGATGGGGATCAGCTGTACAGTTACACCTAACCCCGCAATTCTAGTCAAATGGTTCCGTGCCATGAGCCACCGCCGTCGATATAAAAATCTAGTGTTCATGAGGACTCGCACGTGTTGTTGCATTTCTTTGTGTGTGAAATTCACTGTATTATTCTTATGCATCTATGCAACCACACAGGAGTATCTCATTCTAGCATGGAAGTTCTGTGAAACAGTTTCATTGCTGACTTTGCTTCTCCAGACGTTTTATTAGTTTGACAATATGTACATCAAGGTCATTGGCATTCCTCAGGTTCCTTCGATAGCCCGAAAAAAATTATATTAAAAATACTGATTATAACTTTCTTTATAGTAATTGTTGTGGTAAAGGGCCAGATTAAAACAGGATGCCTAATATCAAGGTTTTCAGTGGATCTTCTCACGTTGATTTGGCCCAGAAAATTGCAGACAGACTTGGTATTCGAGTTGGAAAAGTAGTAACGAAGAAATTTAGTAATCAAGAAACCTGGTTAGTATATTATGAGTTACGTGTATTATGACTGATATTTGGACACTGCAGAAACCCTGATTAAAAATAGGGTACTACTTTAGAAGTGTGTTCCCTCCAAAAACCCAGGTATTTTTAGTTAGTGTAGGTGACGTTAGGCTCGGTTGCCGAGGGCTAGTGTGGAAAATAGTTGCCCCAAAATGTTGCATAATGGGAAAGTCCCTAAAATATTGTGGACGTGGAAATTACTAATCCAATCCCTCCTTCCATATATCAGTTCTACACATTATTCAGTATCACGTTTTTATTATTCTTAGAGAGATGGCGGTATTCTCTACTATTACTTTTCAGGATATGTCGATATGTATATAGTTAATGAAATTTTAAAAATTGTAAATTATCATCTATTAACAAAAGTTTCTTAGTTAACATACCATGGCATGCGCTCTTGATTTTTCCTAATTCTATCACTGTTGTTTCTATTCATGTATCTCATGCAGGGATCATGTTTTGCACTAATGACAAATCATGGTCGAATTACAACTTATATTGCAATAAATTATGGTTATTTATCTGTTTGTAAATATGAACTAACACGGTTTTGAGAAATAGTAAGTGGTTTCTCAGCATGCTTTCTTTGAAATAATTCTCACATTTCAATATCATTGTTTAGTGTTGAAATTGGAGAAAGTGTGAGAGGTGAAGATGTCTACATCGTACAAAGCGGTTGTGGTGCCATCAATGATAATCTAATGGAACTGTTAATTATGATTCACGCATGCAAGATTGCATCAGCTTCAAGAGTTACTGCTCTTATTCCTCTATTTCCGTATGCTCGACAAGATAAAAAAGACAAGGTTATTCAATTATCCCTTTCCTTGACTTAGTGAACCTTTCCACCCATGAAGAAAATTGTCAATTACGGTGTATACACAGCTGTAGAATTTGTAATATAGTTGAACAGAATATTACAAAATGATCCCACTTTATTGCCTGACAGTATGTAGTGGTATTTGTGTTAGAAAAATCTTTGTCTCTTGTTCATATCATTGGACTTTTGGAAAAATTGGTTTTGTTTAACGTCACTTCACGTAGTACTTTTCAAGAACCTATCTAGGCAAGGACCTACTGTATTGATACTGTGTCACTGTATTTTTTTCAGAGCCGAGCTCCTATATCAGCCAAACTAGTCGCAAACATGTTGTCGGTTGCTGGCGCAGATCACATCATAACCATGGATTTACATGCCTCTCAAATTCAGGTATGTGCAGCAGCAGTAAAGGAATTTATGCTCAAGATCTACAAATCAAAGCTACTTTGATATTAGTAACCCTTGCAATCATAAATAGCTTATGCTTGGACTTTGGAACAATAAAAGGTAATTTGACCTTTTGCTATGTATGCTTATTCAGCTAAAACTGGTGGAGGGTAAACAATAATGCAGCCAAGTAGTCCCCAGCAGTAAAAATATCTAAATAAACTTGATCGACTTGTTATCCAACAAATTCTAGACATGATGAATGCTAACATTAATTACAATGTACCAGAAGTTCTTTTAATTGCCAAACAATTATTTAATGTTAAAATTTTTACATTTGAAATTAAGCATATGCAAAAATTACAGTATTATTATGTGTGAAGGATTTAATTTTGTAAATTTATTAAAATTGATGGAAGTTTGATTTCTCAACACAACTTTCATTTCTCAAATATATTGATATGGAGTATATTAACTTTAGGGCTTCTTTGATATTCCTGTGGATAATCTCTATGCTGAACCTGCTGTACTGAAATGGATCAAGGAAAATGTCATAGAGTGGAAAAATTCAGTTGTCGTCTCTCCTGATGCAGGGGGAGCCAAAAGGTGTGGAGAATTGATAATGTTGTCCATCATAAAATAGTGAGCTAATACAAATAAGAAATTGTTCAGGGTTACTTCCATTGCCGACCGCTTGAATGTGGAGTTTGCGCTGATCCATAAGGAGAGGAAAAAAGCAAATGAAGTGGATAGAATGGTTTTGGTTGGAGATGTAAAAGACAGAGTAGCTATTCTTGTCGATGACATGACTGATACTTGTGGAACAATTTGCCATGCTTCTGACAAGTAAGGAACCATTAGTATATTTGATTTCCAATCAGTTAACATCAATTGAGATTAAGAATATTCGCATGGGTGTGCTTACGTGATGTGATTTCAGTCTCATTTTTATGTGGGCCTTATAATACGTAATTATAAAGGTTTCCATTATGCGTTGTCAAATTCACGTTCACGTGGGTGAAGTATAGTAGATTAAATATAGGATTACCACTGGTCGATTCCCATAGGGTACATTTTGAAACCTAATCCTCCAGTCAGCGGGGTCACCCATGCTAGAAATTTGGCAGATGAGTGATTGGTACTGGAGGTATATAATAGCAAGCAGCGACTGGCCAATAGTCGATTTTGTCAGGCCTAATATACATGTATAGTGTCTGTGTATATCAATATTGTCTCTGCACAATTTTTTATGAAAAAATGCAATGTATGATTTCCCTAAAAAATGTTTACGAAGAGTGTTGGAAAGTTTCAATTCCCTAAAAGAAAGGAAACCTCAATATTTTCATTTAGATTGCTCGCCGCAGGTGCAACTAAAGTATATGCCATATTAACACACGGGATCTTCAGCGGTCCCGCCATCTCTCGCATTAACAATGCTTCTTTCGAGGCGATAGTAGTCACTAATACTATACCACAGGAAGAGCATATGAAGCAAGCCAGTAAAATCAAGGTAGTGTATATTTGTTTGAAAAAGCTTGAAAATTCACAATATTGTTCTCAACTGAAGTTATTGCATTGCAGACAATTGATATTTCCCCTATCTTGGCTGAAGCAATAAGAAGAACACACAATGGTGAATCTGTGTCTTACCTTTTCAGTAATGTTCCTTTGTAATGCTAACAAACACATTAAAAAGGAACCTGGCTAATTGGAGAGTCATAGGGGGGTAGACAAGCTTTTTTACTGCATATTGCATGTTGATAGTTTTACCTAAGCCTCGATGATTCAGAAATTGGTAAAAGTAACTCAAGTAAGTGGCTATTTTGTTGTCTTTCAACCATATTGCTCTTATTATCAATTGAAAACTGAAACTGTCCATAGTGTTGGCGATAAATTGAACTTTTGCCTGGCGTCCTGTTGCTGTTCAAGACTCTTTTTTTTGAGGGACGGTAATCTTATTTGGTCTTTTGGGTATCGCCTTTTATCTACACTCACGATTACAAGGAAGGATTCTCTTTATATCTGTTTCAGTAGGTTACGGAGACTTGAATAATGCTTCTGTCAGATAAAGTATGAATGAGCCATGTGGATATTGATCATATTGAAATCCTCCACAAGCCAGTACTTTTAACCAAAATTCGGTTTAGTCTTAGTAGTTTTTTTTCTATTTAGTCTACTCTACCTTGATTGAAGTGTATACTATACAGTATTCAGGAAACTGTTAAAGGTCAGGCATTGTTATGCAATATCGTCGTATCCAATTGTCTCCATGTTTCCTCACATTAGTCATTAACATTTTCCGTACTAGTATTATGACAATCGAGACGTTTCTATTGGCGTTTTAGCCCTCAGAACTTGTCATCACAAGGTATAAAAAGGTCGGTATATCATTACTTGAGATATTGTATGGTAAACCTCCTCCAGAATTCTGTGTCTACCTTTGCCTTCTTCAAAATTGATTTTGGCTCGGTTGGTTTTTTATTTCTTGTATTGATTTGCTTAAATGTAAATAAATATGAGGAAAATTAAATGGCCAAAGTCTGTTCAGTCTACACATGTACTTTTCTGTGTATGATATTTTTAAAAGGTGGTTTAGTGTCCTAGGTAGAGTTTGATTCCATGTTTTTAAATAACGGTGTGTACCACCACCATTGTTTTTAATAAATGCTGATTGGGTTTCAATTGGAATATGACTAGCATCTACACAATTAATAATTACACGCACCCTGGGAACGAAATAGCAAAAAGAAAGCCGTGTATTAGCTAGGTGATCTATCCGTAGATTTCTGCTGATATAGAGTAAACTTAATGACTATATACAAGTGAAAAATTCTATTACCTTGAAGTCGGCATTAACTTCGATCGAACAGTTGAGCAATCGCTTAAACGAAACTAGGAGACGTTCAGATTTTGGAATACTATGTGGTCGCTGACGCAGGAGGTAATGTTGATTTTCGGAAATCTTTTTTAGATTTATGACGTTCAATTATCCCTGCCGACCGTTACTGACGATTGTTTGCAGAATCATTTAAGTTTAGACTTTCCTCGTAACTTATCAAAGACAATAGTTGCAAAGCATTTTTTTCAACGTAAAAACGAGTCAACTGATATCTGACAGTGATTGGAAATGTATGCAGAAATTTCTATGTTCGTGGAATGGTTAGGCAGAACAAAACGTCTGTTAGAATCCATGATATGGTAACGTGGCCGTCTGACAGCAAAGTTAGGACAACGCTTGCTAGGTCAGCCTCCCTGTGCGGTAAAAACGGCAACATTAAGGCCAAGTGGGGTCAATTTAATAGTAACATGGTAGTTACAACTGGTGAGTTCCTGTCTCTGAAAGTTAAAACTGTAACGAGGATGCTGCCACGGGTATGGATTACAGACATGATACATCTCTATTTGCAATAACCGCGGCTTTAAAAATGATTTTCATTGCGATTAAGATAAAATCGATGAATATCCAATATTCTTCCAAATGTCGTTTTCCGCTGCAAGCCTTGGACGGATTATATGCGGACAGAGAAAATAATTCACTGCGATTTTCGTTGGCATTTTCTCAAGCACGGACATTACCATATTTATCAGGGTCGATTATGTCATATATTTGAGTAATATGTGTGTGTTTTTCAAACGATTATTGGTTATTAAGAATATCAGATTAGGTTCAGTATTAGAGCTTTAATTCTTTCATGTATTCAGCGATAGGATTGCAATATATATACTGAGATTTAGCTACAGACAGTCCTATTTTGCGGAGAGGTTAGTTTACTGTCAGCCGCCGACGCCACCCCTGTTCTTCAGTGAGGTTAGATGTGATGTGATAGGTGGGCAAGATCTGAATTGAGTGCTACTAAATAAAGTTAGGCAAGAATTATACTTATATGTTGGTGATCTTAAACCTTTGGGAATGTTACTTTCCTAGAATAGACCATTGTCAAATACGCGAAAGCTATTCCGATTATCGTATGTATAAATCAGTGACATATAATATCGGTTGAGTTTCAGCAGGCACAAATAACCCCTTATATATGGAGATGAAATAAAATCACAAAGGAAATGAGCGAGGAAAACGGCAGGAAATAACATTTCCATCGAGTAACCGATTAACAGTTATAAATTTTTTTTACATTCTAGTATTTTACTGCACTAGTACAATATCAAGGTGTAATGGACAATATGTCCAAACAAAGCATTTGTGAATCTGTGATGAAGACGTCGTGGTTTATTTATACAGATTTCCAAGGAATCATCAAGCAGTCTAGCTCTTTCGACCAGGAAAGGGATGCCGAACATATGCGAAGAGCAATGAAGGGAATCGGTAAGCTTCATGAGTTTTAGGTATTGGTATTGTCTATTGGTTTAGGTATTGTCTGGATTCCGGTAACGTTGGTAATGATCGTGCTGTACTTACACTAATACGGATGGATGACAACTGTCGCTTTGATATAATTAACATAACAAGTTGCCACTAGCAGATCATTTAATCTAGGAAAAAAACTTTCCGTTTTAGTCTGCGACACAAAGGTGATCCTGGAAATCGTATCTTCTCGTTGCAATACACAGCGTCAAAAAATATCAAAGGCATATAAAGAAGCATTTGAAAGGGTACATTTACGGTTCATCGTACAAATTTGTAATCTGAAAGCTAAGATTTGTGACATTGTATAATAAACTATTTGGATGAAAAAATAGCTCAATATACTTGACCTTGGTAACTGCTACATTCCCTTTCTATAGAGAAACGAAAATTGCAACAGCTTTATTTTATTTATTTGAAGGATCTAATTTCCGATTTAAAAAGAGAATTGAGAAGCGATTTCGGTCATACAGTGATGTTTCTCTTTCATTCTCCAATCGAATTCGACGTTCATTGTCTTTACAAAGCATTATCAGGGATGAGGACAGATGAAGAGGTGGCCATAAACAGTTGCGTTATTATTGATAAATACTTGTGAAAAAAGTTTTTTTTGTTTATTCGTCAGGCTCTTATTGAAATCCTTGCATCGAGAAAAAACGAAGATATAAGAAATATTAAACTGGAATATTTGCAAAAGTACAATATCGATTTGGAAAATACCATCAGCTCGGATGCAAACGGAATGTTCAGCAACTTGCTAGGTCAGCTAGCTAAGGTAACATCGTGTTCAAGGTTTTAACCTTCCACTTCCACTGGGTTAGATATTTAACGCAACGTATACTTCACACCTTAAACCCCTAACAAAAAGATTCCCTCAATGGAAACACACTTATTTTCCACATCACAAATCTATTAAAATAGTGCCGTAGCATATAGTGGTAAGTTTCACCCTGTTTATAAAAGTAGCTTTCTTTCTGGTTGGTGATGGATCTTTGTCTTCACCACTGTAGAAGCTATTTAGAAAATCGGCTTGATCTCTGTACTTATTACAAAATTCGAAACAAACCCTCGTGATATTTTGGACAACCTAACTGTGTGAATTTCATACAGGCTTCAAGGGACGAATCAACTATTGTCGACCATGATCTTGCTAAAGAAGACGCGTTAAAACTGATAAAAACTGGAGTCAAATCATGGCGAAAAGATAAACCTACCGTTAACGATATTTTATGCAATCGTAGTTTCGTTCAACTACGTGCTACTTTTCATGAATATTCTTTGGTAAGATATCTTTTCAAGCGAATAATAACGCGTTCAACAAATAGCAAATATAATTCCAGATACTTTTTTTATTGATCTATTCATATTTCACGTGAAGATTTCTGGTCGAAATTTTCTAACAACTGTTAAATCGGAGTTTTGTGCCGATAAAGAAGCTGGATTGCTCGCAATTGTGGAAATCATCCAGTATACTCCTGCATACTTCGCAAAACGTTTGTATCGGGCTATGAAAGGAGTAGGTACTGACGACAACACCCTGATTCGCGTAATGGTTTCACGAGCTGAGGTAATAATTATTTAATTCGTGCCAGTTTATACATGTGATATCGAGGTATCTATAAAACGTAAATTTGGTGATGTATCGAAGAGATGTGCAACCTACGCCCGCGGAAAGCTGCTGTTTTTGAATAGAGTACGACCCGTAACAGGATTTCAGTGCCACTGTTTTTGATGTTATATGAAGAGCGAAGCGAAGCATCCCTGAAGTTGATTTACTTGATTTGCAAAAAAACCCAATCAATTTTTTTATGCCAGTCACTAGTAGATAGTCGATGTGAAATGCAAGTGCGGTCCGCCGTCTAATCCGGCTAAGTGTATTTGGCCCGGGAGTGCTACATGGAACATACCTCTGATGTAGCCTATAGCAAAGCTATACCGAAGTGGTTACCAAATCGGATTAATCCAAAGGGTTCAACGATCGACTACTCGAGGCGCCGGAAATTGTTGAAACGTAATTAAAAATGAACTGACATTTAGGAGAAAATAAGGTTCATCCAATCTTATTTTCCATGTTTATCCGCTAGGCTCGTTTCCCCTTTCTGACATTCTTAAGCGTATTGCAGCAGCCCCTGGTTTGTTCGGTATATATCGTTATCGTATAGGTCGTTATGAAATCTGGGAAAGGGAAGTAGGGATTATTTATAATGTATATATGTATAATGTATAATGTAGGGTAATGCATATACTGACTAAAAATGAATACACGAGGAACCATGTAAATACTAACTCCTTGTTGTGAAATATTCCTTCTTCGTGCATGTAAATATCTAACCAACGATATCTTTCTTACACCAACAGATTGACATGGTGGAAATAAAGCTAGAATTTGAGAACACGTACGGAAAGCCGCTCAGTAGCTACATAATGGGTGATACAAGTGGAGATTACGAAAAGCTGCTTATTTCATTAACTGAGGAATAGATTGAAAAATTATTGCAAATAATATGCAGCATGCTTATCTGTATATGTGACGGTGAATATTCACTTATTCACTTTACATTTACGATTATCGCAGCCTGCAACTGCGGATATACTTCGCTCATCTTGGCGACGTGCTTGTGGTTAGCTTCGAGTCAAACGAGCTCTACGTCTTCTTTATTTTCCTTTATTTCAATCTCTCGTTAGTGAAACTGACAACGACCAGCGGAGAACTTACTTGTTAGGGTAACTGGGATACTTTCTTCGCCTCGTGCACCTGGTGAAATAAGCGAAAGCCCACCGTTTCCGCAATCAGAAAGAGTCAAAGAGTCTAAGCTTTGTGAAATTGTTATTGTAATATATTTTCGGAGATATTTTTGACATTTCTATTTCTCCATGAACCTAGGTTTACCGATCTAATTTAATGTAGACATCACGGATAGATGTGGTGCGCTTCGGAAGACATACAAATAAATGTTACCGCAAGATGTCTCTTTGGCTTGCTCACCAGGGGTCAGTAATTTCTATAAATAAAAGTAGCGGAAAATTCGTTTTTAATTTCTGTTTCTGCCGTAACAAATTGCTGTACGTTATATAGTATCAATGATTTGGATTCTGAGTAATACATACATTGTACATGGTTCATATATTTAAAAAATGACATGTTTTTACTATAGACTTCGATAATAATGGACTTACGAAGCTTAAGCTATTCATCATTCAGATAAATAGCTTTGAAAAATTACCTTTTATTATTATATATATGATACGTTATTGTACCAAATTTTGCAGAATTGTTGGTGAATGTTTGAATATGAATAGTATACATTTTTATCTGCAAGCAGTAAAGCCATAGCTACTCATGGATGAGGAATTCGATGTATTTAATGAGAACTACAACAGTAAAATACCTGGGTATTCCAAAAAGAAGCTGGCCAATGAAAATACTCCAAAGTCAAAATCTAAGGGGCGTTATTTTGACATCAATGAACCAGGTATTCCATATAAATCAGACATAATTAAGGGAGATATGAAGAAATGAGCTGAACCTTTCCAGATCGTCATAATCCTAAAATGTTACAATGTCAATCGATACCTCAACCCTAATGAATGACTGTGTCATCTGCAAGTACATGATCAACTTCACTAATTAATCTCATTTAACTTACCCCCTGATGTAACATAGTTAATCAGAATCACCACATCACTGGACTAGAACCCAATTTTTTTTAGCATTATTATTTTAACTTATTGAGATTAAGGTAAAATTCTCAGGGAATGTTGATTTTGCTGTTGGCAAGATTCTGTATGAATATCATCCTGATTGGGTAATTGGAATTCGATTCATAGCCAATAGGATTCCATCTTGAGCTTCAAGGGTTATTATGTCCATAGCATGCGTACTTATCAAAAGTTTCCATGACTTAAAAAGAGAGCATAGTTTCGAGACAATGTTTGATTATGGAAATTGCAGAGACAAGGAAAAAAAATGAGAATATTGGCCTAAAGGTTTTAATGAATAATATTCATGGCAGGTTGTCAAACATTGGATATGGAGCACAAGCCTTCATTCTATGATAGCAATAATCAACTTCACATGTCTGTGTCATTCACTCCAAAAACACCAACTTACAGCAGCAGAAGTGAATGTTTGGATTCAACGAAAAATGAATTCAGTGTGACAAATCCTTTTGAAAGCCACAATACCATAGATAGCTTGCTACAACCATCCTTCAGTCCTTCTGTCTTCTGCACTAATAGTTCATCCAACAGAATCCAAGAAACTGACAAGGTATGCCTAAGAAAATATATACCAGTGAATCTTGAACCAAATGAGTTGCAATGATTGTTGAGTAACTTCATGTTTCAGAAGTGCTTTGACATAAGTTTCATTGTACTGTCTGTTATACAAAAATAAGTAAATATATCATCTTCCTGAACCATCAAAGTGCCAGACTTGAATCATGGATCAGTAAGGTTCGACCTGTAGAACTTTGTTTCACTTTACAAATATACCAGGATTTCTCCATAGCATATATCTCTGATAGCCNAAGAAAATATATACCAGTGAATCTTGAACCAATTGAGTTGCATTGATTGTTGAGTAACTTCATGTTTCAGAAGTGCTTTGACATTTTTATTGTACTGTCTGTTATAAAAATAAGTAAATATATCATCTAAGGTTCGACCTGTAGAACTTTGTTCACTTTGCAAATATACCAGGATTTCTCCATAGCTTATATCTCTGATAGCCAACAGTCCCTCTAAACCAAGTAAACTATATAAAACAGTAATTATACAATACCAAAGCAGTTTTACTGGCTGTTGGACAAAACCTTAGATCACTGCATGGCTGCTCATTTGCATATTTATTGCTACAAATTTCTTCCAATAGATTTCCAATTAATTCTAATAGTGGCTACTAACATCTAAAACATTCCTGAAGACTAGAATTTTCAAATTAGAAGGCTCTATATTTACTTTGAACTGTGTATACTTATTTGCTGTAGCAATGTCCATCAGGCTTTTGGAATATTGATCAAATTGCTATCTTGAATCCAGCTGACATCGATCTTTCATTGCTTCACCAGCAGCAAGATCTTGTCCGGTGAGAAACTAAAACTTAAATCTGGGTATCTTTGGAAAAACCACCATATTGCATGTAATGAAATAAACTCTCGTGCAATTCAATGAATCAGTCTCGACCATGACACGGAAAAGAAAGCACAGATGGCGATTGATGAATTTTTTTCAAGCCATATTGAAATGCCCAGCCCTTGGTCTGGAGAGAGACCTCATTACCTTGCGCTTATATCACCATCACCCGCCCACATGAAAAAGAAAGCGAACTTGAGGACTCCTGGAGCGGGAGGGTCCTCTTCTTCAGCTACATCTTCTCTTTCTTCCGTCTCGCAGATTAGAGTGAGGAAGTTGGCTACCGGAAAGTACAACAGGTGTATTTACTGATACTATTATCTCAGGCTGTGTGACGATTGTATGCAGTGTACAGTAATTACAGTGGCCATTGTGATCTTTTATATCCAAGCATATTGTAAATACCGATACTGATAGATAGCTCAATTCAAAGCCAAACCTGGACTGCTTGGGCTGTGGTCTGGGAACCGAAGGGGTCGCAGTCTGAAAAGTTTGGAAACCATTCTAATGTCTTCATATCCATTCCAGAATGCCGACTCACTCAGAAGTTGGCGTTGCTCAAAATTCCGAATCTAAGCCAAACGCATTGAAAACAAATTTGAACTCTGCAAAATCCAATACTGGTAAATGAATTTGATGTTTCAAATACTATTTGGTGTTTGCTCATCAATATGCAGGAAGAATTGTGTGATATTGATGGCAGATTAAGGTTTTTCATTTCAGGTTTTCAATTGAAGTTATTGTATAGCTTCCGAGGTTTGTTAATCTAAACCGTTTTGTTCTCGTGTTTTATTCTTGGCTAAAGTAACAAGTCATGTCTATTCAACAGGACAACTAGCTGTTTAGCTGACATGTGTATGTAAGAGTAATCTTCCCAAGTATATTTAACATACATCATGTATGTTTGATTGACTGTAAATATTATATATTACTAGTTGAACAAAGAAATACTTTTACTTCTAGTATTTTGCGCACTGAACTTCTACCTTATTCACAGTATCAACACAGACAGCTCTAACATTACCTCCATCATTTGACCTCCAGTCAATTCTGGCTCAATATTTCACATACAACGAGGGAGGACACACAAAAAAGTCAGAACTTCAATCGGAGGTATGTTCTGAAAACATGATATGATCCTCAATATTGATTAGACAATATTTTTACATTGATGGATTGACAGTATTCACATATATATTTTTTCGAATTTAATTGTAATAAATTACAAAGGCTCTCAGTACCTCATCACTACGGCGTAAACTCTTTTTTCTTGACGGAGAAGATGTTAAATGTCTACCGGAAGACCACGAACATGATCCAAGTCCTTTGATACATGATGATGACAATGAGGATGATGACTGCAAAACAGAAGTACTGACTATTTACTGTTTGCCCATTCATCCCAATTGAAAGCTGTTTATACATTTGCTATTCCAGACATGCTAACTCTACATTTATGTAACTCTGATTGACTGTTTTTATTGAAATATTTTATCCTATCAAGAATAAGTACAAGTATAAGCATAAGTATATGAAATTAAGTATGGTTTTATTGTTACCAAGTCTCTCCTGCTGCAATAGCTGGAATTTGTCTGCAAGATCAACTAATAAACATCCTATTTGACATCCTTTTACATGAAAATCTTCTATTCACTGAGAGCATTCCTGTAGGCAACAACTGAAGTACTTCGCCTCGTCTTAATATGTGCTGAAATATACTCGAGTATGCAACAGTGCAATTCATTTTTCTAGGAAAATGGCGAACCTCCTGTGTTTCGTGACAGCAGCTCCTTGAGCAATAATCGGACTCCTTCGTCTCACCATAATATGTGCAGAAATATACCTCAAACTCCCAGTACAGTGAGTAATTTATGTTGTTGCATGTTGTTCATGAGTTAAGATCCAAATTTTGAGACACTCCAGCTACAACACAAGGAGAAATATATATTTTTTGAATTTATTCCACATATTATCTCTTGCTTTGGGTATATGTTCATGAAACTGGCATGTTAGTACTCTACCGTATCCATGTCCAGTGAGAGATCAGCCATGGACTTTTGAAAAACTTTGTTTCTGTAGGAAAATAAATCCAAATGAAAGTGGCCCTCTGTTTTAAAACAGTTGGACATGACTTCAATATAATGTACCACCTCTTTGAACTAAGTTGGCTATTATCAAATACATTATAAAACTATGACTCAGTCATTATGCAATATCCAAGCATGTGTTATTCGTACTATAAATAATTGATATCAGGTGTTTAATAATGCAATGCCCATGTAATGGTAGACAAGTTTTCAAATTAATGATTGCTATGTTTTCAGTGTCAATCTCATTTTTCCTCGAGTCCACTCTGCGAAGCTCTTAAGTTTGAAAATCGAACACCCTGCTCCGGGTATTCACAGAGATGTGGGAGCGGCCTCAGAAGGAGAAAGATGATTTTAGGCAGCAGCAGTGGAGAAGATGACCTTGTAATGGGCGATTTTAATGGGATTCCTTCTCCTCAGTTGTCCCCGGTGCAAACTGATAATGTCAAAACAAAGACTGATAATATTATGACAGGTTTGTCACTATCTATACGCAATCTCAGTGAATGTTATTGTATGTTTGTTTGCTTCACACCATATATATTCGATTACTCTTTAAAGGTTAGCCCAATTTTAACCACTCCAGCGCAGCAGATCACAAACTGACTGTGCATTATAGTTATCAAGACAAGCTCAGATAAGTTCTGCCGGGGCGGTGTTAAACAAAGTGTTAATTTTATTCATTCCCTCATCAAATTTGGTCGCTCACTTCAATTTTAATATGCTGCCGATCAGAAACGACTTCTGACCATGAGCGCCTTTTTTCACTACCCGCACTGTTCAAATGTAGAAGCATCGTTCCAACTCTTAATTGAAAATCGGAGTCTAGAACATACGAAGTTACGGGGCACCACTGCAAATGTAGTACTGGTAGCAATAGCACATAATCCATTACTTGACAGCAGAAACTTCTAGATTTCACCTGTGTGGGTGGTAATCAATGTCAGATACACATATATTTTCAGTCCATGGTTAAAAAATTAATTTTCTTTTTTCATGTACAGGTGTTGGTGAAGAAAGCCTAGTTGAAGATGAGTCTATGTCTTTTCGCGTTTCAAGTTGCTCCACAGAAATTCCTGTGGAACAGTTAGAGGTTGTACCTGAAGTAGTAATAACTGATCTACCAATAACACGAGATGAATCAAACACACCTCCAGCTTTGGAGTCCAGCAGGTATATATTATGTGTCCATGATAAATATATTGTAGAGCCAGTGTATCATACTTATAAAAATCTAATTACATAACAGAAAGCAGTTGCTAATGGACAGCCCTCCACTGTCCCCAATCCAGCCGATAGAGCACAAATCTCTTCACATTAAGCAATCTTCTTCTATGAATCACATCAATTCTTCCGGTATGCTATATTGCATTTAGTGCAGTGAATTATCATATGTTTACAATGTGGTGTTTGAAAATTGCATTTTTTTAGCAGGCAACATAAATACAGCTCTCCATCCACCATTCTCCCTTTGCCCCTCACCCATGCTCTCTCCCATACCTTGTAAGAGCAAAGCGAAAAAGACTATTCAGAAAGATCCTTTGACGATGGTCGTCGATTCTCCACTCTCGTCCACAACCTCCAGTATTCATCAGCAAAGTAATAAAAATGCAAAGACCGATGTGGAAGACCCACAAATAAATCACAGTGGAGGAGACGAGGATGAAAGTAATTCTAATATACATCACAAATCATTTGTATCTGACTATTTCATGAGATACTTTTACTTTCAGTTTCTATTTCCCAATTTTCTCAAATACATTGATGTATTTACCACTTTATATTTATTTGTATTTAAAACATTGTCTGGGAACTAAAGTTTAATATTTTTCACTTTAATTTTTAACTAACTTGCTTATTTTGTTCAAAACTCACAATAATTTGTTTCTCGTCTCTTAATTTCAAATTTGAAGCACTAATATTACTAATAGAGCAACTACTTTGTGTTTTTTTCAGATTTTTTCTCACGTGTTCATAAACAAGAGAGTTTCTCCAGAAATTCAAATAGCACTGCAGCGGACAAGAAAAAACTTGTGAGTATGTTCATTATGCCGTGTTCATGTATGTATTGATGCGAAATACAGAATTTAGAATCCTTCTGGCTTCAATTCAAGAATAGTTTATTTATAAATATGTTTGATCGATGCCAGGAGAATTAAACTGTTCAGGATTAGTTTCAAAAGATAAAACCCAATGCGATTATTAAAAAGTTTTTTATTCTTTTTAAATGCTCTATTAGAAAGGTTAGGCAAGTTTCATCCAACAGTTGTAGAAATACCCTCCTTATCTGTGGTTTCAACAATTCCATATACCTAATTAAATTGCATTGCACTTTACTTGCCGAAAAACCGAGAGAAGTAAAACGATGTTCTTTAATTTAAAGGACAAAAAACACAACTGTGAACAGTCTCACAGTTTAAAACCTGGAAATGTGATGGGGAAAACTGAAACAGAAGCAATGATCTCTACGCCCCATCATCAAAAGAATATGGGAAAGATAAACAACTTTCCTAATTCTTTCCCGATGCAGATGCAAGGGATTGAGAGTGATTATACTTGTCTCCCTCCTTCTAAATGTGATCTCACATCAGTCTGCATTGGCAAACAAAACGATAAGTGTGATTTGAAGGAAACCAATATGTTGATGCGATATCAAAACATGAAAGACTTTATTAATGTGCCAAATACTAGACCTCTATGCAATCCTACCGTATCCACTAATGTGTATTTGGGAAATGCTGATAAATCAAGTGCAATGGAAACAAGCCATAGAAATTGTGAGTTGAAACCTAACTGTAAAGTAGATCACAGATATGGTATAGGGTAGACTCGAGCTTCTGTTTCTCTTGAAACTGTTTTTTTACTTTGCAAAATCTAACTAAGGTCAGTATTGCATAGGCAAGCCCAAGTAAATATCATAAAAAGGGCACTGGAAAAAAAAAGATTAAAAACCACTATACAAAATAATGGGTGAGCATATATCTCCAAATCCAAATGAACTAGGATTTGAGGGCTGAGGGCCAGATCTCATTTGATTCGGAGAGAATAGTGAAAAAATATTTCCCATTGATTTATGATCAAACTAATTAATGCCTTCTACTTATAGATAGCGACAAAACCACTGTGTGTATAAAAAGCCAGAGTCATAATTTGCAAAGCCAAAACCATTGTGAAAAGGGAGCACCAGTCAACTGCATGATGGACATTTCTTTACAGCATCTTGCTCCAGACGACTTCTCCGAATGCGACAACTCGGCGCATTCCATGAATCGCAACAACTTGGAATGCCAGGTATATAACACACACGTTTGTGAATCCTAAAAGCAAGCCTAAATTTCTTCTAATGATTCCATTACAGGGTGATAGTGGATACACAACAGCCCAAAGTAATTTCCAAACCTCAAGAATTAGCACACAAGCAGAATACTGAACATAACAGTTATGCAGAAAACGAGGTACGCCTGTTAAGAGTATTGGAACTATGCTGTAACTATAAAACACGTTTAAAACCTCTTTCTTAGAATTGTGGAAATTTTCAGAGATTAAATTTTTTCAGTTTATTGTCAGTTGAACGAACTTGCAAATAATAACCGTTCCCAGGGTCATAATTTCTGCATCGTGAGAAATTTTGTACCTCTAACTGTGTTCAATATTGAAAACATTTACACAGCTTAACAGCTAGATAAATGAAGCTGTGCCTTTTGTATCATTGTAAACACTTTATTATAGTTGCATTGGGGAGAAAATAGATTTCTTATATTATATGTGCAGTCACTATACTCAGTGGCGTAGCATGTGTGGGAGGGTGGTGGAACACAGGGGTGGTTGCACTGGCCACAAAATTTCAAAAATATAAATTAAAGTGATAATTCTCCCCCTCACACAGAAAATCTCCTGATGTTTCAACAGGTTTCCATTTTACAGCATTTTTCTTGCTAATTAAAGCCATACTGTCCTCATCTTTATCAATGAATTATATAATGCCGATTAATAGTAACGATGCCGCAATATAGACTTGCCTTTCCCTGGGTGTTGNACACAGGGGTGGTTGCACTGGCCACAAAATTTTGCCAATTAATAGTAGGATTTCTTGTTTGAAGAATGCGATTAAGTGTTTCAATAAAGAGTTAAAACACGATGCCGCAATATAGACTTGTCTTTCCCTGGGTGTTGGCAAGCCATGCTACGCCACTGACCACACCTACTTATTATTATTTATATATATTTGTATGCATTATTAAGTACATTGTTACATGCCATTCAGTGGCGAGTTTAAGGAACTAGGGGAAAGGTAAGATCCATGAGGTTGGTAAGGAAGTAAGGTTAGAAGCTATGGACATAAATTGGAAACTGAAAAGTAGGGGAACGCCGGTCCTCCCAATTTCCCTGATACCATGAAATAATATCCTAATTGTGAATACGAATGAGCCCTTTTATAGATTTTCACAGGGTACAAGCTAATCTGATTAGATTCTTATTCGTCAACATGCTGATTGATGACAACCTTCTATTATATTTGGTCTTTTGCCCATAGCCAATCCTCGTGATTTAATAGGGAATGTTATAGTGAATAGAATTTTCAATCCCACAATATAGAACTTAATGCTACGATGCATCTAAATCCTTTGTTGTAATTTTGCTAATTATGAGTCGAAATTTTGCAAGTGAGACTGAAGGATTGACTGAAATCATTCACCAGTCATTGCTGTTCAGGAAACGGATGTGTGACTTTTAATCGCTCGGTATTAAAATTGTAACATGCGAAATAGTGATAGAACATTGATGTTCTTTTTCTCTCCTTTTTCTTTGCAAGAATACGGTATACTTAGTACATTACTATGTCAGCTTGTGTTCTTGACTAAATCAATTTCGCCATGATCTCAACCACGACCCATTTCCATGATATATATTCCATTACTTGGTGGATGCCAAACAGGATGTATGATTTCACTGAGAGTATTGTCCGTGTCCATTCTTACATTTTCAGATAGCATATTTTAATTATTCATTGGATAGAGTATTGGTAAAATGTTTGAGGAGTCGTAAAATTTTAATTATTCATTCGGTCTAATGCATATTCGTGAAACATCTTGTACGATCTAGCTACATTGTTTGCAAATCGGTCAACTAGGCAAAAATTCGGTGAAAATACATTTCCATCGTCATACATTTCCAGCAGACAAATGCTTCATTATTTTCGAGTGCTTTAACTCGAGTAGGGCCTCGTTCAAATGCCAGCACCTACAATGTTAATTTCATGAATTTTATAGTCATTTTTGTTGGACGATAACTTTATAAAATTTCTAACAGTTATATATTAAACCTCCTTTCATAGTTATCTTTATACCTCTCTGGAAGTGTATTCAGTTGTTCTATTCCTCGAAAATGGACCAAGTTTGTCAAGATTATGTGGAGATTTCCAACGAATGTTGGACGATTACCAATATTGGCCCTACGCAGAGTTATTTTAATAGCTATGATAAGGATGGCATTACATGATATTCATTAATTTGAAACCAGTCGTAACTAGACTACTGCCCATTTTCAGCTTGTCGGCAATCTAAACCGCTTAGATATTTTTACTGGTATTGATATCTTCCGGTCAGTATTATTTTGTATTACCATTGGAAAATTTCCCTTCTTATTATACACTATTCTCAATTGTATCATGTTACGTATATAGCTTCACCTTTTCCGATGTCAAGTAATTTGACCTATTCACTACGATGTGCGTGACCTGTATGAATGGAAGCATCTGTCGATATGCCACGTAAGCAAAAATAATCTTTTACAAACGTTTCCTTTGGCAATAGTTTTTGATTACAGTTCCACCTCGTTTAACATCGCCCCGATTAACGCCATTTCAATTTACATCACAAATAACATAGTGAGTGAAATTCATCTCTAGTGGTAGTCATAGGGTCAAAGTTCATTTGTTCTTACACACGGTCTACTACTCGGTTTACCCGTACCCTACGGCCTTGCAACTTTTGACTTGTGATGTAGTTCGAAACAAACGCTTAATGACATTAAGTTTCCTACCTGTTGGTTACTGGATACTTTTAGGCAATGCCGTTAGCCACTAGTAATACTGAATGCGTAAGACGCTGTGAAACCAGCATAAATGTATTAGAAAATCGTTTGATATGAAAACAAAAAATTTCCAAATTGTTACCGTTGCAAATTGACGTTCAAAAATCCTAAAAATAGTACGTAGTATAATCAACTAGCTAGAGAAGAGTTTAAGGCCACTATTCGGTACTAACGAAAAACGGTGAAACAAAATTCATATCAACCAGTTGTTCTCAAACTTTTTCCAAAAAATTGCGTGGTCCCCTGGAATTTTTTTCAATGATTCGCGGTCCCATAAAAAGGTATATTGAATTATTATGACGCTGGACTGACAGTCAAAATACTTTAATGCTATGGTGGTTCGAGATTGCTCCAGTTAGAACACGTGTGAAGTCAGTATTATCATTATATTATTATAGTAAACTAGGAAGGTAACTCAAAAGTGTATTTTTTTGTTTATTACATTTATTTAGTACAATTCAATGTACTTCGCGGTCCCTCTACGACCCCTTGGGGACCGCGGAGCCCAGTTTGAGAACGACTGATATAAACGAATCGAACAATTTAATGTTACAGTAACTACAGGCGTTTCTTACCAATCGAAACTTTCTCCAATCATATCAAAGAGTTTATAATTCTGAAACCTAAAAAGTTGACGCAACTTCACGTAGGTTTTGTTATGCATAGATCGTACGCCGTTTCGCGTCCGTCCTTTGCCAGAATTTAGGCAAAACAGCTCGTCCCCGTCGGGACTCGTTACTACTAATCCATTTTGTTCATAGGCTGGATTATAGGTCGCGTTCCACCAGCGTTTAAAACAAAAAAATCCATCGTCCGTCTTCATGAAATCCTTTTGTTTCAAGAGTACGGGCACGTCGAGAAATTTCTGTACTCTTTCGATCAGCTTGCCCGGATCAGTTATCCATTCATCGCCGTTTAGAATGAGCAGTTGACTTTTGTTGAAACGCGATAACCATGGTTCCGTGTAAGCCTGGTACATCCCTTTCGAGAACAAACATGTCATTGCTCGAGGATTTCGACGACACAAATATGATGCTCGTTTGGCGTTCTTTTCGACGTCGTCGTTTTTTAATGCCGTCATCTGGCTAGTGTATTCGTCAACGACGCTGTCGAACCTATCGGCGAACCAAGTCTTGTTTTCGTCATGGTGCTTGGGATATTGTCCGTGAACAAAATCCGAAAATGACCTATTAATTGGGTTGCAAATAGACAGTATGAGTTTAGCATTCGGTAACTCTGTTAGAATACGCTGAGGTACGTTCGGGTTGTAGAAGTATTCCGGTGTCTTTTCCATAACCAATACATCGTCCGTCACTTCTGGCATAAGTCTGAAATAGTAGCTCATGCCGCGTTGGTACCAAGACGAGAAAAAGAAGGTCTCAATCACTCGAGAGGGTCGAATCATGGGATGTTGGCTAAGGAAGTGGATGAGCGCACCTGTACCGCATTTCTTGACCCCAATTCCAATCACTGAAGGAAACCGACTACTCTTTGATTTGCTTTCGCGCATTGCGTATATTTGCTGTAGGGTCTCTTGCCGATCTCCTGGCAAAGTTTCGGAAGTTTGTGTGTCGAAGCGAACTTGAACAAAGCTCTTGTACTCCAATAGATTTCCGTTATTAATGTATACTACAGTGTAGATAGTGATGAATATCCCTATTGTAAGCGACAGTGGCACTGCTGCGAAAAATCTTCCCTCTGTCATTCCAAACACAGGTTCAGTACACTTTAGCAACCAAGATTCTTTTTCCGCATTAGCACATTACTTCCTGTTTCAATAGAAGCGCTTAATTTTTTGAAGTAAGCACTCTTCGAAACAATCCAACTCACAATTTCGGTGTAAGCTCTTTTGGCCTCCCAAAAATTATATTGTGTTTTGCTGTAATACGTATTTAAAATAACGCGTTCCAATACTACCCAAGTGTACATTCGAAACCTAAATAATTAATAGAAGTGGTAGAAAGTGTTTAGCATTGCAGTTTATTGATTTGCCATTTGCTAAAGTTCAGGTTCACGTTTTATTGCACTACCGTTTAGGTGGTGTAGTCGTGTGAAGTGCTGATTTACGTGTGTCGAAGTCTGGTACGTTTGCACGAAAATTACCTCCTTCAACTGCTGTACTTATCTACTCTCGTACACTGTCTGAATACCGCGTATTTTTCGGCGGTGTTCCGTGAAATATTTGCTTATTTTATTCATATAGTGTGACACATCATAACTGCGCTGACAACCCTAATATTCAACTAAAAATAATGAACAACCTGATTATACCAAAGGAAAAGTGTATGCCTACATACATCTTAGACTTTTTTACGTTTACTAATTGTCTTACGTTTGATAGCTTACAGATACGAACATTCCCATTGGACTAAGAGCCTAGAATAACAACAAGTCTTCAATTTTCTCAGTACTCTTCTCTTGACTGATAATGGAATTTTTTCACTAAATGCCCTGCGGCTTTAGCTCGATCGAGCGTTACGAATCACGAGGACTTTGTTCCAGTTTGTCAGCATTTTAATCGGCCTTCTTTAGTTTGATATCTCGAAACCGTCAGTAGACAGATAAGAATTTCGAAAAAATCTAACTTCTATACTTCGCTCCTCGACGAACAACCTCGATATAATAATGATAGTATGCAGCGCTTATCGTGTACCGCAAAAGAAAATGATCTCACATACTACATAGAGACGGCACTGATAGTACAGAAGTGCGTATTGATCTCTCAGTTTTGAATACCGTGAATACTATCAAACACGATTCATACCCAATATGTTTACAAAACAAATACTGAACTCTGGTTCAGTGTTTATATTTTACTAGCTAATTTTTATCTATTGAAATTACAAGTTTATATAGTACGGATCCCACTATTTGAAATACCACAGATATTTATTTAATAATTATAATCCCCTGTGTATTATTGATCTACGATCTAGATCTACGTAATCCTGCTCTATGCTTATCTTTCAAATCGATTTTATTCTGTATATGTCCACGGCTGAACGTGAGCTACCGGCTCCGCTATTCATACACTTTGGTGGCAGTCATTTAGCATGATTTCCTGTTGCGAACATTAAATTCCGTTTAAATTCCCCGCGCCTAACGGAAGCAGTTAATGTTACGGTTCATGAATGGTATAAGACAGTCATTCTCATTCGTGCAATATTTCAAAAAAGAATTCATATCAACGTAAATAAGAATTAATTTTGATAGACATACAGTCGTCCCTCGCTATATCGCGGTTCCCCCCCCCCCCCCCCACTACATCGCGGATTTTATATAATATTGTTTTGTATGCATTTTAATGTAATATTGTATGTATTTTATTTCTTGTTAAATGCCGTGCCGTACAGTACTAGTATGTTTAGGCGCTAAAAGTTAAAAAAAATGATATAACCGGTCAAATGATTGTGGTAAAAGTTAATAAGATAAATAAGAGTGTGTGAATGATTCATAATGGTTCAAAATACGTTTAAATATATATTCAAATAGTTAATAAAATATGTGGTTTCTAGTTTGCGGAGTTTCCCCTATCGCGGAAAGCTCTGGAACGCTCTAACCGCGATAGGTGAGGGAATACTGTATACTATAGTTATTTGCCAGAAACTATGATCGACTCTAAAGTAATTACCTCAGATCGATAACCCTTGACCTGAAAACTTTTAGCCTTTGCCCTTAGTTACGGAATTGGACAGTGGTGTGGTGTGTTTTCATCATTTACTACTATTAAATTAGTTTGAAAAGTTCTCAAAATGGAAATTCAGCCAGACATTGACATTTTTGTTGGCAACTCAACGATAATAGACTATTCTCTTTACGAGTTATGGTTGAAGCAAATTTCGGTCTCGGAAGCTATCGAAATTCTCATTGCGGATGGAACTAAAGCACCCAGCGATCTTATAAGGAGCGACGTATTGGACCAGTTTCGAACACTTGGTTTACTGGAAAAATATATAAAGAATCCGTTAACTCTCGGTCAGCAGTTATCTTTCCAGCTAACACCAGAAATACAAAACGAGCTAATAACAAGATATTATAGTTTCGACGACGTGGTCTTGCGTGAACTGCTTGGCAAAAAGCTATCGCGAAGTACCTATCAGAACATGGACGACGTTTCATCGAAAACCTCTGTTCGACTTAAAAGTTGTCTGCGACAATTTGACAATTGTCGTAGGGTGTTTAAACACGTGGAAGAAATGAGTGGAAACTTGGTAGAAAATATTGAGAAACAATTTCTCCTTCCACGTAATCTTTCATGGGCTTATGCGACCGTCGTTTTTCTTGCGAATCATAGGTTCGAATGCACGAAACGAAGGCTAAACTACTTGAGCCTAGATGACTTCATAGTTTGCTCTCAACTGCTGATCGAAAACTGGACGTACGGAGCGGGGGGATCCACTGCTGTAGACATGGATGTGGACATAGATAGGGAGTTTTTGCATGAGCTCCGAGGAATAAAATTTATCGCGTCTGATAAAGAAATCTCTGAGAAATGCAAAGCGTTGCTCTCAAATACGAATGAATTCATGTCCTGCACTTCTGCCACAGACGTCGACGCGCTTTGCAGGCAACTGTGTCGTAGCATCCCAGGTATCGCGTCTGGTCTGTACCGCACTAAAGAACTGCGTGATTTTTTCGTTGATGTTACTGAGAAAATTATAGATCCTGCCAAAGTGGCCAAGTGGTCGCCCGGCATGCTCTCGGCTTTTCTAAGTTCTTTATCAACGGTCGTGGAAGATTGCTACGCGATGCAGAGTTATAAATCTATATGGTTAAAATACATCACAACGCATAATAATTGTATTTTGCAATTATATCATTCATGAAAGACTCCTTGTATATGAGAATTTAAATATCTACACTGCCATAGTTTAAGTCAAGGTAATGTTCATACAGAATGAAAACCTTGGTAGGTTCCGGATTCTGACGAATGATTTGACATGAAAAATGGGAATTGATTGAATTCAGGTCACACTAGCAAAGACATTTGGTACCTGGTGTTGAATTAATATACATAATTCAGATCTAACTTATATATTGATCATTATGACATATAGAGTATTAATTCATTATTGCTGGTTATTATTGTAAGTGATATATGTATATTGATAAGATGGTACTAGCAATGAATAGGATATTGATATTCGAGTACTGTTAATTTGGTTGTGACTGGTGAAACTGATGTGTTACAGAGAATTCCTGATAAACCTTGCTTATATTTTGGGCTTAGGATTAAATAATTTGTTAATTAATGTACTACTGCCTGGAGACTGTGCATTCCTCCTTTACTCTCTATGATAAAGGTTCTATATGTAGAGGCTAACTGGGTTGTAGGCACAAAGCTATGAGTCACAGTTGAAGCTAACCATCCCAGGGTGGAATTATTGGATAGTGGATTAAGAATTATTCTAGAACTTTACTGTATTGTGCAACTGCAGCTCTGCAAAATAGTTTCAGAAACTGATACAAAATAATAGGATTTAGCTTTTAATGTGCTTGAAGAGAAGGTTGTGTATTTCTGTTGAATTCATATTGATACATCCTATGCTCTTGAGAAATCTTCTGACATAATGTTGTTATTTTATCTTATAGGAATATATCTAAAGTATGGCTGGTAGATACAAACTTTTGTTTCCCCCTGGATATTCCCAGAAGTGATAAAGGTAAGAAGGGAAAGAAGCAACCAGAAGAGCTAAAACCACAGCAGGAAAATGTTTCCGCAGTCACAGAAGACATAGGAGAAAGAATTGTTCTAGTTCCTCTCAAGGACAAGGAAGTAATGCAGTCTATCGGTCTCGTCAGACAATATCTGCGTGATACCGGTCTTACCGCCAACATGACTAAGTTCACTTCCGAACTACTCAAAGGGAAAATGTTACCATACAATCCTTACCCAGCATATGTATTCTGGGCTCGACAATTAGCAGAGAAATTCCATGTGAAGCGAGAGAGCCTTCAGGTGGTTCAAAGAAGAATGGCTCAATGCCAGACTTTTAACATTAACACAGGATTGTTTGCAGGTGTTAAATTACCTGACATTAACATCTGGGGTCTTGAACATATATTGCTTACGATCAATCCAGTTTCTGTTGAAAAATACAGATATGCTGTTGAGAGTTCCAGCGCTACCAAACAAAAGATTTCTGAAAAATGTGGACGGGATGTGTCAACCATGACAACGTTGCAGGGTCCATGTATGTTTACTGGTACCTTGGCAGACGAGTGTTTCGAACTAGGTGTCCATGTTACTGTTTTGGTTAAATCCGATGACGTGTCACGTGCTTCTGTCTCATTTGGCAAAGCTGTTCTGTGTGATTTACGTCACATTAACGACCATGCAGATCATTTTTTTTTATCACTGAATGTCCCTGTCCATAAAAAGGGGATATGGAAAATTAGAAAATGGTATGCTGAGGAAATTACCCCTCTAATATCATCAGAAGAACCTTCCCAGGCAGAAAGTGATTTGGTGCAAGCTATCGGATCGGCTGCAGTGAACAAGCAGAGTATATTGTTGGATTACTTGGCCTTTATCGATCCCGAAAAAACTCTGCAGTCTCAACAGAAATCGTTGCCCGCAGTCAAATCATACAGCCTTATGATACTCAATAGCCAAATTCTTGCCAACGGTCGTCACTCTGAGCCTTCACTGCTTTTGGCCACGGAGTCCTTCCAGGAAATACATGAAGGATTGTTTTTCAGTCAGGATGAAGCAGAACTTTACACAACCACATTCAAACAATATTCAAAATTTGCAAAAACACCGTTGGCTAAGCAAGTTACAGATGTAGTTCAAAAATCGTGGCAACTTAGTATAGGAGGAAAGCAGCTTGAATCAGACAGCATCGACATACTCCACCGTCTCTTCTTGTTGGAACGTATTCAAAGTCAGATGAAACCAGCAACCACAAAGACAGAGGATTCGTTAGCTATTCAAATAACTCGTCTCATGCAGGGCAGAGGCATAAAACTGGAACGTCTTCGCCCGATTAACAAAGTGCTCTGCACTCTGGCAACCATGAAATCACATGAGCAGAGTAACCAAGTTTTCAATGAAATGTTTTACATCTATTCTAAGCGGTTGTATGATTTTTTTGATGAGAATTCTCATGAACTATCGTCCACTCTCTTAGCTGCTAAGTACAGAGTTATCAATTGCCTTGAAGAAATCCAAAGGCTGGCAGCTGAAGATAAAGTGAACAACGCTTTACCTTCACTGCGTTTTTTGAGTGGTTATTTAAAGTCTCTCTCGATTGCCTTGATCGAGGACGCACTCGAATTTTTCCCTATGATAAAGCGATTAAAAATCCAAATCGATCAAGGCATCAACAAGGAATTTGGCCTTGACTTGAATGTCGATACTAGAATGGATATGTATAAACATCGGGTCGACTCCACTCATTATGTCGATGTGGACAAAAAGTTTCTGGATGTATCTCAGTGTGCTTTGAATAGCAGAGCACCACAGAACATATCCACACGGGTCTCTCTGCTGCAGTACAGTGTAGACACCCGCATAGACCAAGTTTGGAAAGAATTTTTGGACGATATATTACTGGTGCGTAAAAATTTACCACCCAACCCGTACCCATCTTTGGTTACGAAACTACGGCAATCCAGTCTGAAAGTTCAGCTCTTCAGGGAAACGAATTCTGTACTTTTTGGACACCTGTCATCTCACAAGCCAAAATTGTATGACAATCACTATCAACTCTACACTATTCAAGGCCTTTCGGCATTCGGATCGCTCGTCGCTCTGCTAAACCTGAATTCTGCCGGGTTTAGGCTCACTCAAACGATCGCCTCGAGTGTAGCGATAAGTCCAACCCTGCCAGGGAGCGGGACCCAAGCGATTGCGATTAATTCTTTTGAGCTCAGGTGCTACATAGCACTTACAAAGGAAATCTTGCTGTACGGTTCAATAGTACCACATTTAACGACTGTGTCTTTGGAAGAATATTGTTTTGTTAAAGGAGCAAAAGGTCAGGAACATGATGGAATACAATCCCTTGCTAAGATCATTCTCATAAACATAGGTAATATGGAGACCCAAGGGATTCTCGCACTAGAGGCAAGGTTTTCAGACACTAGCGTAAAGTTGCATGATAACAGCAATTCTTCTACAAGATTCCAAAACGAATTTGCATCGTCCATTAATGCCGGACAGGCTGTCGTATTGCATTTTTTAGTGCCGATCGATTGGAGGTATGTACACGTCATCAAGACTATTCATTTCTACTATGTAGATCAAAGAAACGATCAGGTGAACTTACTAACGCCTCATAATATTTTGGCACCGTATCGGCAAGTCTTTTTCAGTTCGAACGATGCTGGGGAATACAGTAAGGGCATTTCTGCGGTCGCAAATCCTGAAACAACACTGACCGAGACTATTCAAGCTAAAATACAAAACGAAATGACAGATGCTTGGGAGAACAAAGAATGGAGTCATTTGGCGACGTTGCTTTTATTGGACTCAACGGTTGGCCAGAAAGAATTTCGTTTGGACGACGAAAGGTGTCAGGCCACCATTTCATTCTGCTGGAGGCTTTTCCACAGTGCGTATGGTGAACTACAGTGTATCGTTTCCATAGGGAAATCCATCATTGAGGCCTTAAAATCTAGCACAGACAGTACAAGGAACGTTTCATCGATAACTGACATGCTAAGATCATCCATATTAGGTTTTCGTAGCAAGGTTCATCTCGCTCTCAGTCGACCATCGACCCTGGCTGTTTTGAGCATTGACAGCTATTGTCAAAACTTGATGCAAAATGTCGCACCCTGTAACTTGTCGACAGGGTCGGTCAACATAACTAATCCTTCCACGCTGGAAAATGCCCTGACTCATGTCTGTGCTGTGCTACAGGCTATTGCAGATGCAGCAGCAATGGACTTACTTAATGTTTCTCCTACAGTAAAATCTGATCTTCAAACTATTCTCGATAAAAAAAGCAATGTGTGATCCAATTTTTTATTCCTAACTTTATGAGCACTGTGATATGAGAGTAATGTAAAATCATGGATATTCATCCTTCCGATAATTATTAACGAAATAAAACAGCTGTTTATATTGTAAGATGCAAAAACTTCCTCACATTACATACATTATATCGTGTACTTATTCGCTGCCCATGGGCATTCATATTAAAATTTGTATTTTGCCTATCCTATTTTACAAATTATCGCCCTTGTTATGGCTTGTTCATGGGAATTATACATTATACAGTTGCAGTAATTGCAGTAGGATACTTCAAATTCGATAAAATTAGAGAACTAAAAAGTTAATTACTTCTTTTCTTCACCAATGATGTGATAGTTAGAAATAATACTGTTTTAGTATAGGTTAAAGATATAAATAATATTCTGTAATGCACCTTTTATAAATATGATTTAGTCAACAGTAAGCAATTAATGCCATTCGTTCGTGGAAACAAGGTATAAAAAAAATTATGAAGAACCATGCAAAATTAGTAATTAATTTCACAGGAAGTTGAACAAATGAAGCTGTAGAAGTAACGAAGCTTCATAGCGCACATTACTAAGCTACTTCTTGTAGATGGTTGTGCATTCATTTTAGGTTTACAGTTGACTTTTGGGTATAAAACGATACTGCTGTTGTTCTCCGTCATAAAACAAATGGTTGATTGACTCAGAAACAGGAATAACTTTAGTTGTTATGTAATTTCTTGAGTTGAAGCTCATGACATTCAGGTAATACCTGTAATTTACCATCATACCGAATGACTGCCGTATGCCTGATGGACTTGTGTCGGCCAGCCAATTAATTCTCCAGATGACTGCACCGTTTTTCAGGTGGAAATTAGCCACAGAATCGAAGGCGCTACCCCTTCGTTTAGCGTTCCCAAGGTAGTAAGCACACAGGCGTAACATGGGTTCTCTCAAAAATGAGGTGAGTTTAGGGTCATTAGTATATCTTCCAGTAGTCAGAACATCTTTCAGATATGAAACCATATCATTGCAAGTAGTGTTTTCGTATTTCATTGCAGCCTCAATAGATGAAATGTCTTGCTGTCTCAATTTTTCTCCCGTCTTTTCAGAGAGTTCATTTAGGAGCCATTTTCCAAAACCTAAGTTCAAATATTTCTTAGCAAGTCTTGATATAAAGTTTCTTATCATTCTCATGTTCTGGTTATTTTCTCTATGTAGTGATATCTGTTACCTGGTATTGGAGAGAGACTAGAAAACTTTGATAGATGGGGAAGTTCATATCTGAGTTGATCCACAACTGCTTGTATGATGTAGGCTCCGAGTTCCACACCCTGAATATATAAAGAAACAGCACTGTGTACCAGTTTTCACTTCCAATCGTATATTGTAAAAATAAGACTTTTGAGGTTCATATCATTAGCTGACTATGTTTCTTATATCTAAGTCTAATTTTGGTTTGTAGTTATGTAGCATTCCTGGTAATGCCTAGTATCCAGGTTCCCCAAAAAATGTTGTCTCTTATTACAGTCACACCGCACCCACCTGACATATAAATAACTCGGGATTTTCTTTATACTTAGTCTATATATGCAATAGTCACCCCTACCTGCAGTCCAGGCTGTGTAGATGTTATTGAATAGAATATAGCGCATTCAGCACAACTAAGTTTCTCATCTGGAAGTAAAACAATAGTAATGGGCAATCCTAATTCGACATTTCATTCATTAACATGCATTTACCTATGCTCGAGCTTAGAGAAGATGTCGGATTGTACTTCAAAATACTCATGATATTGTCAGAAATCTCTTGGGTCAAAGCAACATGCAAGATAACCACAGGTTCGTTCGGCATGGTACCATGGAAAAATGCATAACAGCGGCGGTACGGTCCCAATCTGTTTTTTACATCTATCCAACTGCGCACCTGATGTACTGCTTCATATTTTGCTACCTGTTAGAAGGGAATTACGGGAAATAATTTGCTGAATGACAATATTTTGTATTTTATATTTGGTTAATACTTTTCTATTTACAAGGTTTAATTCACTATGTTATTCGAGAGCTTACTGTATACATAAGAATATATGTCATGGAGGATGGGTAGACCGATCCAAAAGCGACAAAGAACAAAATCCGAGAAGAGTGTCAGTGACCAATGTATTGAATACCTTTTCTACAATAGCTGCAGGTGTATTCCATGTAATTTGTTGAAGTTTTAGCATGCCGACAGAAAACCATGTGGCTAGAAGTTCACGTAATTGTTCTGAGAAATGGCTAAATCAATGATATATTAGAAAGTTCAAGCCCTAATATTTGTCCTATTACAAGAAATACTAACTTTATCAGATCAGTGTTTCCATCTTTGCATTTAGTATTTCTTATTTCATTGAGAGCATCATGCCTCATGTCGATTAGAAACTTCACGCCATTTTCCACGCATCCTAAGGCGGTAAAAATACTGCAGTACGGTGGGAGAAGGGAGTGTTTGAGTCGGAGTTCAGTTTGCAACAGAGTGCTTACTTCTCTCTGAAAATAAGCAATTTTAAGTACTATTGAAAATGAGTCCGATCGATAGCCGAAGCTTATATCACGCTACCTTAGAGTTCGCTACGGTCAGTAATGATTTACAATGCTCAAAAATTTCCGATTGGTTATATCCATAATTGTTGCACAAATAAAGAATTAAATCTTTTTTCTCGCTCTTTTCTGTTGAAAGTGATTTGTAACCAATCATGAACTTCTCGAGCAGATTTTTTTCTACAATGCGTCCAGGTTGATATGCATGATCTTGCTTGGCAAAGCCCTGGAAAATTGGTAATAATATGTTGCCAACTTGCTCCACATTCTTAGTTGCTTCTGTGTGATCAAATGACTGAGAATCCGTGCTGGAGGAAGATCTTGATATCAAATAATTGAAGTTTCGCATAATGGGAGTTTTAATTGTCAATCTCATAGATAGTCGTACATGATACATTGCAGAAGTATCTAAAGATCGAGAAGATAGCAATACAATAATGAATGATATCACGCCTCAACAAATAAGCAATTAATTCAGTGTTTCAGGTGAAAAAGTCTTCCGTCTCACAAGAGATAACAAAGAGGAGATTTCTACATTTATATTTCCCTGTCATCAATGGAGTTTAGTTATTTAGATATAATTATTATGAAGGTGGTGCAGATACAGAGCTAGATCTCAGAACATTCGATCAAATCTGTCTGAGAAGCCGGACTAGGCTCAATTTAATTGCAAAATATATTTTGTTATTGTTTACAGTTGTACCCAGACACCGTAACGAGAACGTGACTTGAGCGTTTTTAAGATTTGCAAGAGGACTTCATTTCAGTAATTATTAAAACATATTGTATTTCACACACAGAATATATCAGATCGATGAAGCAAAATCTTCTTGCATGAAACTTTATAAATAAACATGTGATCCCGTTGCTTTAGCTTTAAGAAATGCAATAACCGCCTCTGGCGACATCTAATGGCATATTTTCTAAACTCTATAAAGGTTTCCTTGTACAGTAAAGTTTGCTTTGGTATGTGTATTGTTTGTAGAATTCGTGGTGATGTGAATTTGGTTGTTGCCAAGATTGGAATCATTTTTTAGTTCAGCTTGTCATCAAAATTATAAGTAATCAAAGACACGAATATTGCAATGGCAAATGAGAGTCAGGTAATTTCTCGTTTGTG
The DNA here is from genome assembly GCA_013436055.1 of Halocynthia roretzi. NCBI lineage: Eukaryota > Metazoa > Chordata > Ascidiacea > Stolidobranchia > Pyuridae > Halocynthia > Halocynthia roretzi. Next base: position 3,718 of record QRAM01000028.1, on the reverse strand, counting down.
ATTGTTTCTATATAGCTCAGGAAATCTAGCTGTTTCCATAACGAACCCAGACGTCCTCTATTAACAAGCCTTTCACCTCATAATTAGTGAATCTTAATATAGAAGGAGTATTTGTATTCGTTACACATTATTTTTTTATAATGTTTGCTTTGGATTGAGTATTGATAAGCTTTGTAAGCAAACATACTAAAATACTATTGTATGATTTGTGTTCATTATTCCACTCAGCATAATTTTAGGTGGACAAGACTGGATTCCAGTAGTTTATCAAAGGGATAGGATATTTAATGTATCGAAAAACACTCAATAAATTATAATAGTATAAGTAAATAGAACAGTTGTAGGTAACTTGATTTTCTATATGTAAGATTTGGTGTATGTAGTCAACTTTTGATTGATGCAAGTTTTTGGTTTATTACAGAACGATGATATGGCCGTACCGTCAGATGCCGTTCCTCTATTGTTGGGAGAAAGTGTTAAGGTGTTAGTGAGTCAAAACGTTACTTATCTCTGCCCTTATATGGGTTCCATATCAGGAAAAGTTGCCGTGACAAACTACAAGCTGTATTTTCAAAGTAACAAGAATCGAGTAAGGGTTTTAATAGCAGCATGCAACTATAGTTAATTAGTAATTTTTGGCTCTGTTTGAAATGGTTATTTTAGCCCTTTCTTTCCTCAATTTATCCCAATCCTCCAAGCAGTCGCTTGAGGCATGTTATCTTTGGTGGAGGATGGTCATCTCAACCATAAAAAATGCCTCTGAGGTTTCTTTGTTCAGATATTTACAAGATGAGATAGGGCAGTACGCTCGTAAGGAAAACACTAAATACTGATCCTGTGTTATGATAATCCATAAACCTCAATTATATGATTCATAACAGTGATATAAAATTATATATTAGGTTATTATGCTATGTTTTTAAATATCAGCTTCATACAACAGGCATTCAAAATAAACTGAAAAGGTTCTATTGGTCCGTTAAATCTATGGCTCACTGTACTTAATATTATTTTAATTTACTTGATCGGATAGTTTTTTGTTGCATTAAAACACTCGATAAATACTTTCTTTTTTCAATTTTTCAGGACATTCCATACGTACTTGAAGTCCCACTCTGCACTATAAGCAGAGTAGAAAAGGTTGGAGGAGTCACTACCTCATCTAAAGCCGTTGACGGGAGAAATCCTTATGGCCTTGAGATAACATGCAAAGATATGAGAGCTTTGAGATTCGCAATGCGACATGACAACCATCAGCGAAGGGGTGTCTTCGAAAAGTTACAGGAACTTTGTTTTCCTTTATCAAACAAATTGGTATGTGAAAATAAACTTTGTAGGTGTGCTGATTGGATTTTATTTAAAATAAGAGTTAATTGCTTTGTTTCTTGCAGCTGTTTTTTGCATACAACTATAAAGAAGTCTATCCAGACAGTGGCAATGGATGGTGCATGTACAGCGCAAAAGCCGAGTATAACCGACAAGGACTACCGGTGGATGGGTGGCGGTTCACTAAAAGCAACATGAAATATGAGCTGTGCGACACATATCCTCAGCTGGTGAGTAGTAGTACTATTACCGCAATATCTTATGGGAGAAATTTTATTCATTTTTCTCACACACTGACTATGACTAATGTTTGTTCACAGAATAGGACACATATTATTACATGCAGTCAGTATCAATGTTTCCTTTTACTCATTTCACCAGCATTTGTTTTGTTTGAGTATATCCCAGAAATGAAATTATTAAACAAAAATCACACAATAGCATTCTTTCCCATAGAAACCTAAGCAGTCACACCACCATTAACTACAGTGCAATCTTCTATTTTAGAAAATTGTATTGAGCTGAGCACACATAGAATATGTTATTGTAGGTAAAATAAAAAACATAATAAAATTGTATTTGTTGTTACACCTTTGCACAATACAGTATTTATATATTATTTATATTTATAGTTAGTTGTTCCATCTACTGCAACGGACGAAGATCTCAAGCAAGTTGCACAATTTCGAAGCAGGGCTCGGATCCCTGTCTTGTCTTGGATTCATCCCGAAAGTCAGGTAGAACTTCCTATGTGGCAATGTATTATGAAATTGAATCATCAACTATCATCTATCATAGACAAGATCTTGACTAGATCTATTTTTACTTGTTTTACCCACATAGCTTCTTTAGGTGTGAAAATAAAATATATTCTATCAACTTGTCAAAAGTGCTGACTGAGCAGAAATATTCAAATGCAGTACATTTCAATTCTCACATTACAATGGCTAACTGACCTCATTTTCATCACCTACACATAGGCAACCATCACCAGAAGCTCCCAGCCTCTCGTAGGCATACCTACAAAGCGTAGTCGGGATGACGAGCGTTACATACAGATGATTTTGGATGCGAATCCACATGCCCACAAGCTGCTTATCTATGATGCCAGACCGCAGGCCAACGCTGTTGCTAATTTGGTGAATGTCACTCTATATCACTTATTTATATTGGCAGTCTGAAGCTTCTTACATTTTCCATTATCTAGGCCCGAGGTGGCGGCTATGAGAAATCGGATACCTACGCCATGGCAGATCTTGTGTTTTGCGACATTCATAACATTCATGTTATGCGTGAATCTTTGAGAAAACTGCAGGACATCTGTTTCCTGCCTCATCTTGCAGATGATAAGCACTGGCTCTCTAGTCTGGACCAGACCCAATGGCTTCATCATATTAAAGTTAGTATTTCTATGCCTGTACAGGTACATCACCGATTTTCAGGCACCCTTATTTCCACCAGTGTTGGGTTCATCCCCTCAATGGTAGATTACATTAGATTTAAATGAATTGTACTCTTTGAAATGAGGATATGGTGATTGTGATAAAAATTTTATTATTTTGACAATTGCTCGCTGCTTAGTTAAGTTCTCCATTGTGTTTCAGGTTACTTTAGCTGCAGCACACGGATTGCTGATCGTGTTGAAAGCGCTAAAGCATCGGTCCTGGTTCATTGCAGTGATGGATGGGATAGAACTGCGCAACTCACATCACTCTCTATGATAATGTTGGATTCTTATTATCGTACTCTGGAAGGTTTTCAGGTTTGTCAAACTCTTGCAATATCAGGTTAAGAGTTTCATAGTTCATTCAGAAACAGCCCTTTTGCTATTCATTCAGATGACCTATTTTAAAATCGATAAGGTGTTATTGTACTTTTGCCAAGCACGGAGAGGTTCCTTATATAATTTCCTCCACTTTTAACCTATCCACATAAAACTAAATGATAGGTATGTGCCCAAAATAATCTTCAGATCTGAATGACGCATAGTTAGAGTGGTCACTGTGACGATACATGTTGAAGTTATATGCTTACTGGTTGGGTGTACTTCCATTACCATGAGTGGACTAGGGACATTAGACAAAGGTTTTAGAGGGAATTGAAATGTAAATAAAACAGCATAGTTAAAAAATTTTAATTCCATGTTTGGTTAAATTTATTATATTTTTTATATATATATCCCATTCTCCAGGTTCTAATAGAGAAAGAATGGCTGAGTTTCGGTCACAAGTTTGCTCAACGCGTTGGCCACGGTGACAAAACTTATTCCGATGCCGAACGTTCTCCAGTGTTTTTACAATTCATTGATTGCGTTTGGCAAATGACACAACAGGTAATTGCACTCTACAGAATATCAAGCAATACCAAGTGTGTTCTTCTTGTTTGTCATCCT
>QRAM01000279.1:0-126039 GCA_013436055.1 Halocynthia roretzi | reverse complement strand
GCAATCATTTTTTTAATGACCCGGTGTTCGGAACACTGAATGAAAACAGGATGAATCCAGGCTACATAGTAACAACAATTCTACCATCAATATTTCAAATATATATCCATTATTACCAGCCTATTTAAAATAGTGGTTGGTTCAAATCAGTTCAACCACTTAGTTCTCTTTAGCGATCAAATATACAAAATTCCTTCCTCAATTTATGTATATACAGTTGTCCCTCGCTATATCATGATTCCTGATGGTTTAGAAGATGTTTAAATAGATTCAAATAATAAATAAATATGTGGTTTCTACTTGGCGGATTTTCACCTATAGGTGAGAAATTACTGTATACATAGAAGTCTTTTACCTCTCATCGATTGCTGTGCATTATCGCGCCACGATACTTTGCTCTCCTTTGGCCAATCTGGTCCGGTAGTTGAGCTTTTGTTAATGCTCGGGTTAGGTTCATTGTTTGCTGTTTTTCTCCTCAGATTTTAACATTTTTCTGTAAATTTAATTTCTGATATTAATAAGAGTGCAAATATGTATTCCATAAAACATTACATATTTGAGAGAAAATTCATTATCCCTAAACTTTTCCATTTGGGCCCCTAGTAATATGACTAGAGAAGGAAATTGATTTATCAAGTCCACTTGCATTTACAATTTGCTTTTCAAATTTTTTTAAAGAATGCCTAGTCAATGTCTTTGCATAGCGATTGACGTTCACGATGTGTTAAAAAATGACAAGCGGATCACCGCTAAACAAGGTCATTGTATGACCACTTGTGTACGAGATGCTAAAAAGGATAATAAGGGTAATTGATAGTTGTTGGTATTGACAAAGTTTCTAACTTAATAACAGAACATTTTCATATTAAATAAAATCAAGTTGGATATTTTACTTGAACTATTACTTCCATTTTTCATCCATTTAGGGCTAGGATAGGGTGGACAGCTCTGCTAGTGAGCTATAAAAATATCTACAGGAAGCTAACCGAACACATGTTCTAACGAGAGCTATAACAAACACATCATTCAGCATCAACACATCCTGAGCGTCAATCGATATGCAAAGACAAATGGACTTGAGGCTGGATAAACAACCTAGAATAGCTAGGTATTCTTGGAATAAATTTTTTCACTGTAAATGCAGAAGCACTTAGTTTTCCTGGTGCAATTAGTTAGCACTATGTGCCAAAATGGTCTTATATCCGCACAGATATTAAATCAGTATTTCATAATACCGATAAATTGAAATTATCAGACATCTGTGTGCATACCATGTCGCACCCTTTCCGGGTAGCATAGAGTAGTAGGCTCGCTTTTGTTCGGTTATGGCGGAAACTATATAAATAAATAAATATATATATATATATACGCATAATAAATGCAATTTCTTTGAAACATTGCTCTTTCATTAAAGGAATGCGCAGTACAGGCAATTGCAATGTCAAAAAATAAATCCCAAAATACACGATATACATACCATCTAGATTACCGAGTTTGATTGGTTAGACTGATTATCGACTATATCGTTCCTGATATATTATTATCAGACAAATTACAGCGCTGTATATCTTAGTAAAAATAACCCTAGAATCAGTTACGTATTATTTTTAACGAAAATACAGATGAAGAGATTATTGCACCCAGAACCATAACAATGAGTTTGGCTCAAATTAGTCCAACCATTTGGTTTTCTATAGCAAATAAATATGCAAACTTTCTTCCACCATTATATATATAAATATGGACGAGTTTTTTACCTCTTATTGAGTGCTGTGCACCATCACGCCACGATGCTTCGCTTTACTTTTACCATCATGTTCTTTTTCCATTTGGCCTCCTTGGAATATGACATGGCTCCCAACTAAGAAGCAATATGTTGAAGGTAAATATATTATGTTGAAGGTGAATACATATTCCTTCTCTAAGGAAGTTGATTTCTCAAGTCTGTCTGTATGCGATTGACTCCATGTGTCAATGGAAATAAAATGCTGATCAATCATCAGCATTGAACATGGTTATTGCATCAACATTTGTGTATGAGATGCCACAGAGAATAACAAAGTTTTACAGAATGAAGAACAAAGTTTTAANCCCCCCCCCCCCTGGATTTCGCTATAACGGACGACTGCTCCCCCTTATTAGTCTGTTATATCGAGGCTCAACTGTATTACTTCCATTTTTAGTCCATTGAAGGCTGGATCTCCCTGGTAGTGAGCTATAAAAATATGTATATGAAGCTACCTGAGCACATACTTTAATGAGCAAAATAGCAAAACAGGGGGCTGGATAAACAGCATAGAATAACTTTGCATTCCGAAATAATTCTTTCACTATGAAAGACTTAATGCATCTTGGTCAAGAAATAATGATTTTGAATTCATGATAACATAGTGTAGGCCTGGATTTATATTATAATAATTGTATCATATGAATTTGAAATGCAATCTTTGAATAAGAAGTTTAAGGATTTAGCACATTAGCACAAAGGAGAGATATTACTACACGAAATGAAAGAGTTAATAAAAAGGAAACAGATATTATAAGTTTGCACTACCATACACAAACCTAAGCAGCTTAATTTTATTAGAACAATATATTGTGTACTAACCTTTCTTTTCATTTCTTCAGATTCTGACTTCCATTTTCACTGCAAACTCTGCCATATTCTGCATCAGGATAAACAGCTTGTAGCCGAAAAAGATGCATTACGACAGAGGAAGAATCTGAAATATATACATCAGATATTTACATCACAGCAAAATGGAAATACTGTATCGCCAAGTTGTCTTATGTCTGTTGAATACTATTTACACTACGGTGAAATCAGTCACCTTAATGAATCGATTTCAATGCCAGTTATATTCAATCGCACTACTGGCGAATTAACATAATACCACGAGTAACAAATGCTATCAATGTGATAATGGCCTCAGACGCAAAAGATTGTATTGATTGTCTGTTGATACTCCAGTTGATTTTGAAACATGAACTGCTGATAAGGTGTTTATTCAACGCTTGCCAAATTATGCCTTTTTATTTCCAGGGGTTCACATGCTTATAAACATGAAATATTTGTTTTTTAAATGCATATTTCCTTGACCCTGGAACCCCGCATCCAACATTTTCTACAGGTACTGGCCCGCCACTGAGTAATGCAACTATGACAAAGTATACTGATTCCAGTGCAAAGCATAAAAAAATTAGATTAGAGAAGGTTTTTCCTGTTCGCCTTCTCCTTTCAGACCCCTAGACCAATTTTAACCATGTAAGGTGTGGCAAGATTGATTGTTTTAATTGACCCGGTGTTCAGAACGCACACCTAACGAAGCAGGACAAATCCTTGCCAAATATTAACAACAAGTACTGCCAGAATCTTAACACAATTATTTCAAATATATCTTTATATCTCCAACGGATTTGAAATAGCGATTAATCAACGGAAATTATTTAAATCACACTATTCTGTCTGTTAAATCATTACAGAAGTGACATCATTTGTGAAGTAGATTTATCGCGTCCATTTGTCTTTGCCTTTGCATAGCGATCGACGTTCAGGATGTGTTAATGAAAATAAAATGTGAATCATCGTTAAATAAGGTCATTATATGATCATTGGCGTACAAGGGTGGGAAAGCCTACAGTGACGGAGACCAAAGTTTCAAACACTTCATCATGAGAATACGTAAGTGAATTCAAATATAACTTAATGAAAGAACATTTTTATTTCAAATAAAATCAAGTATGATATATTACTCTCATTTTTGATCTATTCAAGGTTAGGGCAGGCTGGATAGCTATGGCAGTGAGCTTTTAAAATGTTTACAGGAAGCTAACCGAACACATGCTCTAAGGAGAGCTATAGCAACACTTTCTGAATGTCAATCGCTATGCAAAGACACAGACAAATGGACTTGAGGCTGGACAAACAGCATAGAATAGCTAGGCATTCTTGGAATTAATTTTTACGGTAAATGCCAATTTGAAAACCAGCCCCGAGTAGGACTAATTCAGGGATCTAACATATTGAGCATAAAAAAATGTATTACTACATCAAATAAACAGATATTGCAAGTTTGCACTACCATACACAAACCATGGCTGCTTAATTCTATTAGAACAATATATTGTGTAGTTACCTTTCTTCACATTGTGACTTTTATTTTCATTGGTTAACTCTTGCGATATTCTGTGTGAAGATGAACAGCTTGTAGCCGAAAAACATGCGAGTGTGTGAGATCTGAAATAAATAGATATGGGATATTTACATTTATTTACCAAAAATAATTGTGATCAGCTATGTATCACATCGCATAATACAGTAGAACCTCGTACTACAAATGTACCATTGTACGAGCAACTTGCTTTACGAGCCGTCCTCCGTGAGTATTTTTGTCATTGCAAAAATTAAAACACAATTAAAAAAAAGTTCTAAAATAAGTTACGCATTAATTTCAATACATTTCTCCCCTCATCACAAGAAAAAGTAACGAGGTAAGGATTGTTGTTATTGGTCGGTCATCAATATAATATTTTCTACTATTACTGGCATGACTGACAAGGCCCGCACGGGAGCACCCAGAGTTATAACAATGAGTTTGGTTCAAATCAGTCCAACCATTTGGTTCTCTATAGCAAACAAATATACAAAATTTCTTCCACTATTATATATATATACCGTACTTTCGGGTGTATTGCCCTCACCGCGTATAAACCGCACTCTTGCAAAATCAACTCTTCTTGTTTTAAATTTTTAAGAGAAATCCAGCTTTACTATGTAATTACCAAGTTAATACAACTACGCATTAACAAAAACGCCAAATATATGTGAAAAAAACAACAACATATTCTAAGGCCCTCAAAAAGTTACATGTCATGTACAGCGAGGTCCCATTTATCGCGGTTTCGCTCAGTGCGGAATTCGCTTACACATCTTTTGTAGATACTTTAAGTGTATAAAGAGTCGTAGTTTCAGAAGATATTAACTATATGAGGCACGAGAACGCGATGAACATCGCGTATTCGTACATGTACATTTGTACATATAGATCCGCAAATAGGGTTAGGAATACGAAGAAAGTTTGAGCCAGTTCGCTCCAACATCGATCAAAATGTTGATGTCAATCTTCTTTTTGTCATGACGACCATCCCCGGCAAATAACTGGTTCAAACCTTCTTCGTAACCCTATTCCAACGTCAAAAATGCATAACTTAATTGTCCGGGGAGATGGGGGCTAAGAAAATTTGGAATCGTCACACGAAAGATATATTGCCCGTGCCCGTTACTGAGAGCACACCTAGAGTTTTCCTACTATATTTTAAAGAATTATATATTTCTATCGATGGCATCCAAAAGTGTCTGCGGCTATTGGGAGTTGTCGATATATACTTATATGTAGAGTGCAAGAGATCTCTTAAAAAAATCACGTCTTACCCGCTTCGTAGGATAACCGCCACATTTGATTTTTTTTTTCTACAAAACCATGTACAACCCGCGGGTAATCCATCCGAAAGTATGGTAGTAGAGCCACAATTCACGAGTTCAATTCATTCCCAGACCGAGTGCGTATTAGAGTGATTTTTCCCATTGACAAAATTAATGAAAACTAATTTATCCGGTCCAACCGCCAAAAACCAGGCAGAATGCCTTTTTTGGGGTATTTTTTAAACTGAAAACGTGCAGCTAGAAAGAAAATAACAATACATGTGTACATGTGATGAAAACATACGAGATTATAGAAGAAATGAAAAGGTTTTATTAGGGGCTGAGTGTGAATTGACCGAGTGCAGGCTGGGAGTTTGGTGGGAGGAGCGGGGTAAATTAAGCACATGCTATTTCTTAGAATTCTTAGGAGTTGAATAGCGTCAGCTAGCAACGCTATCTATCGTTTCCCCTAACCTTGCCACTGTGTATGACGGTCGCTCGTACTGCGATTTTTTTCTTCGTACGTTACAAAAATACGAATGACAGCTTGTAAAGCAAGTTTCTCACACAATGGGGCACTCGTAGTGCGAGGTTCTACTGTATATAAATATGGATAAGTTTTTTACCTCTTATTGAGTGCTGTGCAAGATCACGCCACGAGTCTTCGCTTTCCTTTTACCATCATGTTCTGGCAAATTATAGCTGTTTTCTTTGTTTCATATTTTCACCATCAGATTTTCATAGTTTTCTATAATTTCAAATTTCATATGTTAAGAGACAACCAACAAGTACAAATAGGATTTTGGACTTTCATAAAACACACGTAACTCAATATTTGTTAACCAGGCAAGAATTTGATTTGAGGTTGATATTATGAGTCAGTTTGTCTTTGTGTTTTATGTTAAATAATATCAAGTTGGATATATTACTTCCATTTGTATTCCATTAAAGGCTGGATCTCTCTAGTAGTGAGATATAAAAATAGAATAAATAGCTGGGCATTCTGAAAAAATTCTTTCATTGTGAAGCACTTAGGTTTCTTGGTCCAGAAATTATTTTGAATTCATGATAACATAGTGTAGGCAAGGCATGAATTTATAATGAAACAATTACATGATATGAATTTGAAATGCAATATTTGAATGAGATTTATTTAGGGATTTAGCACATTGGCACAAGAGAGATATTACTACACGAAATAAAAGTGTTAGTAAAAAGGAAACAGATATTATAAGTTGGGACTACCATACACAAACCTAAGCTCTTAATTTATTAGAACAATATATTCTAACAGACACAGGTCCGAATGTTTACAACTCCCAGGTAAAGCGAACCGAGACTGCTACTCGAGTAAGTGTCCGCTTGGCGGCGCGCACGTGTTGTTTACAAGCGTCGGTTTGCCTGGTTGTTGCGCGCTACATATTATTATGAACATTTGCGCACTTTAAGAGAACTAGTTATTAGGGAACAGTATCAGCGATGCAAGCATTTGAAACTTGACACATTTTTTAAACGCAAGGCTCCTGAACCCTAGCATTGTTAGTTCTGTATTTTGTGTTTTTTCTCGTAAAAAATAACACATCCATGGCCCACACTGGAGCACCCCGTATCATCGCAATAAATTTGGTTCAAATCTGTCCAACCATTTGGTTCTCTTAAGCCAGGGGTGTCAAAATTTTTTGCAAAGAGGGCCGTATTTGGTAAAGTGAAGATGCCCGCGGGCCAATAGTTCCTTTTGATGTTCTTTAACCACAATAGTTGCGCATGCAAATACACATTGCTATAGAACAATAAATAAATAAAAATCCATTTTCCTAATTACCTTAATGGACACGACATGACAGGTACTATAGACAATGGCCGCAGCTTGCTTTATTGCCCAAAACATTTACATCTGGAGATTTTTATTTATTTATTCCGTTTAACAGTGCTAGCGGGTCACATTCCATTATATTTTGAGAATTTGCCGCGGCCAATAAAAAATCGTACCTGGACGGCAGTTAGCCGCGGGTCGGACTTAGGACACCCTGTCTTAAGTGAACAAATATACAATGACATATATTAAAAAATGTCATTGTATGAACATTTGCATACGAGACGCTATAGACTGTGAAGAATAATCGTGGTAATTAGTAGTTGTTGGTATTGACAAAGTTTCAAACATTTTGACATATAACTTAAATATCACTCTCATTTTTGATCCATTTAAGGTTAGGCAAGGCTCTGGTTGTAAGCCATAAAAATGTGTACAGGAAGATATCCAAACAAATGCTCCAACAAGAGCTATAGCAAACACATCATTCAGCATTAACACATCCTGAACGNTAAATATAGAAATACAGTCGTCCCTCGCTATATAGCGGTTCACTTATCGCGGATTCACTACATCGCGGATTTTATATAATATTGTATTGTATGCATTTTAATGTAATATTGTATGTATTTTATTTCATGATAAATGCCGTGCCGTACAGTACTAGTATGTTAAGGTGCTAAAAGTTTTAAAAAATTGAATAACCGGTGTGAATGATTTATAATGGCTCAAAATACGTTTAAATATATTCAATGATTAATTAAATATGTGGTTTCTACTTCACAGAGTTTCGCCTATTGCGGGAGGCTCTGGAACGCTCTAACCGCGATGTGTACAGTTGATAAAACAAACATAATTTGGGATTACTTAACCAGGTTATACAAACTAGGAGGCCATATGGCCCACAATAAGAACCGGATCCAAAAAGATTACAAAAACTATAAGGAAGCTTTTACAGTTTAATATTACATCGCTTCACAATGGTATGAAAAAATGGAAGTACTGTATTGCTAAGTATCTCCACCTTTTTCTGGTGATTACTATTTTCCCTATTGCGAAATCCGTCGCTTTTTTTACAAGTAAAAACTAGAATTGTGCTTCCAATATAACAAAAGTATCTAAATGAACATGAACAGTTTATACATTACTGAGACTACATCACTTCAAAAATAGCGCCGCTAAAACTTGTGCTGGTAAGTCACCAGATCAAATTTAGTTGAAATCGGTCAAACCGCTTAGTTTTGTGAAGCAAACAGATCATCTGTTACATATATAGAGAGATAGAACGTTTGTTACCTTTTTGCGGGCTGCGCCATCAAGCTACCATCGATTGCTTCACAGATCAAGACAGATGAAAATATTAATCCTTTATTGCTGAGTTGCTTCACCTCGTGCGTGCGTACAACGTTGCTTCACCTTGCTTTTCTTCTTTCGCTGTAGCGAAATCGATTTTTTTGGTACGGTGGTTTTGGTTAATTAGCATCCCATCTTGAATGTCGAAATTTGAAATGCGGACAACTACTAATTTTACTCTGCACATGACAAGAATTTTTAATAACAGTCGAAATAATATCTTCATTCACTTTAAAAGTCAGGCAACTATATTGTTAGGTCTAGCGTTGTCAGTGATAAGGAACATAGCGATTTAATCTCTGATAATATAAGTAAAATACAATGATTTATCACATACGCCATTGCATGTCTGAAACCAAATAATTCTAATTAATAGTCATAATATCAGAAAATAATTGTACAAAGCGATAATTCTGTTGATGACAGAATAGCCAGTAAGCTAGCTAAGCGATCTAGTAAGCTCAAGAAATTATCCGCAGTAAAACCTACCTAAAGTCCTCAAGACTGATCGGAAAACGCAAGTCAGATGATGAACTCCTGTGATTTTTCATATCATTGAGGACTGTTACTGATATTATTAGGCCACGATACTACACGAGTATTTAATGCCTTAACGTTAAAAATACAAATATTCAAACATCAGTAAAACTACGTCTCCCTCTACCTACGCTCGCGTTAAACTGAACGCCCGCGACGCTTCTATTCGTCTGAAGAGAAAGGCAATTTGCTCATTGTTTTGAATAAGAAACAAAGATGGAGTACAACGCGGGACAACGGAAAAAAGGCAATTCGTTAAATGCGGCAACAACTCGCGTGTCACACTATGCTAGCTGAAAAATTTTGTCTCGAGCTATACTCACTTAATGTTGTTTAACAAAGAGAAACATATGATAAGAAAGTAATCACCGAAGGAACATTTATACACAGTTTGCAGTACAGTACTGTATTACATTTGGTCTAAATTGCTACTCACCTTTCTTTCTATGATATAGAAAGTTAATACGATATTATTGCACCGTTCATTGGATTTATGTTTCTGATTCCGGAATTTCCTAGAATCGAGATGGTTGTTTGTTACTGGTCGATTACTCACTAACCGAGGAATATTTGGCTATACTTTCTAAGTTGTAAAAGATAAAGTAATAATAGAAGTTTGTTGTTATATTTTCGGAAGTAAAGCTCGAGTATCGGAAAGTACGTAAAATCGATGCTCCCTTTTGATATTCACTGTTGATTTTATATGTTGGATGCTTGAGTGTAATGGGTTAAAAACAGTGGATTACTCTCGTCTCAGAATTACTGATTTTCAACCAAATATTCGGCTAGACAGTTAAGCTTTTAGCGGGGTAACGTCGTCTGTGTTTTGCTTCGAAGTACGAAAATTATGAGCAGCAAGTTTCTTCCGATCCTCTGTATATTTTGCCATTTACTTCGCCCGGGAGAAGGTGATGATATACAAGACAGGTTAAAACTGATTTGCTTCAACGCAGACCATGGTGATACCGATAATGTGATCATGTTGAAGTCTAATTATGTGGTAATATTCATTGCTGTTCTTATTATGTCAGCCTTGATGTATAAATAGTGAAAGGGATTCAACATTTATTTTTAGATTGTACACTGTGAACTGCGGTTTTTCAACGATTCTCTTGTGTCACAGACACATTTGTATAAATCGGCAGAGCCTGTCCTGAATACCTTCACTACAACGATATTGAACTCAAGCTTCGAGAAAGTTTACACGTGGTCTAGGGAATTTTACAGGGTCATTAACTCCTACTTCGCTAGTCATTGGTTTAGGATTGAAAGCCTAGACATTCAATTTAATATTATTAATCTGATATTGTTTATGAAAAAAGATAACTTGCTTTGAAGAACTTTTGAATTTGAAATACTTCATTTTATGTTATATTAGGAGTGGAAAGTGAAAATAGAGAAGAGGGATTTGTTTGAATCATATTCAGATTGGAAGATTCCTGAAAAACATCCGTTTCGCATCCTACAATGGAATGTGGTAACAGAACTCTGCAATCCTGTTTTATCTGCCTGTTTGAAGCATCATATGGTCATGTCCTATTTAGATTCTGGTAGAATAAAATTCATCTATCATGTTCTATAACACCGGATCTTCAAAAAAAAATGTGTCTCTTCCTTTGCAGATCCCGTGTACCATTTCTCTTGGGGAACGAAGTTGAATCCGGTGGCAGACGCGGGTTCGGATTCGGTTAAATACATCGCCTACGCTTCCTTGCCTTGCAAGTCTGGCTCCGGACTGCTGTTTGTGTCCTCCCTGGAGAAAACAGGTTCCTGTTGGATATTTATCAGTATGGATTATGAAAATTTAATTGCATGTATACAAAGTGTTGATATTTGACTTTCAGTTGTCTTTGCAACATGGAATACTTTTAAACCTAATGCTACACGTTCATACGAACTGAGTTGTTCTACCCTATCCCTTCCTAACTGCACTCGTAGCTTGGTTGTTTATGATGCTCAGTTCGTCCACGACAAGTTGTTATTGATGACCTCGAACGGTCTTATTGCAAGTTCAGAGTTTTCCAAGAACTATGCGGATGTAAAATCTGGTTTTTATCAGGTGGATTGAACCTTCTTTTATAGGGAGTAGAATTCTATAAGTAGTTCTAGGTTGTGGGAATGAATCACATCGCGGTCACCACTGAGGCGACCCCATATATTATTGGTAGATCCCATAATCTTCGTTGCCGAAACCCAACTGCAGTTAAACATTTTCTTATACTAAAATAACCAGTGCTTATTGATACATAGTCGGTGTAAGAAGGGATCCAAACAGTGCTACCCGACATATGATATTCATTCTTACATGTATAGGATATGGCATGATATGTACTTTGATTCACTCTCACAATATAGAACTGAACGCTGCACTTTTCACGTCCGAAGTTTCACTTTCAATCTAATGCATGATACTTTCTTGTAGCTATCTTTTGCAAGAGTAAAAATTCCTATTTTCAAGATGTCAAAAATACATTGGGATTTGTCAAAGCTGATGTATAATCCGCTCTGTTCTCGTCTCGATCATTTTTATATGGACGGTAAGTAGCTTAGTGATGCGGTGAATACGCTTTTCATTGTCCTTGATTTAGTATCGGTCACACTTGCCTATTCGTATTATTATTGCAGGAGATATGGTGCTTGCTATGATTTCTACTGGCAACAAAATGGTAATTAGACTTGTTGTTTTAGTACAACAATGTGATTATATTCCCTGACTGAATATGATTCTATATTCCCTGACTTGAAATCACGTTTAAGAGAACGATGGCCTCTGTCAAGCCGTATGAAAGGTGGGAAGACATCATCCCCGAAACGGATCCCAGCACGGATGTTGCCGTTGCTACATTCAGCGCGCAGACGGATACCATCGTCTTTATGACAAAATCTGAGGGAAAGAGCAATGTAATATTAGTCTTGGGAGTGTTTAAAGTATCGACATGTTTTAAAACTATTTATTATCATTGATATTACCCTCGTCCAGTCCTCATATGTGCGAGTTTATCGCACCTCGAATCTGCTGTCTGACGTGAGATCACGTTCTGAGACATTGGAATATCCTGCAGTACATCTGGATGATTTTATTCCCATGGATGCCATTCTGTTATCCAACAATTTCCTTTATGTATCCGGCTATTCATCGATCTGGTTGTCTTCTGATGGTGGTAACATGTTTGAAAGGTATTTCGCTGATTACTGGTATTGCAGAAGATCTGTATTGTAGACTAACAAGGTTGGCGACATTTTTGCAGATTGGTTCACCTCCAGTCACAGGATTATGTCGTACAATCGGTCAGCCATGACTTCACTAAATCTGCAGCGTTTTTGACCAGTAAAGGAAGGATATTCCAGACAAAAATAGGTATCGACGGGATACGAGAAGTTCCCTGGACCTGGACGGTACTCGCATCTTGGACGTCATAGACAGATATGTATATATATATATAGAAGCATTAATAATATTTATTCTCTATTCAGGGAGATATAAAAACAGCAAAGTTAGTTTTCGACCACGGTGGAAAGTTGCGTGTTGTAAAAGTCACCGGAGGCTCCGGGACTCTGCCATCGTTGGAGTTGCTCGAAGTGAACAATGCGGTCGGAAAATGCCGGTATTTTAGCTGTGTTTCTATTTTAAAATCAAGCTTCATGCAATCGAGCATTCGATGTTTTCCAGGTTCTCTATAGTTCCTGGAGAATCGGTCGGCAAAAAATCAATGATATACGTCGACGTAGGAACGTCTTTCATCTATTCGGTGACCGGATCTCTCACGAAAGGTTCATTTGTTCCCACACTAAAAAAACCTTAATGCATCGTTAGTTTAACCTTCTCATTTAGGCGCCCAGACACTGGGTAAAACTGATATACTGCTGTCAACTACAATTGGAAATCCACGTCTGTTCCAAGTGTCTTCTAAAATTCGGCGGATGAATGCATTTTCAGAGCAAGTTCTTATATCAGTTGAAAACAGACTACTTCACGAAGTGAGCATCTAGAGATTTATTTATTTAGCTAGTCGATGTTTTCATTTGGTAATTGTCTGTGACAGGGAATCAGCACTATCACGACCGCGTTCCGCGGGGCGGATGCATCCTGTCCGATCACTTCTCACGTTTTAGTTGTAATGGTATCGTGTCCTCCCAACAAGAGACTCGTATTTGACTATTCCTCTTTTGTTCCCGATGAGCTTTTACTCTCGGCAGAAGAGTACGTGAACGGTACCGTGAACAGCGATGTTATTTTTAATTTAGAAGTGAGAGTTCTCTATTAAATTCATGTGCCTGATAATACTTTGATAATATTGTAATGATTTTACCTCATTCAGCCAAACTACCGCCCTCCTTCAGCGATTGCTATCGCGATCCCGTTGTCAGGTAATATATACAATTTCCATCCAGAGTTGGCCAATCAAACGCGTCCTTCGCAGTATGGAGCTGCTGAAAAATACAGGTAGATGTGAGATGTGGATGATGCCTCTATCCACTCTTCAATGTTTGAATTTTTCAGTTTATCAACTCATTGTTCCGGCAAGAGCACACGTTCCGAATGCTCGTGCAGCTCGGCCTTGAAACATTCATCTTTGGAATCCCACTCAGATTGCAGAGAAAGGGTCAATGGATTTATTTAATTTATTTTATCATTATCATTAGTTTATTAATCTTTATTGGTTCCAATATTATCCTCAGGTTTACAGGGTAAAATACGACATAGAATATCCGATCAGTTTGCGTGTGGTGAAGGGGGATGATGAAATGCAAAGTATCTATTCTGAGACCGACTACATCGTATATTTTGAAGAGGTGAATGGACGGACAGACGATGTTTACTATGCAACAGATGGCAGCACTGAGTCATGTGGGTCAGCAATAGTATAAACATTATTCATGCGGTTTATCAGCAATGTAAGGTATTTATAGTCGAATCGATTGTCGTTTTCTAGGTGAGGGCAATCCGGCACCGGCATTGATTTGTTACCTGCCAAGAAATGTCATGACAGACCTCGATGAAAACAGCGCTAACATAAGATCGTTCATGACTCACGGAACAAACAGGCCTTTTTATAATGCGACAACACTTAGTCTAAAATTCTTGGTAACTGGAACAGACTATTATTAAATATCAATGTAATTTAATACGGTTGTAATTGTATTACAGGGTACAGGGCTTTTTCATTTTCGTGTAACATTAGTCAATGGATTTTCCTTCTGTCAACTTCGAGATGAATTTCAGGTGATTCGATAGAATACGGGATAGGGAAAATTTCCTGCCTTGTTCTTACTTTTACTATTTTATTCAGGTATATGTCACGAATCCACCACTTCCTTTCCCAGTCGGAACAATTATCCGCTTAACTGTATCTGCACTCATGGGTGGAGCCCTATCAATCATTTATATATACACTTTGCTGAAAAGCCCTCCACCAAAAAGCAACATAAGGAAGTCAGTGGCGAGAAAAGTGAGTTGAGGATGAGGAAATGATAAGCCCTTTCTCCAGATGTCCCTCATATTCTCATTATATTTCTCTCAGGGTACTTCGACGACTATTAGTCGACGCAAAACTCAAGTTACTGAGGAAGATCTGATGTCTTTGAGAGCAAAATTTCGATCCAGCTTTCAAGTAAAAAATTAATTGATTCTGTATTGTAGTTTCATGTAGTCGTTAAGGCGGTAAACTATATTTTGCATTAAAAACAGTTACATAACTATATTCTCTAATTCAAATTTCTCTTAAAGATATCAGTGTAGTGTTTAATGCTGATTTATTATCGTTCTCCAGTAATCAGTCACGAAAACAGAACATAATACGGTATTAATCACACGTTCGATGTCTACTTCACTTATATTATAGGTTAATATGATCACATATAAATTACAAGCAAGCATAAAAGTTACAATCTTAGTATTAGAACAATCTTTATTTTCTTAACACTCCTCGCCATGTCATGAGACTTCACATCAGCTCTAGCACTTCGCTAGTCAGCTCACGTATTTATTTCCATGTAGTCTTATACAATAACATTTCCCACCGGTAAATATCATGTTTAGGAGGTGATATTATTGTATTACATGTCTCCCATCGCCATACGTCAGTATTTCATCACCTGTATTCCCATCATTAGTTGTCCATAAAATTCTACTCCCTATACTACAATTAAATTTGATCATAGTATTAGAAATGTAACTCGGCGCTCGAAAATATACTTTATCTGTTTACTTGAACCCGATAACGCATTGCCCAAGGCCTTGACTATGGAGAGGCATGACTACTGCGTTTCAGAACCATTTGAAAAGCCTTCGAGGCTGGAATCAATCATTCTTCGGATTACAAAAACAACAGTTTGGTTTCAAGAAAACAATTCAAAATTCCCCTTTACGTTCGTGACGAACAAGAATATCTTCGTTGTTCTTCAACCAAAAAATAGAAGGAAAAAATGCTTTATTGCCGTCATCATTGAGCTTATTTTTCGACTTTCTAACTCTTTTATCGCTGAAGTGATTAATTCATGCACTTCACCAATTAAATTAAAGAAGAACGGCGAGTCACGAGTTAGTAAACTTTTCGAAAAGGTTTACTTGCGTGATCGACCATCCCGGAGGCATATATCGCTCGCTTAGTCAACAGTCTTATGATTTTGTTGCTTTTTTCTCTCTTGGAAGTCAGGAGACACTTTTTCTTCGTTTTAGAATTGCTCCAGGTGGTTACAAATAACTCAAAATAGAAGCCTTAAATACCGTTGATGTAAGAAGACTGAATTCTCTTAGTTAACGTTCGCTGTCCGCAAAGGCGAAACTGTATATTTGTAGGAGTTGTTCTGATAATCTAGAATTTTCTGCATAGGTGAAAAATGGAAAATTCAGTTTGTTCCATCAGTTTGTTACTTTTGTTTGCATTGCTGTCGCGATGCTGCTACGGTTTTGTCGAAAGTTCGATGCCAAATGAATACATGATTTGTAAACCGGTTGCTGGTGTATTCGGAACCATTGCCAGGGGAGGTAAAAATGACTCTGGTATTTTACCTGTCTTACAAGGACCCGAAGGAAGGTCTGGTGCGCCTGGGAAGACTGGACTGCCGGGTCCAAAAGGCGAACCCGACTATACTAAAGTTAATAAAATTGTTCAAGAAAAACTAAGTCATATAAACGGTGAGTATCCGATATCAAAGGGCATTTAGAATCGTCTTAATTACAGTCATTCTTTCATTCCCGTTAATTTTCTTGCAGCTCGTCTTTACTCAGCTGAGCAGGAATTGAAGCGGCTCAAAAGTAGGTTTCAATTTTTCAATTCAACATTAAAATCGTTATCGCGTTTTGAATAGCAAATTTTATCCTGTGATATTGATAGGTTCAGGTGTGACTGCTCCATCTGGGTCAGGTGAAATACCAGTACCAACGGAATCTCCAGAAGAAGCTAAAAAACGTTAGCTTCCCGTTCTTTTCATACTAACTTCAGTAGTTCAGTAGTTTTTTCTACACCCGGCTCTGTTATGCGGTAGTTGTCATTCGTTTTGTGCAGGGGAGGAATGTCTTACGAAATTTCAGACTGCGATGTACTACAAGGATATTTGTTACAAGTTAATCGGAGGAGAAGGATTGCTTTGGAATTTTCCAACCGCCGCGGTAATTATTTATTCTTTCATTTTTCTATATCCGTGATATTAGTGACTAATTTTTCAACCGTGCGCCTTTTTCCAATGTATTCTTCTTCATCTTTGCAGTCTAATTGTACGAAAATAGGCGGCTACTTAGCAGATCTTAATTCGAGAGCTATTTATGACATAGTGTACAATTACATTGACGAAACCTACAGTACAGTTATTCAAGCCTGGACCGGGATGCGATACGAGGTTGGTGATTGCGTTAGTACAGATCATGCCGTTGTGCTGTAATGAATGGAAATGAAATATTCCTCTATACCTACTTGGACAATAAAATATGTACTATTCTGAGAAGCACATCAATTCAATTCCATTTGTTTCCATTTATTACAGAACGACCATTTACTACTGCGTAATGGAACTCAAGCGACGTATTCAAAATGGAGTTCGGGATACCCTAGAAAATCCTCTACGTCCTACTACTCTTCGTATAAATACGTTTATATCTATATTGATACGTCTGCCTCTGTCAGGCGTTTATCAAACACGGGAGGCCACACTAAACAAGCGCATGCTTTTTGTCAATTCGATCTTAATGCCAAAGCGAACTCTACTACCACAACCACAGCGTCACCGTAAAAATACATAACAAACTATGCATTGCAACCATATTCCATAACAATCTTGCGTTGCGAAAATATATATGATGCATAAATACCGTGAACAAAAAATCATGTACATGAGATGATAACACACACCATCATTTAACGTTAACTTTTTGTTTTATTAGCTAGAGGAACTTCGATCGTCCAACGGCACACTTATTAGCTTTCAAAAGTGGATGGCTTACAATCCTCGAAAATCTTCATCGTCTTATTCTTCCTACTATCGAACCTTTACATACACGTTTATAAATATGGATACGTCATCAAATATTAAAGGCCTTGAGAATGCACAGAAATCTAAAAAAATTGCATTTGCGCTATGCCAATTTGCAATCACTGGTGAAACCGCCACCCCAAAAACTACAGAAATAGTTGAAACTACAGATTCAACGTATTATGATGATTATTACGATAAAGCATATTGATCAGGTCACACAGCTAGTAGTCTTTGGTTCAATGTCTAATGTACCGAATCCATTATCTGTTTTGTTGTATTGATTCCCACTGATTGCGGTGTACAGTATATATCTTGCAATTATAAATAAACTTCTAAACCACTTGAAAGTAGACGTATTTGTAGTAGCAGCTAATGCTCTTCCGGCTATTCCTCTTTGTACTGGTTTGGGAATGTTTTGGTCATGATGACCGATGCAAGTGCCGAAGCGACTCTTCCGTGTATGGCTTCAAGTGCCGCATTTCTCTTATTTGATTGGTTCTCTGCTGATACATCATCCCGGTTTGAAATTACCTCGGTATTTCTTCTTCGCGAGACCGCGCCCCTGTCACGTCTTTGAACCTGACTGCTGTAGATCATGTTTTTAACCATAGCGTCCATCTTCTGTTCTAGTCTGGGATCTATTTGACCTTTTTCTCGTGATTGTCGAAGGCGCTGATTGTTTGGTTGCATAAGAACTCTTTGGTGTCTAGGATTGGAACTTGATAATTCGTTGTGACTTGAGGATTGACGTTGTTGGAAATGAACTGGATATGCGAGCCTTTCTCGTTGACCTATGAGACTTTTTCTTGTTATATTTCTTTCCCTGTCGAGTTGCCTATGTTGGGCATCACGACCTCTGTTGGAAAGTTCACGAATCACCTCTGGCGGTAAAGATGTTATAGATTGCGTGGACTGTCTGTCGGCAGCTCGGCGACGCGGCTGTTCGTTGTTGTACATATGTCGAGATGTACACAAGGATCTCTCTATGGCAAATATGTGTATAAACAGTGTCACTTTATGAATCTTACTTTGTTAAAGGTGTTTACATGAGGTAAAACTAAACCTGATGGACCGGTGTAGATAGATGCAAAATCTTTATCATTTTGCCGTGCGATGTTTTGATAAGGGGATACGTAATGATGAAAGCTATTCAAAGATGACATAATCTGAAGGAAAGAAAACAGTGTTAGCTGACAAGTAAAAACATAGGAGACAGGAGACATAGAAATGATCTATTATACCGAATCATTTTTTCTCCAAAGTCTTGGAGCGGCATGAGGCGAAGTTGAATCCGAATCGTTTGTCCGAGGAAGGCTGCTTATATTGCTATTACTCCCATCTGAATCCTGTGAACTGTTATCGCTACTATTCGTTTTATATCGAAGATATTCGGTCGCTTCACGCCTATAATGAGTTGCTTTCTGTTGTTGACGTATGCTTGGTACGTATACGGAAGCATCAATGTAAGGGTCAAATCCGTAATTAGTGAACGACGATTGCGTTCTACCGGTTATTTCCGGATGCTCGTTGTCATCTGTCTCCGAGTCCTTGAAACGATTATACGACGAGGAGAGTAGGAAATTTCCAGTGTTCTTTCTTGCAGCATCACTTCGTAATAGTTTACGCGAGATTGAATGCTTGGCATCAGGCGTGAAGCTTCGTAATGCTTGTTCAAAGTTTCTCCTCTCCCGCAGGTCCGATGCTCTCCCCCCTAACTCCTTATAGGAATCAGGTGTTTTCAGATTTTCATGGTTTCTTGATCGAAATCTATTGCTGTTACTTCGATCTCTCGACCTCCCCGCGTGTTTATTTTGCTTTCTGCGTCTTATTTTCTCACTGATATCATCGCTACTCCTAGATTCATCGTCGCTGCTATCATCCGATTCACGTTCGGAATGATTTGAGCTACTCTTTACCTGTCTACTCTGATCATCACTGATCGTGTTACCACTACTGTTTGCGCTGTCGCTTTTCTTTCCTTCTGCATCTTTCTGTCTTCGAATTTTGATAGTTCTTGGGAGCGTTGGAAGCACTTTAGGGCCTCGACAACTTGTTGTAGCACCCATCAAATAAGACGATTTCCATCTACTTTTTCCTTTAGGTCCTACACCCCGAGGTGGTGGGTTATCGCTTTCTGCATTTGAATGATCTCCTAATGAATGTTGTTCTAAAATAAACAGCGCGTAATATTTCCTTCTTGTTTATTCTAATAAATAATGAAGGGATCGTGTGTGATGACGCGGAAAAGGTTTCTTCTTTAAATATTCATGAGTGGTAAAGTGACGGAAATCTCAATCGCAGTGGCGTATCCACTGACTCACGTCAAAATTTCAAAGTTCACAAAAATCGTATTGCTATTGCTCTATGTAGCTGAAGTATAAATGAAATTACCACAGGGCCCTGACTCGGCTGATTTCTTAGCGATATATTCTAGCGCCCTATCCGCCAGAGCAATTATCATTAACGAGTCGGGTGGACGTAAATAATTCATTGGAGTAGATTTCCTCGTTAGATTGATTCCAATTTTTTTAATGTTAATGAAAACTGGAAATACGAGGTAGTAGGTTAAAGCAGCATAACAGAAATATTGATGAAGAAACAATTAACACCGCTCACCATTATCGGATTGGGAGTGGATTGAGTCTTTTAATTCTGTGATTTTTTCCTGATCCGAATATTCTTTGTTGAGTTGTTTTCTTGCTCTGTTGGAAAATCTGTGAAGATTTAATTTGATTTCAGGGTTCATTAGTATTATAGATTAGTGTTCTAGATTCTGATGTCTCACGTTGGAGCTGTGTCTGAAGCCTCTGCGAACATATCATCCATGCTATCGTCGGAAGATATCAGCACTTCCAAATCCTTTAGCCAGCTAGTTATAATCTTAGGGCGTTTTTTCTTCAGTCTCTGCTGTAATAAATCTCAAGTGACATTAGTTATGTGTAATTATGTCTAAGATACCCTAAATATTGTATGCTTACTGGCGGATTGTTTCTGATCATACGCATTACGTTTCTTTCTCTACCATCCGAAGATGAAGATTGATAAGAAGGTTTGAAATATTCTGCATTGTAAGAAGCATTAGCTGGAGGAATGACACTAACTGGATATTGAAAAAAAAAACAAGATTGTTACCTCTGTCTTGCATTGAACTTGTCGAACTATCGGAATTTCGGGCCAAAGCCAAACTGTTGGAATAGAATTCATGTAGCCGCCATAAATACGCCGGTAAAGAAGTAAGAATATAAATCTAACTTGGAAGACGCGATTCCAACTCTTTTCTGATCTTCCAACCATTTTCTATGATCTGTTCCTCCACTGAATGATAACCTCACCCATTGCTGAACGTTATCGACCGCTGAATTTCCATTGCCATACGATTGCGCAATTTCGGATGGTTTGGGAAGAATAACGGCATCTTTGCGGTGAATTTTCGATTCGAATAGAACATTGAGCTAGAGTGATGAAAACAGTTCACTAGCTTGCTCTGAAAACGTCATAATATATAAATAAAATCACCTTCTCCCCCAGGACAACTTCCTGACTCTGCCTACGATCATTTAAGACATAGCTTGGAGAATTTTCACTGCTATTCGCTAAACGCCTCCTCCTGTCCAACGGTCGGTTAATTAATCTTCTTCCGTTTCGTCTTGGCTGTTGAAATCCTGAATTTATTGGCGGTCGTAAGAAATTTGAATTATCAGTTGATGGTACAGATTTGTTCACTCCTCGCCAGGAGTTCTTGCGATTTCGTCCTATTCCATTACCCATGCTTTACTGAAGGCTAACTAATAATAAACTGACGCTTGAAAGTTTCTAATCTTGCATCCTGAACGTGAAGTAAATAATTGATGGCAGTTCTACTAACCCCAAAAGAAATGGAACAAAATGATTTATATAGAGATTCTTACAAGCTACGCGCAAAGCTGTGGACAATACTTCATAATAAATTATTTGTGTGTTAAAGTAATAGAATATGGCCATAGTGTACGTCAGACATTAGTTTGGGCATTTTGTTAACTTGCTGCTCGTTCTAATTTGCTTTATTGCTGCTACCTGCTTACGTTACAATATCGAAACTTCTCCTTTCGATTTATTGTACACTTAAGTTCTGCGTTTCGTTCTGGAGTTCGAAAAACAGATAATAACTGTTGTATTAATAATTAAAATTATGCCTAACAAACAACATTTTTATCAGCAGATACATCTAAACCTATTGCAGAAGGACTAGCTTCGTCTAAAACGGAACAATAATCTAAACTTACTATTTCGTAGGTACTTGTCCAAGCGACTATCTATCAATTTTTACTCTATATTTAGTGCTATAAAATCAGCAGTGTTTACTGAAATTTCGTCAGAGAAATTAGAGAAGTTTATCGATTTAAAAAATGATGATTCAATGAAACAGAGTCACGGGGTATAAGAAAAATGAAAATTATTTGCGGCGCAATTGTAGTCGCATTACGTATTTAGAAGAACAGGTTAAAGTTCACTGAGTATATGGTCCAATGCGCGTATTTTCAATAATGATTGTGTAGTTTGTAACACAGAGGTAGAAATGACCGCTCCCTATGTGACTGATAGATCGGGGGGGAATTTTCGACAAAATGACGACACTGTGCGATTTCAAGTGGAGCTGGAATTCGTACAATGTCTATCGAATCCTAATTACTTGAACTTTCTTGCTCAGAGAGGATATTTCAAGGTAAAATCCAATCATTCCTACTTCGAAATATTCGTGTTCTATGATACATTCTGGTGTACTTTTATATTCAGGAATCTACGTTCGTGAATTATCTCAAATATTTGTTGTACTGGAAGGAGCCACGGTATGTTAAGTATCTGCGATATCCACAGTGTTTACACATGCTAGAACTGTTGCAATACGAATCCTTCCGGAATGAATTAGTTAACACGCCTTGCGCTAAGTATATAGAAGATCAAATGCTTTTGCACTGGCAATATTATACTCGAAAAAGAGTTCGACTGCAGCAAGCTCTGATGGAATCCATTCGAGAACGATCTCAAAAAGATAACCGTTCAACAGCTTCTGTTAAACACTGAGGAAACAAATACTGGGTTATGTATTATGTTAATATTAGAATCACAAAAAAGATAGGATGGTATCTGTTCTAATTTATCTTCCATACGCAATATGGTCAAGTGGTTGTCAGTGCATAGAATGACTACATCTCAACTACCAACCTACTAGCGGAATTATTATCCTGGAAGAAAATTGAACCCTAATCATCTTTTACAAAGAGTTTTAGATATTTTAAAGGAGTTGGTAAATCAAATTCTGCCTTGTGCTTGATTTTTAGTACTTTCCTATGTCTTTGAAATGCTTGTGAAATTTCCATGTGTGCTGCTAGTCCCTTACATCATTTATTATCACTCTCTGATTGTGCATTTTTGTCAAAAAGAATTGAATAATACCTGGAGAAATAAGACCTCAATTGCGACCGATCAAACTTTTTTTACTTTGTCATCATTTACAAAACTATTTCATATCAATTAAATTTCCTCTCATTCAAATAAAAAAACATTTCATTATTAATGTAGCATAAAAGTATACAATGAAAATAAAGGTAAGATCATAAAAAAGGTTTTAAAACGGGTATGTATATATAAGTGCAAATTTAGTGCTTGGTTGATTTCTTTGTTAGTGATGCGCAAACGTCCCCCACGATCAACTGTGAACATTGAAGGTGGTATTTGGTCATAGAGCTCGGAGGATAAACGGAACACCATCCCTTTCCGTAAACAAAAAACGGATGTTCCACGGGAGCTTCGACGGTTATCTGCAGCCTCGTTCTTCCGACAAGGAAGCTGAGCAGGACCATTCCCCTGTAATCGTCTTTCTCTATTTTGGCGACAGTGCTGCTGTCCAATTTCAGATCTTGACTGATTTCTGTGCACTTTTCAAAGTCTTCTGTGTTCAGTTCTTCAACTGGTTTAGTTTCGCCAGTACTGAGGCTTATTAAGGCCCCCCTGTGAAAATGTGGTGGGTACAGTCCCATGTTTTCCTTTGCCTCATTGCTCCAGTCTTGCTCTTGTACGCCACTTGGATCTACATGTTCAGTCATTGTGTTTTACTTACTTGGCATTCATTTGAATTCTAAAAACATTACTGCAAAAGAAACTGAGGAAAACGGCGGTCAATGATGGTATATGTATAACATCGATACTTACGCAATACTATTCGTATATAACTTTCTCATGTCAGTAGATTTTTACAGGCTCCTAAATAAATTAAAGGCAACATGTGGAATGAATTGTCACCTTATTAAACCTGATTGGAGAAGTATAACAGAAAACAAATCTTAAGCTGGCAACCATTACACACGACGGAACCTTGTTATGTTGCGCATCAGTGAATTCACCGTACGTCATTTCTAAACTAGTGACTGTCTGCTTAGTGTGTTTTAGCTAGACTGCTGTCGACAGCGCCCAACGCTTCAGATTATACGCGGAACATGGATGAATCGCAAGTTCGGAAGGTATGTAATGTCATTTCAACGTAAATTGTCCTTTGACATTATAAAATGTAATTCCAACGACCGAAAACTTACCTACTGCGAAACTACGTAATGCTATTTTGTTGGTCCGGCCTAGCAATATTTTCTATACACGATTTATTTAGTATTGCTGACGAAGAAATTGGTATTTCTCAATACCGTACAATGACAGATTTTCCTCGCCTCCTTTTGCGTGATAATAGTTTATGGACCTTGACGATAGCATTGTAACGTGAACGGGACTAGTGTAGTGGTATCAATCCGTTGTATATGTTCATGTATTATCTGTTTTTGACCGAAAGTTTGAGGAGGATGGTTACGTCGTGATTGAAAATTACTATTCCACCAAATTGTGTGACCAATTGCGGCAAGAATGCGCGAGAATCGTGGAGGAAGCGGACTCATCAAAACAGTTGACAATATTTTCGAGCGTAACTAATGAACAAGTTAGTCACATGCAGAAAATAACCTCACGACTTCGGTACTTACTCCTCACACTAATATAACCCTGTTTGTAGTCTGGCGAAGACTATTTTATTACCAGCGGAGATAAGATTCGATTTTTTTGGGAGGAAGGTGCAATGAACGATAAAGGCGAACTCGTATGCGGCAAAGAACTCGCCATTAACAAAATAGGACACGGTATGACGTAGATTCGTTATATTGAACATCCCAATGATCAAATAAATTGATTGAATTGTCCTATGCTTTTGTTCTTCAGCACTCCACACTCTGAATCCAGTATTCCGTTCCGCCACCTATACCGATCGACTATCGAAAATTCTTCGGCAGCTTCAATTTGTTCGGCCCGTAGTCCCGCAAAGCATGTATATATTCAAGGTACCATTTCGATGATTTTTTGATATCCTTCTCCATTCAAAGAACAATATCGGGTGATAATTACGCAATGTACGGTATTTATTCAACTAGCATCTAACTCTTCACACTATTTGTAAAAGGAAACAAATCAGTATTTTAAGTTACTGTGAATCAATCGAACATTAACACAGAAGGAAAAGCTTAAAAAAATGTATAATCCAGTACACTACGTCAAACTGACGTCGAGGCTGGGTCCGAAAGTACTGGAGAGGTCGGTCCTTGCGACGATTTGATTTTGAAATGTTTTTTTGCGCACATCTCCCAGTCCACGTTTTTTACGATATCACACACGATTTTCCGAAGACATTCGTAGCTTTCGCAAGGGATATTTGAATTTGCTGAAGATTTTCTGGCACGTGGTTTTCCGTCAACGAATTTTAGAGCCGTGGGATGCCTCGAATAGAATTTCAAGTAATTCAGCAGGGATTTCGGAACGACATCTGAAAGAAATCGCAGTCCAGTTTATGCAATCATCGAGAGAAAACTGTTGTCAAATTTTCAAACCCACCTTTTGTAACTTGTTTGTCAGCTTCGAAGTAACGTCTCCATTCCCTCACTACTTTGCCCCAATTCACTGGTTCCAGACCTGACATATTATAAGCGTCTCTGACAGTGTACTCGAGCTCCCACTCGGGATCTTTCAATCGGTTTGCTGTATCCAAATCAAGAACGTATGTCCGGTGGTCCTCTACTGCCCATGTACTGTCCTTGTGAAATCCATCGATGTCATATATTCTTGAGCAAGAATTAACCATTAGCTCAAATCCGTAGAGTATTAGCCTCGATATTTTTTGTTACCTTACCTGAATGCTGGATTCATGTCTGCATACGGAGTCATGCTGGGAGCTATGTAAGCTACTGAAAACGGACCATCTTCCTCATACCAAATTTGAATCTCATCGAAATGGGTGTGACCGAAAAACTGTCCCGTGACAACATGCTTGAAACGTTGTATTATCCTGCAAAACAGCTTTGTATTTCTTGTGTCGATTGATAAGGGAACATAACGACTTACGTCATGTAATTCTTACTCCAAACTTCCACACAATCTGGTGATCGACTGGGAGGGACGTGTCCAATAACTTGTACTTTTTCTCCCTTTCTTTCCGACATCGACAGCAAATTCACGAACCACTGAAGCATTCCTGATAATAGGAAGGTTATATTCAAATCATTTCTCACAGGATTTATTTCTACTAAAGGCACTGTACCCGCAGGATCTTTCGAGTCCAAGAAAATCCACCAGTTTTCCGTGTAACAGAAGTTTGTGTTAAGTGAAATTATTCTATATCCAGGAGAAACAAGCATTGTGTAGTATGCTCCAATTCTTACAGTCTGTTGAAGTACGAAATTTCAATGGCATTTAGTCTACGGGGCCATATACCTATCGCGGTACTTACCTCAAGTGCATCTTCTGGAAGCCATGGCGACCATGCATCGGCCAAGGCGTTATAAAACCACTTACCATCGTCTATTGTATCGCCGGATGGGAAGTTGTTAGATGGAAAACTGTCGTGATTCCCCACAGCTGGGAGAACAAGAGTGCCTGGGAAAAATCTAAGCAAAATACCGGTCATATACTGCAGATAATCGATTTGTGTTTTTCGACTTTGTGCCCAGATATCATGCGCAGGTATATCTCCCGTCCAGAAAACGTAGTCTATCCCCCTTTCGCCCGCGTTGTTGTATCTGATCGCCACCGTCTTCAGCATGTGTTCCAGAGTCCATCGTGGTAAATCACATTGACGATAATCTCCCCATCTACCGGCGCCTTCAAGTTTCTGCTTTTTGGGAGCTTTCGGTTTGAATTGTGATGCTATGTCGTAAGCTTTGTGAGCCCAGTGTTTCACAAAACCGGGAACGATTGTTCTATTTGTTGCAGGTTGTTTTTCTTCTGGCCTGCAGCAAATAGGTTCTTTACACAAAGCGTTACTGCCTTCTGCATACCGAGGGTCTATGTGCACATCGGTCAGATGAAAAACCTAATTTACAGAAGATGATTTAACTGGTTCATTTACTCATGTTCTACTTATTTCGTTCCCATATTGTAATACCGTAAGCTTGGCTTTGATTGACCCCGCTGATCCATGCTTTATTTCAAATGGCTTTTCTGCAGTTGTCATCTCTCTTGGAATTGGAATTTTCCAGTCTTTTGTCAAGCTTCCGATTTTTATTTGTGCACACTGCTCTGGGAATGCAAGGCTACACCATTCCTCTGGCGATAAAATAGCCTGGAAAAGGATTCGATTTGTGAAGTGGTAAAATATTACAGCTGAATGATTGGCTGTATAGTATTACAATTACATGTTTAAATAGAGTACTGGCTTCAGCTTTGAACACTCTGTAACCTCCGCTGCAAACACGGGGAGTTTCGATTCCAAAGAGTATACACGCCTTTTTCAACCACGTGAGCGCCTGTGAAAACATTTAGAAACTTAACTTCTTGGTGACGTGTTGATAATCGTTAAATTTACCTCCTCAGAATTTCCCGTGACGTTAATTCTTTTCAACTCGTATTTCATGACCAACACGCAAGCCAAGCAATGTCCGGCTCGAAATTTTCCTTTCGATGACGACTTTTCACTCTAAACATACCAAGTAACACATAACTCGAAAAGAATACTTGAATATAATAGAATTAAATTGTTACCATGCTGTGCAGAGAACTAACAGACTTGTTGATTTCATTCCGTAATAGTTGCATGCGGGCCGCCTCTTTCGTTTGCAAATTGTACCCCTGTGGGAAATAAATTTCAAATACGAAATCTAGTTCTCAAACCAATTGGAATGATTGAGTAAAATACCTGATTTTTTTGTACTGGTTTGGCATCACTTGAAACGAGGATGATAAAAATTAAAATGTATTTCATACTGGTCGTACTAAGGCACTGAACTGAATAAAAAACATACATTTTTTTACATGTGGTTGATGACACAGCAACCAAATTTCGGAGGCGAAGGTTAGTAATCTTTAAATTTTTATCCTAAATTCAAATTTTTGAAATTCAATACGAATAATTTCTTTTCAAGTTACAAAACACATGGATGCTACGTTTTTGGATTCCTCGCCTCTGCATCTCCTCGGTTTGTGGATTGCGTTGGAGGATGCCACCGAAGAAAACGGGTGCCTTTGGTTTGTACCAGGTTCCCATAAGAATGGTATCTATTAAGGCTATATACCAAATATTTCTATCCTTTAATAAATCTGAATCCTTTACAACATTATTCACTTCTATATTATAGAGGTAGATACCAGAAGAATGATAAGGAATCCTAACGGTGCAGTGCCTCGATGTATTTTCACCGGTGAACATTTACAACTGGATAACAGCAAGTACATTCCAGTTCCTGTAAAGAGAGGCTCGCTCGTTCTAATAGACGGCAAGGTAAGAAGTCTTTGTTACCAAATATCTCGAAATAGAGATAACTGTGAAATGAAGTAAAAGGGCCTTTTTTGGTTTTATTTGTGACTGTACAGAGTAATAAAATAATCGGTTAATTATTTACTCCTCCTCATTAACTGATCGTTTAGGTACAACATAAAAGTTCGAAAAACACCTCTCTCAAATCGCGTAACGCGTATACGTTCCATGTGACGGAGTCTCATCAGTCTGATTGGAGTGAAAAGAATTGGTAAAACATTTTAAAAGTATTTCTATGTATTATTTTAATCACATTATTCCGAGATTCTTGATCATGATTTGTTACAGGCTGCAGCCTCCTGACAACAGCTCCTTTCCGTTGGTTTACGACGATGCGTAAAGATGGTATTGCGTTCGTGGTGCTTAGGATAAAATCATGTTGGACGATTTCGAATTCTCATTTACAAAAGCTGCCTATAAATATTACATATATTATTAAGATAATAATTCTCCCGCCTTGCTGCAATCAAAAATACAATTTTGGAAATGTGAAAGTATTTACAAAAGCTTCATATAAAGTACACTGAACCGCATAAATATGGAGACATGGGCAAAAATAGTTAATTTCAAAACCTCAGTATCCGATAAAATTCGTCACGGAACGATAAGATAAACACAGTGTTTCGGATAAAGGAGATTCGAATGAGGAGACTTGCGTTCGAGTTAGTTCCGACAATTCCACAAGCATCACTAGCCTTTCGCTCTCACCGACCATGAGGAAAACAAATAACTACAAAATTGAAGTATATAAATAGGGGAAACAGGGAACGTTGGTACAACGAACAGGAGGCGTTTAAAAATGACGGGTGCTACTATTCTGTCACCCGCAAGAGTGCGACAATGCGCTGTAACATGGAACGTGCACTACAAACGGAATTTGAAGTTGAACATGTTTGGTTAAGCCTTAATCCTTAATCATTAAGGCATACATGTAGTTTTCTATATGTTTATATATCTCAACAAAATTCCTGCTCCCGAGGGAACTCCGCAATCATCGTCCAATAATCAGAAAAGCGAAAAAACACATACAAATTGCTCGTAACTTAGATGTAAATGAACACACAATGTCCTTTGGAACACGTCAGTTATATTGATCGTTTCAATTCAATCAAACATCCCTATATGACTTTAATCGAACACTTTACCAAATGTCCCAGTGTTTAATCATGGTAGATCGAGTTTTTGGTTCGGTGCAAAGTCTATATATAATAACTTTAGTGCTGTGTAGCTATCAGGTCAAATGGCTGTAGCAATTTAGGCGTCCAGCATAGGAAGTCCACTTTTGATGGTTTGGGAAGAATAAGTTGTCTGTATTATGCTTTTTACTAACCGTGAAATAATCAAATGGCTGGGATTTTCCACTTTTGAAATATTTATGCAATTGGTCTCTTTCCTAGTGTTCTCGATTCTGGTCTCGTTGAAGGTAAGAGCTAGTCACCATGACTTGAAATTTCGAATAGCGATATTTCTAATACTTGCAAAACGAACGAGTATATATATTTTATCGGGTCTACTTCAAACAGGTCGAGGGAATTCTAGGCACTACTTGGTGGAAGGTCTTCATACCAACGTTTATAGCAGACGGTGCTTCACTGTATTTCAGTACAATCGTCTTTATTAGAACGATACGTGATGGGAACAACAAGGAAGCATATCGAAGGGCACTGTGGGTTTCTCTCGTGTTAACTTTTTCATTTTTATTCAAGGTAGTGATTTTTGTGATGTTGAAGTAACTGGTTAGTTTGCTGATTGTAATTTCCTTGTATTCGGTACCAAGCCTACTGGCACACGAAGGCTAGCAGAGATTTGGTAAGGTGGTAAGACACACCTTTAAATTCCCTAAGTAATTTTTTGGAAAAGTGGTAAGAGTGGGTTCCATGGTAATACGTACGGTAATTTTTTGGGTAATTTTTCAGGAAAAAAGTGCGTCTGAGATAAGAAGTACGGTAAACTGAAATGAAAGTTCATGTTTAATTTTACACGACCGTATATATATATGTATGTATTTACCAGAAGTACCACCTGTACTAGCTGAATACTGATGTACCATTATACTAAATACCGCTGTGCCATACTAAATGCTGCTGTAGCTGACATCTTGTCCGCACTCTGGTGGTACTTCTGGTACAGGTGGTACCGTGGGTTTTACTATTGTCCCTCGAGAATGTACCGTCTCACACGGACACAGCAAGACATCTAGGTACCGAATAGACGACAATTACTGTTACTTTATCTAAATTCACCAGATGAAGTGAGAATATTTTACTATGTATATATTTATCCCAAACCGTTTGGCATGTAATATAGCGTCTGCCTCATTATTTAGGTTAAGGGATAAAGTTACAGGTAAAAAGAAGAAATTAAGATTTGTGGGAAAACATGAATTATTATAGATATTCATAGTTAAAAAATATTTTAATCCCAAACCCTAAAAATTGAGGTAGACATCATGCAATGCTAGCATCCCCTAAACATTGAAATTATTCATAACTCATCACTCTTTCAGATTGCTGCCATTATTATATTTTAGCATTATTATAATAAAATAATACTTGATTCTTCTATTTAGATGCTCTTATGCCAGTATTTGGAAGGGGACATTAAGACCTCAACTTCTGTTGTGATGAGTCCCTGTTTTGCTCTGGGGATGCTATTCTTGTTACGGGCATGCAAGGTGACATGATGGAGTCCAAGTCTCGAATTGGAATTGCTACGGGAACAGATTGCTTCAAAGATGAAGTAGTGACATTCTCAGGCTTGCCTGAAGTAATATCTTTAGCAAGCTGAATTCTGTTAGCTTATAAACCTTGAGCGATGGGTTATGAAGGATGGTTCATCTGCTACCATTTTATTGACTTGGTTTGAGCGAGCAGCAAATTTAACCAACCATATCCTCTGTGCTCTTTTTATCGTAAGACACTGTCATTTCTCTAACAGCACAATTTATTTTATAAAGCATGATATTAATGTACAATCGGCAGACACAATGGACGAGTGCATAAACAACATGACTGTTTCAGCAACATAACTCCGTATGTTCTACATCTAATGTTTGAAATGGTAAAGATTGTGCAAATTTATTGCTTCGTGCCTCTAATATTAAGTCAGAAAAACATCACTGCTAAACGTGGGAAAAAAATGCTTTGCAAAATTTCATCTTGGACATACTGCAGTAACTGAACAACAATAAACATTGCATGATTTGAAAAGTAAACAATGCACAATCCTAAAGGCATTAACATCAATGGTCAGGCCAGTAAAACTAGACAATATATGGATCTTTCCATGATACGACATAACAGGTCAAATAATAAAGTAAAAAATTGAAGCCAACAGGTGTGAAGACAGTGGCCGGTTAATTATTGCAACAGCCCGGAAACTGTCTAGACTGGAACGGCAAGGAACCATAGCACACTCTTGTATGATTTTAATCAGTGGGGTAATTTTTGAGGATCTAAGCACCAGAAATTAATACCTAATTTTCTTTTTGCAGAGAATAACACCTAGAACATTAACAGATTAGATGGAACAAAGTCTCCAAGGAATTCAAACATTGTGAGACATGGGCTTCAACGAAACGCTTTCGTAATTATTGGTTTTGTTTTGTCCGAGGATCCTGGCCCTTTTTTTCTGGAATATGACGTCGTCGGTCGGCTCGCCTTCTTCGGATTCGCTCTCCGAAATCGCGCAAGTTTCGGCAGCCGGCAGTTCACCGCCGTTCTTGCTGGCGCTACTAACGAGCTTTTGATATTTGTACTCTAATTTCTTGCTCTTTTTCCACACACAACACAGAGTGACAAACATGATAAAGAGTAGTATAACTCCGCCCAGCACCCCGATTTCGACGTACAGCTTCAAGTCTAAGCAGCCTTCCTTCGTGTAGTCTGGTAAATGCACACCGCCTTTGCAGTTTTTGGGATACATCTTCCAAATATATCTGGTTGTAATAATTCCATCCTCACACGAACCTCGTATCGCGTTGTAATCTTCCTCGATACACAAAGGACAGGCCTCCACACTTCTCCAAAGAAAATGGAAGTTGCATCCGTCTCCTGTTCCATCTGGATATTTCGCCGGCATTTCTATCACGTTCCCTTCTTTGGTCGGATCGCATCGAAGGTGGACCGTAGTTGTCATTCCGTCGGGACATTCGCCATTGTGTTCAGTCGAAAAGAAAACATACACAATGTCATCCAACTCTTGTTTGTCATTGGAAGGAAAGAAAAGGCTCTCCTCAGTCGTTGCATTCTTATCTAACTGATATATTTTTTTGATGTGGGACGAAATGATTTGTGGTTGAGAGAATACGAAAACTTGTTGACTGTCGTGACCTGGACTGGATAACTTGGTGGAACGACACACCATGCCTGTCAGACGATTGGTAGATTCCATATTGGGAAAATTGCTGCTCGCAAGGGAGGCATTGTCTATGCAGTCAGCATTACCGTATCCATCGTTTCCACACAAACTGAAATTGAATGAATGGATGTATTTTCTACCACTGCTTGTGAAACTGGGCGGTGTGAAGGCAGCTTGCGGATTTGACAAGGCAGTAAAGTCATATTTCCTTTTCTCGATGGAGAACTCGCAGTCGCTTTGACATGCCGTGCTATCAGAGTTGTTGGTAGTTCCAACCGGGCAGTCTCGGCATTTCTCGTCGCTGCTTTCCGAGCTTATGTAAGTGCCTATGGGGCATAACTCGCACTTCTTAGTCGGCTTGTCGAAAAAATGCCCTATGGGGCACGATACGCAACCGTCTTTGTTCAATCCTCCAACACAAGGAGTACACTTATCTGCTGGAGAATCAATAACATTGGTAATGTTGACTAGGTAGATTTGTGCTTTGTCACTCGCTACCACTATTTGATCTGTTTCAATCGTGCTACTTGTCTTTTGAAAAGCCCACGAAAATACCATTGTAGAATTTGTGCTAATGTCGTGGGAAAATGTTTGCTTCGCTTGCTTTCCATGCCATTTGTGGATGACGCTTGTGCCTACTCCGTGAACCTCTTGCATGAGATACAACACACAGTCTCGT
Organism: Halocynthia roretzi; assembly: GCA_013436055.1. Taxonomy (NCBI): domain Eukaryota; kingdom Metazoa; phylum Chordata; class Ascidiacea; order Stolidobranchia; family Pyuridae; genus Halocynthia; species Halocynthia roretzi. Next base: position 92,588 of record QRAM01000279.1, on the reverse strand, counting down.
GTGCAGGATAACTCGAACGCGAAAGTCAAAACACCAAATTCCTGGCTACCGTCAGACCTCTTTTTTACAGCACGAAATCCTTTGACGTGCATCATAAGCACCAGGTACACGGTACTCAATTGTCCTGGACTGGATTCGATCATGCTGCCGCTTGGGTGCCAGCCTTGTTTATTGACACAGCCTCCCAGTTTGGCAGATAAGCACGACACGTTCATACTGGCTGGCAACTCGTCCCACGACACGTACCGAAAACCATAATCAGGAGCGGTGCTCGCAGGGCACTGCTTACATTCCTGTTTACCGTCGGAGTACATACTTTCCGAGCACGGCAAACACTTTCCAGAGTCTTTCTTCGGATAGAAGCCGGGATTACACGGCAAGCAGTCCTTGTCTACACCAGATTCGGGCAAACTAACAGAAGCTGGATCTTTTTCACTACATATTTTCGGGCTCATCCATTTGTACATCACTTTCGTCTTTTTTTTATCGTCGCACGGCGTGTGAGTTTCGAAATAATCTTTCTCGGTGCACGGTGGTTTTTTAAGACAAGAAGGGGAGGTGGGCGGTGCATAATACTGGGTAATATCACATTCGGTACATTCTTTCGCACCCAGTGAACTGAACGTGTTTTCGGGACAAGCAGAGCACCAAGAAGAAGCTTCCTTATCTGAATAATATCCTTCGAGACATTTGTGACATTGGGTCGTGTAAGATATCCCCGTGATCTCGATATCTTTGATCAATACCGGGCTGACTTTTTTACGATTATTAAGAAGAATTCCTGTTGTTTTCCAATACAGGACATTGGTTCCTACATCTAACTTTGTGGTGTAAGTTCGCCAGTCGGTTCCAGTCGTGTTGAGAAATACGTTCCTACCGCCGCCGTGCAGAGTCTGGCATTCACCATTTTGCACATAGAAATGGAAGATCACGTCACGGTCAGCATACTGGTACGTAAACATGACAGAACCTTTGCTTTTGACGTCGACGGAATAACTGAGAGAGCTCGTACAGTCATCATCATTCGAACTTATGTAATCCTTGTGCAACTTCCAAGTCGAGGAACTGCAGTTGTTCACCTTCGAGTAGTAGCCGTACTCCGCGAACGAAACCGAACTGGAGGAAAGCATAAAACCGTCTTCCAGTTTGTCCCAACTGTTAAATCTTTTCCCGCTTCCTAAAGAATATGTTCCTGGGGGACATCTCTTGCAGCTTTGAGTGTCCAGGTCAAGGTACTCTCCCTTCCCGCACGAAAAGGTACAGTCTTTTCCTCGGATCGGCGCGGGTGGATTGCTTAGTTTACACTCGTTAGTTCTGGGAACAGCTACTCTCCATCTCCCGTTCTCGCTGTCACATTCTGTGTAGCTATAGGTGATCAAATCTTCGGCACATTCCGGTAGTTCACCATACACCGTTGCTGCTAGAAGTACGATACTCGTAATATAGTGGTACAACTTCATTATACTCATACCTAAAACCGTTCCAACTGCGAAATCGAAAAAAAAGAATACGACTTTGAAATATATAAAACCATACAACAATGTATCGACGGTTTCCACGCAGAATGACGCACCGCACGATTTCTATGAACAACGTTTTTCGGAAAGAGGGGCTCGAGAATACAGTAAGCAGTATTGCGATCTGAACGATCCGCTTCGTTTCACATATACCATATGTGAAGCAATCGATAAATAGATCTGCGCTAGTGTTAAATATTGAATGAAATAACTATTCAAAAATCATTTCCGCTGCTATCTGTTTAACAGTATAGTATTACGTTCCCTACGAAATACTGTATCTTTACAATAAGCGCTCTGATTGAACTTTGGCCTTACCGTGAATAAATTCACTAGATAAATAGCGAAAGGATCTATTCCGAAACTTCCGATAAAGCTGCTACAATACATCGCTACAACCATACAGCGGAGTGAAAATCTCCAACTCAGTAGTCTCTATGCACGTCACAACATCATTCATGTTGACGAACGGATATAAGACGCCGCACTAAGTCGAGCAACAGGCATTGTTTCGACTGTTTTAGGAAGATACCCATTCATCATCCGCGTTCATAGCGTCAAGAGATAATGGTTACATCTTTATAGTCCAGTACTGTACTAAAATTCTGTAATATAAAGTACAAAAAACTCAATGGGTGCCAGCTGCCGAATATTTCACTATGTTATCTTCATCGTGTTATAATCATTTACGGACCGGAATGTATATTTTTCATGACTCCATATCTTTACTCTGGTTGTCAATGATTAATTTTATCACAAACAAAAAAGGGAAATAAACCCGTAACAAATAACGTTCCAAATAATATTAAAATATACAAAAGACATGACCTATACTTGACCTTTCCATATTCTTCCACGGTACTTTACCTGATTTAGAAAAAAAAATATATGAGTTTATCTGTTATGTTACGTGAATCGAATCCATTATCTAGATCGGGATATCCCGAGTATTTTGAAGGTAAATATATGTAGAGTAAATTCATACTACATTGATAGTCATTGTCAGTATATAGCGACCACTGTCGCCACCCGTCGTCTGCCACAAGCTAATGAATAATACTAACGTTAAACTAAATCATTTGTACTTTGGATCATGAAATATTTACTATATAACGAAAGCAAATCTTATTATTACATCGCACGCTTTTATAATTGAATCGGAAAGGGATTTTATACCGTTTAAACTAATCACTGCACTTTTCTAATGGAAACCGTAGTACCTTGATTACACTTGTCTGGGAGATTAGTATAGAACGCTACACTGTTCACAATTTGTTAGCGAGTGTCTTTTGGCTTCTTAGTGCTGCGCACTTAAGGATTGTACTGTTGTTTGAGTGTTTGAAATAAGTTATTTTGCCTTATTTTAATGCCCGAGTTATGCTTCCTTTTAGAACATCATACTTATACCTTTGCGTAAATGTAAACCTGGATGCACAGACATTACTAGTCCAGAGTTCAAAGATATTGAATGGGAATGAAATCTGTACAACCCTGTCCGGAGTGATGCTCAAAAAACAGAGAATACGGTAAGTTGTTTTGATGCTATGATATCTTATGATATAGGTGTAATCAGCTAGCAAACAGATCCGAGAAAACCCACATATTTTAATATACCTTGTTGGTTACTAGTCAGCTGTCAAGTCCTTTGAGATTTCTTCAATCTCTTCCACCGAGATCAATTCGAATGCATTCAGATTTTCGTTTGATGATGTTATACAGTCGATTGTTTTGTCTCATTACTGTAGTTTATTCGGTCAGAGGTGACAGTGGCATTAGTTGATTAGGGTCGTGTTGACGGATAGAGACGTGCATACAGCCAAGTCCGAGATGCCAAAAGGCCATTTCTTTCATTATTAAATGACGCCATCGTTTTGATGTTTTCTTTATGTGTTGTTTTTATTTATAGATAGTCTTTTGAATTATTTAGAGAAATATCTTATTGGATACGTTTCACTAGACTAGGTAATTGAACAGAAGCTAACTATTTTTCTTACTTCGCGTCGTCTGTACGAAACAAAGTGACACCGTGTTTTAGATGAAAATCACCTACGTAACTTCGAATCGGTGTATATCGAACCATCGTAAAACGAGATCGTACTGCTGTACAGTATATCTCATCGGCCCTTTCGAAAAATCATAACTTATATCCTGCTGCTGATTAGCCTTTTTTATTCTATTCCAATAAAAGCATATGTAATTTCGTTTTGCCAGAAGTCGACATTCGAGGTCATCCAGTCTTTTCAAACAGTTTCAACCCGTAATATGCTTCTAAGACATATCGTCTGCGATCGTCAATGATACGCTGAACTTTCAAGCAAGCAAGAGTTCTGAGATACACTGGTAAGATTAAACGTAGTTTATTTTCTGGTCGAATGTTAAGGAGTCTTAGATTCCAAACGGGCTTAATATTAAGCTCCGCGTTGAACAGATATAGTGTCAGATTCTAATTATACTCGATTACGCGTACTTTATGGATATGTTGGCGTATGGGCTGTGCCAATTTATATGCAGTACTGTACTTACCTTGAATTCATAAAGCATGAGCTGTGTGGATCGTTATCATACATTTAAGTTTAGGGCTCCATTCACTGGATTCATTTCGTTTAGCAGTTCTGTCAGTATTGTCTACATATTAATATCCCATGTCTCAGGGTCATAGGCAGGGCTGCCATGTCGTGCTCATTTCTAAGATTTATGCTTATTTTGAAGAACAGTGCCACGGAAAATATTATTGTGCTTATTTCCAAGAACCGTGCTCATTTTTTGATTTGCGTGCTTAGTTTGTCTTAATAGTCGTAGCAAGTATCTAATCACGTATGCCGGTTAGCACAATCGGTATGCCCCTTTCCGTTCCCCGAAATTTATGAGATGTACGAACTGAATTCCAAGGACAAATGACTGCTGAAGCAGATCATTTCTGATGAAAAATATTAGAAGTGATTTGACCTTTCTCGCTTTAAGAGAACGATTTTCTACAGATTTTGTTTATTTTTTCGTTGTTAGATATTGTTCCGAACGTGCTTATTTTGTGCTCCAGGCAGATGGTAGCCCTGGTTATAGGCGAATTAGGTATTAGGGCGCATTGTGTTTGACGAAAGAGAAACAGGCAACAGGCCAATTCAAATTTGATTTAATTCCTACAAATTTCTATAAGCTATAGATAATCTCCTGAGAAAGAATCAGCATTTTAAAAATACAATGTGGAACAAGATATCATATGAAGTTTCGTTTTTCAATTTTCCAATGAATGATTGTAATTTATCGAATTTTATTTCTCCTGTTTTTAGAACTCAAGTGGCCCAACAGACACACATCCTAATGTATTTGCCATCAGAACAATATGATGAAAGATTTGCTCAAATTGAATTCGAGGAATTGGCAACAGTTTTCCTCGTGCTCATCCTTGTTATATTTCTGGTCGTCCATTTCTATCGGTGCGTTCACATTGTCCTCGATCCGTACGCCTCAATGAAGAGGAGTATTTGGTTGAACAACCCCGAGAGAGGAAGTTGGCAAAGCTTTGTATGACTACGGTAAATAAAACAGTATTTTTCTTTGTATTCGAATATGCTATTATTCCACGCTATACGATAATACCGTGGATTCCGCATAATATGATCGCGGATAATGTTATCAATCGGGTATTGTTATCAATATCCAGGTCCCAAATCATATGCATATCCGTTACTTAATGTTATCAGCCAGTTATGAAACAGTAGCTACCACAAAGCGGCTACTACTGTATTTATATTTTCCGATGTATCTAAAATCGCGTCATCGTAAAAGGTTTGAGATGAAATTATGAAAAATGGAAGTTCAGTAAATTAGAAAGAGATTCGAAATGGATCCATTGTGGTTTTATAGCACAATATGTTGTTACTACCATTTACTGCGATACGCAATTGCTTGTGCACGGCTTGCTTGTTTCTGCTATTGAATAAATGGTCGTACAACGAGGGAAGATCTGACGACTAAGAAGATATCTTCGAACACATGCAGACGATGAAGTCTCAAGGAAATTCAAACATTTCAACTCAACAGAATATCTATTGCCTGTCTGCTTCGTATATATGAAATGCTGTCAAAACATTGAAATGTCTCCAAATGTTCAATAACGACAGCTCACTGTCACAGCAACGGATCTAGTATTTCTGAAGAATATTTTTTCTTTTCATGGATATCTGCATGCGCTGCATGAACTGTTAATGCAAATCGTAGGCATTGTTCATTTACCGCCACGCAAAACATATATGTTGGAATGCCTGATTCAATTACCATTCAATAATTAAATTTGGATCGAAACTACGTCAAAGAATACAGACTTAAATATATAAAGCCAGAACTTCAGACGTTTGGATTCTATAAACAGGGAGAGATACGATGAAGACAGAAGGATACAACTGAAAGCTGGTGCTGGATATCACAGGAGTAGAATCGTTTGTAATACAAATTCCTAAGCTTAGTTTTCAAAGATCTTAGTATTACGGCCTTCTAGTAAACGAATAGGAATGCTGTGTATCGAGTGCCGTAAAAGCTTGAAGTCGTAAAGTCGTAAAGTCGTTTAGATTAATATATTTCGAAGCATTTTTTTAGTCACTAACCGAGTCTTGTCGTAGTCGAGGTGAAGAAGGCGAGGACGCCTAAAGGAAAAGAAATACTTTTCGGTCGTTTGTATATCGTGTTTCTGAAAAAAAGTATGTGCTTTAGTTGGCTTTTCCGCTATCTTTTTACCCCCGGGCAGTGCCTATAACTTTGTGAGTTATTATCTAGTATGTCGTGGAGTGCGGTAAAATGTTTTGGCAAATTTTGGAATAGTTACTCCAATTTTATCGCCATATCGCCGAAACGCGTCGTAGACTTGCGTAAATGTGTGGGTGCTAAATAAAGATAAATGGAACATATGGGGAAAAAGAAGTTTGGAAGAGTTTATCCAAAAACAACTTTCTTGACAACAGACAGATTGGAAGTATGAAAAATATGGCTTAATTCGAATACTGAATTGAGACGTCTGTTTTTTTCTATTCCTACGCTTTGTCTGGTATTCTAAAATGGAACATTGTATTTAAAATCTGGACCTCTATTTCAAACATTTTAACATATTTAACTGCTAAACTTTCTCGGTAAACTGACTAGCAGTTTTTACATGGTCAATATATAATTTACGTAACAAATGTAAAAGGGATTATTTCGCTCGTGGGGTAGGGAAATTGCAGTAATCTCTACAACAGCCATCTTATCCACAACATACCATACTATTTCAGACGTTAAACATTACCCAATGCCAGCCATTACCTAATGGATAATCCGGGCTGAGAACACAGTTCATTACGTGCTTTTATTTGATTTATGCGACAAGCGATAACAAGAAAATATCACCACACTCTGGAAAGCTCAAAGTTTGAAATAGTGTCACGGGGAGTGTTTTTATTTTCGAACTACAAGACAAAGTGGTTGATCTTGAACTGGCGCGGCCGTTGGCGGTAATTGAGAAGACAGTGGTGCAGCCCTTTGTTTATTTGCTGCGAAATTACCTATGTCTGGATTATAAGATCCAGGGGGGTTCATCGGAGTCCTTGGCGACCCCATAGCAGGATAAGGATTTGGCGAACGAAAGCCGGGGTTCGCGTTCGAAGAATTAACGTTTAAATGCTTCGAAACAACGTTCATTGGCGGTTGATAACGGTTCGGTGGTGCCATGTACCTGGGTCGTTCTTGTTGAAATTTTGGTAGAATTTTTTGTGGCAAGCGATAAGGCGCTGCTGAAGACCTCGCTTGTGACAGCGCCGGAGAAAGTTTCTGCTTCAGATTCATTTCTCGAACGCAAGCTCTAGCCTTTTCAATTGTATTTTGATAAATATCTATGTTGCCTTCGCGACGCGCGTTTAGCGCTGGGTAACCGATCGGATGCGGAATTCGAGGCGGTCTAGGACTCGATCCGTTTTGCTTAAACGCAGCCCCGTGAGGATTTGAAACGTGAACGGGATTTGGAAACCTCGATGAGATGGGAGGTCTGATCAAGTCTTTGGGGACGAAATTCCCTCCAATGCTTGAACGTGGAACTATGTGCCGGTAACTAGATAACTTTGGAGTGAATTTAGACGAGGAAGTGCTGGAAACCACGCCTTGAAAGGATTCGCCAGAAGAGAATGAAGTTCCTGTTTTACTCGCGACGGCTGCTGCGAGATTGTTGAGAAATTTCTGTTGCTGACGCAAAGCTGCGAGCTGGCGTTTGGCATTTAACATTTGTATGTCCTCGTCGGAGTTTCTCACAATCTTGTTTGGAAGAATTCGTTGCTGTCTCGGCTGTCTTGGCTTGGCTTGTGGAGTTCGATGTTGTTGATGGAGAGTGCCTTGTGGACCTACGACAAAGTTACCTCGTTCCAACTGAATAAAGTTTTTGGCTTCATTTTTGGCTGGGGATGAAGGGTTCGGAATATTGTAGCCCGGATGCATCGGTCGGTAAGCCGAAGGAGGTTTGCCAGACATCATTTTTTCTCGTGCACGTTCGAGAGCTAGACTATGAGCTTCGTCGTTAGTCAATCCGTGATAGGGATAGGGCCGAGGACCGGGTCTTATGGGCTGGAAGGTCCCAGCTGGATTCACTCCTATAAGCGCAGGTGTGTTGCTGGGTGAATTTAAAACTTTAGACGAATCGACTGACGACTGTCTGCTTTGCATTTGTTGCTTCATTTGCAAGCGGTTGGCAATGGAATTAATGCTTTTTATTCGTTCGTGAACCGTCGGCATGTTCTGAGAACTCTGATGCGAGGTCTGAGCAAACCCTCCGCCGTTGTTGACCACCTGACTGTTGGTTCTCGGTCCGGTTGCAAGATCGGAAGTGTCTCCGTGTATCTGCTTCTTACTCTGGTTGAGATCCGGCTTGTATTTTATATCCTTCACTGCTTCGTGAAGAGGAACGTTCAACACGGAATAAAATGCCAAATTTTTACCGTTCTGGGCAGAATTATGTGGCTTGCTGCTGGGGGCTATGCTGGTCAAGGCCGGAGGTTTTGGCAAAATATATTTCTTACCATTCTGAGCAGAAGCTTGCGGTTTGCTGGCAGGCACACTGCCCAAGGTTGGAGATTTTGGCGAAGTAAATTTCGAGCTTGCGTTACTGTTGAAAAACTTGGAATCCCGAGTTTGTTCGATCGAAGGTGTTTTGGGTTTCCATAATTCCGGTACAACTGCCATCTTAGTTTCGGGCGTTTTCGGTTTGGATGAATCTGATACTCGTGTAAAATCGTTTTCTTTCTGGGGATAAGAAAAAACTTCATCACGAGACGAATTCGTTGTCTTCATGGTTGTCTCTTTCAGATCGTCAAACGATTTCGAGATGCTCTCTGATGTTTTATTCACGAACGACATGTATGTCAAGGACAGAGGTCGGTCCTGCATCGAGAAATAAATTCATGTAATAAAGTCTCGTCCGACACATGGAAGTGGTTTTGGAGAGCAAAAACATGAAAAAGTAATCTTACAGATTTCCAAGAGAAAACATTGGTCACATCCATGAGCGTGTAGAATTCCGGAATAACTTCTCCTCGACAGAACGATATCACCTGAGAGTTATTTACACAAAATAGTACTGTATCGTATTGGATAATCGGATCTTTGCTCTTCAGGCTTACCTCACAGTCTTCCTGTTGGAGTTTTAAGCGTATCAATTTATTTATCACGCCGATGTTGGCAGACTCTGAAGCTCTCAGATACTTTTTTGGCAGAAAGGCCTCTTGCTTAATCCATTCGGTGTTTTCCTCCAGAGAAACTTCCCTATATCGATAAAATCTGCATCTTGTACCACATCCGATATATGGAACACCGTGTATGGTTATTTAAAGTAATTTTTACCTTTTATCACATTCAAGAGAAAGGCTGATTCGCTGATCGTTTTTTTCTTCCGATTTTTGCTCTTTCTGTGGACTTTCCGGAATGTCGTCACAGGGAAGTCCTTTTAAGTAAAACAAAAACTACTCGATAAAAATATTCCCGTGAGGGATTTTCCGTCAGATTCATTTGCAATTACCGGATTCGAGGTAAAATTCCTTCCTTCTCGAAGTTTCGTTCTCGTGCAGTTCTGGCACCAATTTGAATACGATATCTTGAAGGGTTTTGTCGCTCCGTATGTTAAGCAGAGGTCGAGTTTTGTGTGCAGGTAGCTCGCATTTTGGACAGCATTTGTTCGTTGTCATGTACCTCACGATACAACTTCGACAAACTGTAGAAAAGATTCCGGTCAGAGTGTATGGAAACGAAAGAAACGAATAAACAAGCACTTACATGAATGCAGACATTCGATTATAGTAGTAGCGTCCACGAAGTATCCGCCACAGAGAACGCACACTAAATGCTCGTTTAGATTACGAAGTTTTAAAGACAATTTTCCGTACATGGTGGCGGATATTGAGTCACACGCAACACCGCTTGCGATTACAATCCACGCAACAATACTTCACTACTTCCCTACTACTTTTTTTTTCACTGTTAATTATATGGATACAAGCGTTATATAAAACGATTGAGGATAGTGAATTCGTCGGCGAACATCCGCCTACCGCGTGCTAAAAAGAGAGTACCCAGCAGGAATTGATGCCGGGCATGTTAAGTAAACACAGCGCGCTGATTGTCAAGTTTGATAAATCAAAAGTAGCAAGTCAAGCGACTTACGAATTGTAGACACCGCTGATACTAAAAAGTAAGTACTAATTCGAAATCGGTGTTATCTCACAACAACGTTTCCTCGAATACCCCGCGTACACAACTAGAACTGAAAGTCTTTACTTCTGCATGCAAGATTACAGTTGACAAAATCAAATCAATACGATATGCGCGGCAGCTATACAGCACTAATCTACAGAGCAGAGGACAACGTAAAAATGAAATACACAACAGATAGATGACTAATGGATGATACACAATTCACGTTATCGCTATACTATTGCACCATCATAACGTTACCCAGAACGAAAAAAAAACTAAAACTGAACGTCCCTTTTCCTTGTAGTAAACTCTACGACGAGCCTTATATTACTCGAAGCAAGCCTTTAAAACTCGATATTAAAAGCGGAAAGCTCTCCTATACTTGACGCAACAAAGAGGCGATGCAAACTGAAATGTTGGGTCGTCATTAACGTCTTTCCGTTTCAACGCTTCATTTGTTTTACTTGGCGGTTCCATGCGCGGATTTTCCTCCCCCGAATCGAGTGCGCTGCGATTGTAAGCTGCTCTCAAACAGAAGCAGAACTACGTGTGTGGAGGTGTTATATAGGTCACATGTTATCTGACACATCTATCATAACATAATGTCAGGCATAGAAACTTTCAACTCTTTGAATATTAATGTTATTAGCTACAGTAAGATTGTTATTCCGTAGTCAAAATTTGTAAACTTTCAAATCCATTTTATTATTAATAATATTAGATCCAGTAAAGAAGAATTACTAGACGTTGGGATTGTGATTTCATAGTCAAAATTTGCAAAGTTTCTTACTGCATTCAATAGTTTATCAGTAATATCAACAGCTAACCTGGGAGAAAATTTTTAAAGTTTAAAAAGTTTTAACCTAAATATAAAAAAATATTTAACTGTACAGAAATTGATATTCCTCAATGTTAACTTAGGGAGTCGTCAATCTATATGGCTACTCTACAGCACAAGTAGCTCAACATAGATTCCGTAATCTGTGATATAAAAGTTGATTTTGCAGATATATTTATTCCTATGTACGCTGTTATTCCACAAAATTAAAATCCTAGGATTTCTGTTACTTCTTTTCATCCAGTTGAATTACCTTTACAGACAAAAAAATAATTATTCTCGGTAATAATCTTCTATTTCCAAATAAAATCCTTTATCTCTGATGTCTGATGTAATTAATTCAGATATAAGGCTCGAACGTTGGTTTGATCGTAATCACATGCTATCCCGTAATCGCACGAATTAAAAGAAACGATATCGCGTTACAATATAATCTTATTTGTACATTTATTATTTACTAGTCCGTAACAAGTCAGTGTAAGAATAGGGAGTAGAATACTGTAACTGCAACATAAGCATATATTCAAAAAAATGCTCAATTAATTATTACCAGGGCTTCCATACCGCCCACTTATTGGCTTATTCTCAGCAATGCAATAATTTTAAATGGAAATTTTTCATCTCTACTAACTAGTTATTTCAGCTTAATCAGTACACTGTGCTGTGGGACGATGCTAGGTGTACCGCAGTGTATTTGGGTAGGAAAATCTTATTTTTTTCCCAGTCGTCCTTATTTTTGGTTCCAGATCGATGGTAGCCCTGATTATTACCCGGCCTCTATGGAGCTTTGGAGCAGTCCCCAGCCGTTTCCGAGCTCCGGAGCAGATAGATAGATAAAATATTTAATTCACCAATAAATTCCTTGACATTCTATCAAAACCCTAAACTGCGAAAATAGAATTGTTGCAATGTAAATACTAAATATTTAACCAGTTTTAATTACATGTATGAGCACGGACGGCGCTATTTAACATCCACAGAATTGAAAGCTAGCTTGGTTGTAAAGGATCGAATATTCTCATATGTTCATGTAGACGTCAGTGAACTTTCTTATTTAAACTACGTTAGTTCAAATCGAAGGGGTCATTTAAAAAAAACAGTGTCGGATCCTGACATTTATTTTCAAAAAATAACATCCCGGCAAGACGTGAAAAGGTTTTTGATACTAAATAAGTGATTTTGATGACTAAATTTCGTAAAAGTTTCCTGTATCCTTTATTGGACAACTATTTCGCAGTAGTGTATTTATCAATTTTTTAGTACTATGGTCGGAATAAATGATGGATTAGGATCTGGGATGAGCGTGATCGTAATAATATTTATATTTCGTTGTACCAAGACTATTGTGATTGTTCAAAAATAATAAACAATGAAAAAATGGGCGACTCTTGTTACATGGTTATGTAGAATTGATGAATAGATAGATAGTTAAGAAAATATCAAGAACGAATCAAGTATTATTAGCATTAATGAAGGCGTATCCATCTCGTGTACATTGTTAAATTAATTCTTGGAAATAATTGTAATGTATTTATTTGGCTTTAGTATTTACTTTACTGTTTTCTGTGATATGGTATTATGGTTGAGAACGAGCGCATGTAGAGGATAGACAGAGTCGTTGAGAATGGTGATACAGAAAAATTGAAAGGGACTGCACTGCTGCTTCGCGCGAGTTCAGGGGGAGTAAATAACACCAGACATATCAGCGTCATATCGGTTTTTTGTAAGGCATCAGCCAGCACACGCGCTTCAGAAGAAATAATTATTCAATAGAATAATATAAAGATAGAGGGAAAAAAGAGCTCAGCGTTCTCTCGAGCATCGGTGAGTAAACGCGGAAATGTGGTAACAGAAGAGAAAAAGAAAAAAAGAATTATGGTCGACGGCAAGTCCTATTCGCCTGCTGCACACACACTCCGCCATTTCAGCACAGTACAACGAAATTAGTATGTATATACGAAAGAATGTGCGTTCTTTCAAGTACATATTCAGCACATATATTCATTGTACGCTTGGCCATTTTGGGGATCAGCAAGCCCCACAAAAACTTCAGCTTCAATATCATATCATTGTTCGCCCGATAGAAATAAAAAAATTCAAGATGGATTCGAGCTTTTTTTCAGGAAGTCATTAAAGTTAACCGGATCGATTGGTTGCCATTCAAACGGTTGTATATTGCAAAAAAAAGAAATTCAGAATGTACGATGTCGTAAACATTCCGTCACGTGATAAGGTGTTTTCTTCCTGTCGACGACAGTCTGTCGCAGGCTGTTAGAAATCGGTCCTTTTTTCTCAACCATACATTATTGATGAAAGAAAAACGCGATCCTGCGATAGATAAATGCATCAGATTTTACGGTATGCGAATAAAAAACCATCGTGAAGTCGACGCTTGAAAGAATTATGAAAGCAAGTGAACCAGAAAGCACGATTGTCAATACTAAAAACAGTGATTCACAAAAGAATTTCCAAGCACGCACACGAAATATCATCTGTGAAGTTACCTAAACCTAATCGATTATTATTCATGGACAGAGATGTTGGCGAATAAAACTTACGCCCTCTTATTATTGCGAGTGCTGTTGATGTGAAGTATGGAGAGAAAGAATGATCCTTTGTTTATTTTGAAATTCCAAGAGTGTTTTACACGTGAATGTGGGCCTTGAAAAAAATGTTTAATTTTCAAGCGGAATACTATGCTTGTTGAATTTCAAGCAACCCTAATGGTTGCCTTCTTACTTTTTTTGAAAGTAGTAGTTTTATTTAATTACTTTAGATTTACATTATTAAATAGCTTTTGGCAAAGAAATATTCAGCTCAAAAACAAATCTGCTGTTAACTGTTAAATGCCACGCAAAGAAGAATGATCTCATTATATCTTAATTCCTTTGTTTGTCTAGTTTAGAATAACTTATTTAAAATAGACTTACGTTATCTGTGATATGGATTTTAAATTAATTAACATGTAAAAGTGGAAATCAAATAAAGTTATTTGAATACGGATTGTCCCAATAGCATATTAAAACAAACCACAGGTATGTTGTAAGCTTAAAAAAGATAGCATAAACTTTATTAATATAAAAATAAAAACTTATTCCCTAGTAAATGACCAAGGGCGACATAATACTGTGAATGAGTTCCTCTCAATGATCATGAGACTTGAACCCGACCTCGAAGTTAAACCTTCAGTAATATTAAGTGAAGTTTTGCTATAGCTTTTAGCAATCGGGTTATTGTGAGTAATGAAAAAAGATCAGTGCAATTATGGCTTCACGGAAGATGGCGCAGTCAAACTGTGTCATCCTCGAATACTGTTAATGATTAATGAAGTTACACCATCCCATTATAATAAATGGGACCCAATAATGGTTTATATTTGACATATATTTTTATCTTATTTGTTTAATCAAATTTGAAAAATGAATAATGAAGGTCTCCGTTTCATTGAGCAAGACACAATCAGTAGCTCACTGTCGATCTACCTGTGTAATAGAGTACCGATTGCGCAGGGTCACCGCAGTGATGATGGTGACCTCCGATGAGATTATAGTAACCTCTCGGGTCCGTTATCATCCCGTCAATGCCCATATACAATACTATCACATAAGCTCCGTAATAATTTCCTGGGAGGTTTAAAAAAATGCGTAGAGACACCACGATGTCGCCGAGCAACACTTCAAGCTAAATAATAGGCTACACTGCATCAATCATGGTGACTTGGTGGTGATAATGAATCACTGATTAAAACAAGTCATACCATCTAAACAAAGCTATCAAAAGCCATCTATGCAATTTTTTTAAAGTGAAAATTATTAATGCAATAACAAACGTTAAATTTGTTAATATACTTTTTCCTTATTCCTCGATTCTGATGGTTACTTCGTTTTGAAATACAGTGGACGCCGCTCATTGTGATCGCTTTGGGACAGTCTCGTTCTGTTGACAATAACTAGCTGATAACGTTACGGATATGAATATGATATAAATATGTTTTGGGTGAGATTGATATTGATAGCAATACCCGATTGATAACAGTATCATCTTCCATCAATCATAAGCAGCTTCGATTATATATATATAAATTCTATTAAGATTCTTAAAATAAAAAAAAAATAGCAAATTTCAGCTTGCTGTAAATAGCTTCAACAATTATTTACGCTCGAATTGAATGATATTCATCACAGTATATCATGTATTTCTATTATTAAGTTGTTCAATTACATATTCAGTATCGATTTTTCTTCAACAAGCTGTATTGTAGCAAGTGAGATATTCAGGAGTAACAACAATAGTTTTCATTCATTTTTGTATCAAAACTAACTTGCTCTATAGTACAATGGCGTGATAATCAAATTGAATCTTTTATTCGCCAGATTACATACACTCAAGCGAGAAACTCTATCGCGTCGTTGAAAAGACGAGAAGATTGCGCAGTAAATGTGAGTACATTTTTTTCCAATAAGATTCAATTTTCAATTTCATCATTGTGTATTTAGTTTATTCTTAATAGTTTAATTTAATTTACGTCATGTGAAAGAGTAGTAATTGATATAAGCGTGAGGAAAACTTAGATCCCATGTTACTTATCAATATATAGTATGCTACCGCGCTTCGTTACTAATCTCAGTCTAACCGATACCTAATATATAACCTAGCTAGTGACGTGATAGTAACCTTGAGTGCACTTCCGTTAGCAAGATCCGGCGAATCATTTTGTTACCATTGAGTACTTACTGTATTGATTTTATTAGTGGTGCAACGTGCCATATTGACAGAAGAATTATATTAAAAATTTCCATATAAATCGATTCGATATTGTTTGCCGTTCATTTCACCGTTGGTTACCTAAAAAAAACGAGATGCGCTTTGTACACTGGACCTTTTTGATTTTTCAAAGGGATAATAAGGAAGAAAGAAATATTACTATGAATTTTTCCTTTGGGTATGTGAATTTCAGAGTCATTACAGATCAGGCCCTATTTTAAATTAGTCTCCATACTCCATAACCAGGATTTGAGAGGAAGTGAAACTCTTGATGGTATCTATCTATCTATCTATCTATCATGATATCCCTTACCTCGTTATATCGCTGTGTAGAAGTTTCGAAGTTTAAATCGATGTGATTAATGTTGACAGAGAATAGAAACTAATAATTTTCATGTATCTATACGACGCTGAGTGACATCATGATAGACACGAACGATCACATTCACACACATTCAGGATAGGAAGTAAAAATTACGTACGTAAAAGGTGTAAACTGATGAATATTATCACTTGGATGAAATTTTGCTAATATCAAATTCCATACTTCAGGATGTAATGTGAATGTCGTTTAAAATCAATTTGTCTCCGCTTGCGCCGCAGAGATAAGTAAACTATAACCGAACGACCGAAAAGGAGTTATGTATTTTTAATTGGGTTTCTACATTGTCTTTTAACGAAATTATTTTCAATCAAACATCGTATGCTCCGCGAATTCTACGTCAATAGTCTCGCTACCAAAGCAAGGCGGAAATACGAATATATTATGCGCCTGTCACCTGTCGTTATCCAACGATATTTGTTCATGTCAGAGTATATTACCTTCATGCCCCTGTTAATCAAACAAGAGCACATGTTCCACGTCTGGTGCCACAAAAACCTGTGAGGCGACAGTAAAACGATTAACCCCTTCCCTTGATGATGGTCTTTATCGAAGGGCAGATAGGTACATAACCTCGTATTCAAACGATATTATAGATCTCAAGTAATTAATAAAACGTGAAGGCAAGTAGTTTCTATAATGTTGTCTTCTGCTGTCATACAGTGTTAACCGTATCGTCTTTGACGCTTTCTCTTACCAGTAAAAATTATTCCTTAACAATCAATAAAATACCTACTTGATCTGTAACGATTTATCGAACATACATCTAAGAGGAAGAAAATAGAAGCTGTAAGGTAAAAGATAGATATGTAATATTATGTACATAGCAGGTTTTGTAAGCAGTCAGTCAGCACTGACATATGTCATTTTATCTGCTACTCGAAGCGTATTGTCCGTTTATTAGTATGGTCCCGTGGTAGAAATATTACTCGTTGCCTTGTGAGACCGAGCAATAAGGTTGTGTTTCTGTGTGCGAATAGACTGAATAGAAGTTGTAGTATATAGAATTCTGGCGGATGGCTTATCGAATGAACTTGAATGGTAAAGAATTGACGATCGTCTTAGAGGCCTAGGACTGAATGCCCACACTTTGTTTGTAAACGAATCCTGATTCGCTGGAAATGTTTTTGAATTGTTGCGGTGTCCGTGTCAAAATTTTGCTTTCGGCTGGGACGTGACTGTGCGAATAAGGCGTGTCTTATTGGTTTGTTCGCTCAGCTCGCGTCTCTGAAGATTGGCATTGAATACGAGGAATATATATGTGATGTACATGCTCCATCTCGGATAGATGTTACTCCATTGTTGAGATTTTTTTGTCTGTCATTTTCTTATGAATGATTTTATTTATTTAGCAGCATCGAGTATGTATCGTATGTTACCACATGCTGGGAATCCTTTATCCGCAACTCTAAAATTCGAAAGTTTTTTCAATGCTTACAAGACAGTATACAATGCGGATTTATTTCTGTTTGCCTTTTATTTACCCGTAATCGTATCAAATGTATTTTTCATATCTTACATAAAACCTAATACCTGTATAGTAGAAAATCTATTAGTCAAAACGTGACAACGTTAGTGGGAGACTATCGCAGCCATTTCGGATAAAGGATTTTGAATGTACACCTCTGTATCTGGCGCTCTGTGGCCCATTGCGTAGTATCCTCTACCCTATCCGACTCTGCTTTCAATATCCTTTTCTGTTTAACATCTCATTCTCATTTGTTCTCTATTCAGGATTTATTCGATCTTGCCTATAGCTAGCATTTCTCTGGTAACTGATGACTGGTTAACACAAAATCATTACAAAATATTATATATTTAGCTCGCCATTTAATGGAATATTCGAACCATGAATTCTTCTGGCCAAATTTTAAAGTTCTTGGTTCGGGTGAGCGAGATGTTCCATAGCTTTCAGAGAATTGAAAGTATCTGCCCATAATGCTTTCGATGCATTATCCTCTTTCAAGCAACCTGCTTGCTCTTGTTTGTCTTTAAAAATTCTGAACAATTTGTTTAGTTTCATAGCAGTTTTATGAGGATATAAAATTGTGTAAATTTATAAATTAATTAGTTCGCTGCTGCATGGGGAAAAGAGTCTATATGGTGAATTTTCAATTTAATAATGCGATTTCATTCTCGAAAAAGTCGATTGGTTACTGGAAATTACGTATGGAATCTGGCGGAAACAGTTAATTTGATTTTAAAAATGCTTAAATTGCAATGATGGGTATATACAGTGGAACCTTGGCATTCGTCCGTGTCAGTTTTTGTTCTGGAATTCGTACGAAATTCCAGTTTTCGTCGTCTCTAAACGTATATTCCTTTAAATTGGCGTCGATTGTGTCTTATAAGTCATTTACTGTAATTTCTGATACTACTAAAGTTATTTAGAATACCTCTATAATAACGAGTGTCAGTTATTAGTGACCGTAGATCCAAAACAATGCAGTTCAAGAAATAAATGTAGAGTTATCAATGGCTGCCTTAGTTTTTGTTCATTAGTTTTCATATACTCCTAGGACCAACTAATAACGGAAACCGAGTTCCAGTAATAATTCTTGCTGCTATGTCATTGTAGTTGTGTCATAGCCATATTTATTGTTTTGCAGCAGCAAATTTGAAATAGAATGCAATATATACCTGTCCGCGCAAATGTAATCGATTAACAATTGATCGTCAATGCGATTGTCATACCAAGCTTCAATGTCGCCTTTGTACTGATCAATAAATTCATTGCACTGTAAATTTTCAATATAAATTATTATTATTTTATCACGATCACGATTGCCTACCAATACAGTGGCGCCTCGTACTTTGCATGACCCTAATTTCGTACGTTCCAGACGCAAGAATAATCAAAATTGAATTTTTGTTCAACACCACCCCGGCAGAACTTTTTCGATATCGTCTCAATACTTTGTTAACAGTGCAAAATACACCAAAGACGGCAGTTGGTTTGTGATTTGCCACGGGAGTAATTAGAATTTAAACTTTGTTAACACCAGCATGAATTTTACCACAGACCTTGAGCTAACTGGCGAAAAATAGGCCTTCAGGCCGGAAAAGAGAACTCGGGCTAACCGTTCACCGAGATCGAGCAAAACCTTACCCCACGTGCATTCGCTGTTTAATTTCATTGAAATGGGTTCGAATTAGAGATTTGGGACGGATTAATTCACTCTCCATTATTTTTAATGGGGATAATTGATCCGGATAATTTAATTCAGAGCTCGAACGACGTCCTCGAACGGATTGAGTAGGAGGTACAACCCACCACTGTACTGTAGAAACGCGGGAGCCATAATCTCGATACATTCACCTTGTCTTGTAAACGAGTTGATTCTGGATGATCTTGTTTTTCCAATTTCCTTTTTGCATTTCGAGAACCTTCTGGATCTTCCACGGACATTTTCAGCGTAATAGTGTCCACGAGCTGATCCTTTTTAATATATCTGGAAAACGTATTTTCTTTTAAAACTCCACAACTCGAAAAGAAAATGGCGTTAGATCACTGAAGGATTTTTGTTTAAAAAAAAGGTTGAGTTGCCCTGTACGTTCCCTATAATTTCGCCATCCACACAAATTATTTTTTATTTCAAGCTACTGAACGGCGTCTAAGCTTTCATTCGTCAGGGCGGAAATGCGCATGACTTCATTACTTTAGTGGAAGCTTCTCCTTTGTTTTGAGGTGGCAGAAAAACAAAGCTATTTTTTTATGCATTAAAGCGAGCGTCGATACTGCGATAGGGCATGGTTGAAATATTACCGAAATTTGTTTTTATGCTCTTGAGGAAGGTAATTCGTGATGTTCTGGCAAATTTGATTCATCACCGTGATCACGGGACTAGAAAAAAATGAAATGATCAGTTATTTGATAGTGGATAATATTCTCATGTGTAAAAGGCAATTGAAGTATTTAATTTTGATATACTTTGTCGGTTTTGCATTTTTCTTGCTTCGTCTTCTCTTCCTGTTTTGCCGTTTGATATCCTCTTCATCTTCTACTACAGCATCCAGAGATTCTGTTATTTCCTCAGAGACAACTCGACATACTGAAAATTAACCATTTTCATGATTTAATCCTGAAACCAAACCGCTTTTTTCAAAGTTGGATTGCTATAGCATCGCACCAGAACACAAAATGGCGTAATCCTACAACCGACGATTAATATTTTGTGTAGATTTGAAGACATGTTTTCAGTAGTCTTCCAATAATTATCGCATGATTCATTCCTTACCTTGGCATTCAGTTGGATATTTTCTATTGTCGTAAGCGACTCCCGCTATTTTTTCTTGGCGTTTGTTTTTACCTTTGGGACTCCGTTGTAACGTCGATTCCGCCTTCAAAACGAAATGGTACTGTTTACATTTTCTTGCAAACGTGTTGGTAGAAGATTTTTATAGATTGAATCCTTACCTGCCAAACGTAGCAGCCGATTAGTAGAAGGCTAATGCCTAATTTTGCTAAACTGTTCATTGCTAATTCAGTATACCAAAAGTTTTGAAAATGGATTCAATTTGTGTTGAGATGAATCCTAGTTTGATATTGATGAGAATTTACTCTATTTATTTTAACTCCTCAGAGTTTGGTATTCAGTATTTTCCAAATCAGTAACTGTATCTCAAATTATCAGGTTCCTTCACTTGCGGTCCCCGGTTCCTCAATTTATCCCCGATCGTGATCAAGAAGTATTTAGGCTTCTGTATTCAGTGCACTGTATATGTAAAGTAAAGTAGTGATAACTTAGACCAGAGATGTGTAACCTTGTAGAACTCCCGGGCCATATACACCGAACCGGATTAGACAGCGGACCGCATTTGCATTTCACATCGACTTTCTACTAGTGACTGGCATAAAATAATCGCTCCGGTTTTCTTGCAAATCAAATACATCAACTTTAGGGACGCTTCGCTATTGACTCGTAACATCAAAAACAGTGGCACTGAATTCCTGTTACGGAACGTACTTCCCGCGGGCCGCGAAAATTCGGTTCGCGGGCCGCAGGTTGCACACCGCTGACTTAGGCCTGTGCAATATCCTACATTTGAAAAATAAATGGCTACCTTGATTTGTATTTCACATACTAAGGTATTATATAGATGGTAGAACACATTCTTTCCCCAGGCTGGCGCTTCTCCGCTGACCTAAATTCCTCCCCAATCCCTCCTCTGGGAGAAAATTACCTTACATTTGAGAATCACTGAAAATTATACTGTATTTTGTAGTAAATTGTCTGTATATGTTTCTAAGCAGAGAAGATTTTGAATTTATCATCACTGTAAGTCTATGACACATGGAATATTTCCCACGGCGTTAGCAAGCATTATAAACCTTTGTTTGCACTTCTCTGTACGTATATTACACCAAGTTATCAAGTTATCAAATTGGTCCATGTTTACCTATACAGTAATAATGTGCACTAGTCCATCGCTATATACGAGGGACCTATTTCTATCAGGCCCTTCTTACATGCGAGAAAAATACGCAGTACTGCAAGATTGCGTGAGCCATTTGCGGGATGCTGCGATATCATTGTGTGGTTGAGATAATTCTGAACGTTCAACTCACCTTCCTTAAAGTTCTATTAGTCTGCCTTCACTTCTTGCTGTGTCTGATATAACCCTTACGACCCTCAACCCCGACCCTCAAGACGAACTCAGAAATCCGAATCAATTATCCCCATTAGAAAATAACGGAAGGTGAATTAATCGGTTCCCACGCCATAATCCGAACCCATTTCGACGAACGGAAAAAGCGAATACACATAATTCTAGGTGAAAATAACATAATTAAATGCCATAAGTACAATCAAATCTCCGACGTCGGCTACTTTGAAATTTCGGTAACCTTGAGCTGATTTGATGGTCCTGGCAAAATCCCTAATAAAATACATGTATCCAACTTGGTTTTGTTCGAGCTCAGTGAACGGTTAGCCCTTTAGTTAGTTCTTTTGTCCGATTTTGCACCAGTCAGCTCGAACTCGAGATAAAATTCATGCTGTTGTTAACGAAGTTTCAATTTTGATTACTCCCGTGGCAAATCAAAAACTTACTTCCGTACATTATAGGCTTTGTTGTTTATTTACACTGTAAAGTATCACGACGAGCTGGAATAAGATTCGTTGAATCGATTTTAATTATTCCTGCGTCAAATTTGTTCTCCCATCTTAATTATAACATGCTGATTGCAAACGTACTTTAAGCAGCAAGCACATTTTTCACTAAAATTGACAGTATATAAGTCATACTGGTCAACAAGATACGAATAGTTCCAAACATTGCTCAAAAGGCACCTTATCTATGGAACCATCACGTCATATAGGAAATAGTAGATGACTTAAATCCTTTACAGATACAGCTATCACGTTGACTGAAAACCTTTTCTCTGACGCGACGTTTCGTTAAAAATAGTTCAACTTGCCGGTTAATAAAAAGTTATTTAAAATAGATATACCAACCAAAATAGAAACAGATGGAATTCGAAATGATGAGGTAATCCATGTCCTATGTGTATTCTATGATCGACAACTGATAGTCAATCATCAATACTTAATCAGAACCGTTATATAGGTGGTTTCAGGTCACACCAAATTTGTCAATTTTTGACATTTGCTTTTTTAATCCAGTTCTGTTACTCGTGAACATGATGGCATAAGTCTAAGCGTTGGTTAGCATTTTTCAAGAGATATAAATCTGGTGGCATATATGCGATTGCCTTGTAGCAGCAGACAGTTTAGGTGACGCTACTCTATATAATACACCATGTGTCCATATGCATTCAGAAAGCATTGAAATTTAGCAAGAAATGCAGTGAAACATAATGTACTTGATATAATATATTAAGCTAGATACAATTGCCAAATTACTTGAATGTTCCCGTCTCGTTCTTGACTGGCCGTGTACACATGTAATATACTATACATATAAGTAAAGCAGTAATGTAATCAATGATATTTCAACATGCTGCACGAAAGTATATCGGATGTTAATGATTTAAAGACTGCTGGCTGTTATAGTAATTGATCTACATTGACTGGTTTGAGTATTAAAAGTATCTGTTCATTATTTTCAGTAATGCTTTACTCCGTTCCTACACATCCCGCTTGTCTGCACGTCTATAGATTCTTGAATAATATGACGCGCGATCACTTTTACTCCCTCGAAATATTCTACCGCTGTTGGAATGATATGGGAAGGAGGTAGAAGGAATCCGTGTTCTCCAGTGTCGCGCAATTCGACTCCGAATGTGTATTTCGTGCATAAGGAATGATATGACCAGTCTATCGATCCTCCTGAAACAACATCTTGTAAAAGAGAAAAGATTCAATGGCTGCTGATAAATAGTAGTGGGAAAATTTTATACTATTATACGAAAATCATCTATCCTAAATAATTTTTATCTTACATTTTCCCTCCCTACGAAAGTGTCGTAGATAATATATGTTTTGAAGATGTAAGTAAGTAAAATCTTACATGCAATCTGGGACACAGTTCCGTATCTATAAGAAGTTCCGTATTTCTTTCGCACGGCTGCTACAGCATCCCGTGATATTCTCTCCTGAGATAAAGTCGTTCAAATAACCGATATTACGCAACAATTGCGATGAATTTAAATCTGCCAATGAACGTATATTGAAATTCTATAAACAGGAGAATTGTCCTCTTACCAGTACCGCGTCGTCTCGGGTAATTTCAGTTGTATATCCGTACGGATAAAGCCAATATTGCGCGTACGAATGCAAAGTTATCACCGCCACTATAAGAGATTTCTTCTTCAGTAAAAATTGTTGGACCGAGAAAGATTCGATTTCGGAAAACGGTGACTGGCCGTGGTAAACTTCAGAGCATGGATTGTCACTAGAACTCCCGGCTAGTGCAAAAAGATAATAAGCGCTGAGGGCTGGGAGCGGTATTCAAACGTAGATGAAAATAACGATGTATGTACCTCCTATTTTTGGAGTGGGAAAATTTCTGTTAAGATCAACTCCGTAACAATCGAACGAGCCGCCACTGCTTCTCGATTTTCTCCACATTCTTTCCTGTTAAAAAAATAATTATAACTCCATGATATATTTTTATTCTGTACTGTGCAAAAATGCAACCGTTAGGCTTGAGATTTATTTTTATACCGTAACTATTATAGTATCTTTTCGTTACAGGGTAAAGGAAAAGACAGAGGATTTCAGAATAACATCTAAGACTAAGAGGTATGGCGTAACTATTTAACGTAAACCAAATTAGAATATTGGACACTGTCTTCAAGGAAAATCAGAAATAGCTAATTAATTAAATAGGTGTCATGGTTGGAAAACTTTAAAATTCGTGTAGTTTATTGCGATTTCAAACATCCACTCAGATATCTCGACTGTCCATGACACAAGTCGAGTTGCTCCTCAATGCTAGTCTTTTTATTTTAGTAGAAGTACAGTAAGTAAAATTTGATTGAAACAGAATGCGAACAGACCAACAGCTTACTATTACTNATTTCAACATGCTGCACGAAAGTATATCGGATGTTAATGATTTAAAGACTGCTGGCTGTTATAGTAATTGATCTACATTGACTGGTTTGAGTATTAAAAGTATCTGTTCATTATTTTCAGTAATGCTTTACTCCGTTCCTACACATCCCGCTTGTCTGCACGTCTATAGATTCTTGAATAATATGACGCGCGATCACTTTTACTCCCTCGAAATATTCTACCGCTGTTGGAATGATATGGGAAGGAGGTAGAAGGAATCCGTGTTCTCCAGTGTCGCGCAATTCGACTCCGAATGTGTATTTCGTGCATAAGGAATGATATGACCAGTCTATCGATCCTCCTGAAACAACATCTTGTAAAAGAGAAAAGATTCAATGGCTGCTGATAAATAGTAGTGGGAAAATTTTATACTATTATACGAAAATCATCTATCCTAAATAATTTTTATCTTACATTTTCCCTCCCTACGAAAGTGTCGTAGATAATATATGTTTTGAAGATGTAAGTAAGTAAAATCTTACATGCAATCTGGGACACAGTTCCGTATCTATAAGAAGTTCCGTATTTCTTTCGCACGGCTGCTACAGCATCCCGTGATATTCTCTCCTGAGATAAAGTCGTTCAAATAACCGATATTACGCAACAATTGCGATGAATTTAAATCTGCCAATGAACGTATATTGAAATTCTATAAACAGGAGAATTGTCCTCTTACCAGTACCGCGTCGTCTCGGGTAATTTCAGTTGTATATCCGTACGGATAAAGCCAATATTGCGCGTACGAATGCAAAGTTATCACCGCCACTATAAGAGATTTCTTCTTCAGTAAAAATTGTTGGACCGAGAAAGATTCGATTTCGGAAAACGGTGACTGGCCGTGGTAAACTTCAGAGCATGGATTGTCACTAGAACTCCCGGCTAGTGCAAAAAGATAATAAGCGCTGAGGGCTGGGAGCGGTATTCAAACGTAGATGAAAATAACGATGTATGTACCTCCTATTTTTGGAGTGGGAAAATTTCTGTTAAGATCAACTCCGTAACAATCGAACGAGCCGCCACTGCTTCTCGATTTTCTCCACATTCTTTCCTGTTAAAAAAATAATTATAACTCCATGATATATTTTTATTCTGTACTGTGCAAAAATGCAACCGTTAGGCTTGAGATTTATTTTTATACCGTAACTATTATAGTATCTTTTCGTTACAGGGTAAAGGAAAAGACAGAGGATTTCAGAATAACATCTAAGACTAAGAGGTATGGCGTAACTATTTAACGTAAACCAAATTAGAATATTGGACACTCTTCAAGGAAAATCAGAAATAGCTAATTAATTAAATAGGTGTCATGGTAGGAAAACTTTCATTTCATTTCAGGAGGATTTCAGAATAACATCTAAGACTAAGAGGTATGGCGTAACTATTTAACGTAAACCAAATTAGAATATTGGACACTGTCTTCAAGGAAAATCAGAAATAGCTAATTAATTAAATAGGTGTCATGGTTGGAAAACTTTAAAATTCGTGTAGTTTATTGCGATTTCAAACATCCACTCAGATATCTCGACTGTCCATGACACAAGTCGAGTTGCTCCTCAATGCTAGTCTTTTTATTTTAGTAGAAGTACAGTAAGTAAAATTTGATTGAAACAGAATGCGAACAGACCAACAGCTTACTATTACTATGCTTACTTTATGATTTATCCACTGTTATAAATGACTGAGAAAAAAAGAAAAAATCATCAAGCTAATGCACAAATACTATATATAATGGATAAAACATCGATAAACTGAACTTAGAAAAAGGTCCGTGGGGTCGGTTAGCGCGGTAAGAAACTCAGGGATACAGTAAATGAGGAAGTACAATCGCTCTAACTAAAGTATTCTTACCTCAGTCCAAGTAAACTTGTACCCGTCTACGTTCCAGACGGGTAAAATATACCAATCGAGTTCTTCCAAAAAAGTAACAAACTCTGGGTTTTCATTTCTGTAGTTCTCCACGATGTGCCTTGACAGCCATATAAGAGTTCCTCCGGTTATCCACTCTCTTGCGTGAATCATTCCGTCTTGCCAGATGATTCTTTTCGCTCTAGTTTTTGATGGAACTCCGATCTGTTTTTATGCATGCAAAATGGCAACTGATTTACTGTAGATTCTTTAGACACTATATACCGCTCGATTGTGTTCAACTCACCTTGAGCGCAAGAATTCGTCTTCCTTGGTAAGATGTACCGACTTGGACTATCTTCACGATGTCCCTGTTAGCTCGCGCGAAATATCGCATCCAGTGTTCGATCTGTGAGATGTAAATGGACGAAATTAATTATAAAATATATATAATTCGATCGATTTACTTCTGGAAGGAAGGATTCTGATTGCAAATGAGGTAAATTTTGCGACATCTGCGTGGTGATAATTTCCAACTGGTGAACTGGGATAAAAAAAGCCAAGGTTTTCCATATCCAAATAAAATGGAATTCTTTAAAGGCTCAATTTCAAAATTTAGATATATCTACAAAAGATATAACACGGATGAAAATCTTACTTCTTCAAGAGTGTGATATCTGTTATACTGAAACTTCCATGACTTCCTACGAAATCTTCTGCTGTTGCTGCGACCTGCTTTCTCCTCGTTGATCAGCTGTTGTACATTTTTAATTATCGTGTCAACCTTGACCCCGATTTTGTTGGCGCCTTTCACGAATGCAGCTGATAGTTCCGGCGATACCATGACGTCAAAACTCGGTATTGACGTAGATGGCTCTCGCCATACGTCAGCCTGAAATTGATGCATATAGCAGTGCAGATTTTTTTTAACTACATGTGAAGAATACTTCTAATGGATGAGTTTTACCTCGCAACTTTTCAGCAGGGTATCGAAGTTAACAGAGACATTGGCTGGAACGAGGGCTCGGTGTACTTGAAATCTGTTATGAGAAAACTTCTGTTGAGTTCCCTAAGAAATCTATCCAATAGTCATAGCTACATTGTGATTGTTACCTTCTTACATGGGATACTCACTGACTAAATAATTATAAACTTCCTGAAATGACAACCGTGGCATATTTCCGCCACCGATTTATCCTACTCTCCCGATGTTGGACTGTTCAAACCTACTTTGTAGTAATTCGTAGTAATCTCACCACTTACCCATTGTATTTCATCGGTTTTCCTGCAGCCAAGTCGAAAGAAATAAGAAATATAGCGACGGAACAAAGCTGCCCCTTCAACAGCATTCTTACTAGCAGTTCAGTTATCGGCAAGACAACTTTCTAGATAATGAACTGCGTGGTGTGATTGAACCGACACCCTTTCGACCAATGAAGCAATCGGAGAACGCTTTGTTTGGGACATTCCTGACGTACTTCTTTGAACCCGCGAAGAGATGGGCTAACCCGATGACCTCGATTTATTCACGCCCCTACTCTATTGTTCAAAAATGCTAGGAAAGGCTTGTCACGAACGGGTTGCTTCATACGTCAATATAGTCTTCAGTTACCATTTTATTTGCCCCATATAACTCGGGTGTAACTGAGATTTTGGACAACTCTAAGAACTCCGTTTCATACGGATGGTTCCTTTTCAAGAATCTGTGTGGTTTTGACGTGATCCATGACAAAGTAAAGAATAACACGAAGAATGCGATATCATTGTATCTACTCTACGCTATTTAAACAGATTCGATAACGGGTCGACTGGCATAACTTACTTCCCACGCACGGTGGGATTAGTTACGCTCATGATAATCCGCGAACGAATCTTTTAAAAATTCCACTGCATAGAATTTGCGTCACGGACCGCGGAGGTCGTCTCATGTAGGAATAACAAATTAAAAACTACAGCGATCTGAGGCGTGTCAACTAACATTTCTATGCAATGTGAATTTTCAATAACCTCAACAACTTATCAAGATTGTTCCCATTTATGCTCCTCTTTCAATATTACCCAACGCTGTCAGTCATTTGGGATCGTTTCTCAATAGGGAAATCTTTGACCACGTTTGGTTGTGGGATTCTTTTCCGCTTGTTCAGTCGTTCCGAGATTCCTGTCCTTCTTTAGAGCTGATTTCCGATCTTTCTTCAGTAAACTCACGCTTTCTGATATAGTTATTGTAAAAGATCTGTTCTTGTTGGAGGAATCTGAAAAACAGGAAGTTTTCCAAGCGTTCATTTATACGTGATAGAAATTTTGAGAGCATAATACCTCCTGTCATAGGTCACAGCGAGGAATCGCGAAAACAAAATAGTTGTGACATGATGCAGCTGATCTATGCTGAAACAAAGGACTCGTACGTGTCGCAGTGTTTGTGGTCCAGATTTCAGAAACGCTACGATCGATTGATAGAACACAGCCAATGCTAATTTTTGAGAAAACTTGGAATCTAAACGAAACGTTTATCCCGGTTATATATGAAAAACAGTAATGCTGGATAAGAGGTGGATCTAGGCTCATTGCTCCCTTGTGATCTATTTGGTATTGGTTCTAATCCTGTCGCCCATAGCATTACAGGAGAAGAAATTCATTGTAAATATATTGTCCACCTAAGTTGGGAACGACTGTAGCGGAGATTCAGACCCATTACTGCATTTTGGTTTCCTGCTGCTAAGTTTCACACACCTTCGGATCCATTTCTTCCGAGAATGGGTAAACTGATACTTCCAACTGTTAAATCGCGTGAAGCGACTTGTAAAACATTTTTGTACGTGTTGTATAACTGCTTGAGGCATTTCTTGGTGTTTCTCGCATTCCACTGAGGTGTGACAGCATGGATTAAGTATTTGAAAGGTAACTCGAATCCAGGTGTCACGATCACCTGAAAAATAGGTCGTTGAAAAGGTTACTGAGAGTAGATATTGAATGGTTCCATAGAAGCATACTTTCAACGCGCGCAAAGGTCAACAGAATGAAAAGGGGTGATGATATTTGCCTGGGACCAGTGGCGTACCTAAGGTGTGGCCGGTGTGGAACGTGCTCTTGACTCCACTAACGCTATATTAAATTCACACAAGCCATCAGATGCTTGGATGTAGGGGCGCAATTTCGGTGCTGGCCGTAGGCGCTATTTCCGTTGTTAGTTGAAGATATTTCAGTTACCTTGGCATAACTCACTGTTCCGTACATTGACATGTGCAACTTGATCGTTCGTACCACATCGAAGCATTTAGACTTGGCGATAATCCACATCATGATTTCACAGAGTCTTCCGTCTGGTGTCATTTCTGTCGTATGAACGTCGCATCCCTCGAGCGATTCCGTGTCGTACAAGCAAGCACTGATCATAACTCCAGTTTGAGTCGTGATCTGTCGTTGCTGCTGTTCTCAGTAGTACATTTTTCTTCAATTATATTCTCGGTGTCGTAGTCACAAAGATTATGGGAATAAATGACAGCAGTCATTACCTGAATAGTCTTTGGCTTTGGCAATTTTGGATACGTTGTAATGTGTGGAAAAGTGGATGTTTTCCTTGATTTATGTATTTGTGATGTTTTCCCTCGAATTTGATGCGACTGAAAAATTATCCGTTGCAACTAGGAAAATATTTGTTTCTTTATGAGGCTTAGTACATTACCTCAGTAGTGCTGAATCTTGTTGGCGGCATAGAAATAACACCACTATTCTGTGAAACATTCGC
Source organism: Halocynthia roretzi (assembly GCA_013436055.1). Classification (NCBI taxonomy): domain Eukaryota; kingdom Metazoa; phylum Chordata; class Ascidiacea; order Stolidobranchia; family Pyuridae; genus Halocynthia; species Halocynthia roretzi. The sequence goes on along the minus strand of QRAM01000279.1, from coordinate 62,275 downwards.
ATTGGTGTTCTTAGCCTTTTCCTGTCTTCTTGCAAATGATTTGCTATAAACGATTTTGACATGACCACCACGCTGACTACTGTGTGTGCTGTCATGGATTACTTTATAAAAAATAGCGAAAAATAGTTTTAAATTCAACTCGTTCCCAGTTTGTCAGTAGGGTGAAGTTACCTCCTCCGACATTTATGCTTTTAGCTGACTTTCTTCCGGAGGATTCGAGGATCCTGCACGAGAACAATCCAAACAAAACTGTTGATATTCTACAACCTTATAAATATATGAATTTGTCCATACTTGTCATCTTTGGTTTTGTCCAATCTTTGTCCTCCCACTCGTACTGCCGAGGGATGATTTTGATATTCCTCAGCCTTTTGAATTTCCCTTGAACGTTCAGGAGTTTCAAATATTCCTAAAAATGCCCTTTTAACATCCTCTTCGAAACCACAAAGTTTTATTTCTCCAAGTTTTGCCGATTCTGTGTGAATATAGTCTACTATGATAATTCTATTGGCGTTGTGACTATTAATAGCCTTGGGTTACCTTGGAAGTAAACTCTTTTGTATATGGATCGCAGTCTGCCAAGTTCGGAAACGTGGAGGCTATTTTCAAATCTTGTGGGTAACCTACAACTCGTGTGGATTAAATTTCGTTTGACTGAATTGTACAACAAGTAGTATCGGTTGAGAGCAATGTGCAAGTCACTAGTGGCAGGTCGAGAAGTCGAACTTAACATGACAGTGTCATCATTTTTTCTCCATAAAACCGTAACTTTTAGACCCTGTAGATGAAAAATGGTACACATACAGGGATGTCTCACCGCCAGCGGAAGAAACGTGTCATTCAAATACATAACACATACCTTGCTCACGTTCAAAAGCGAACTATACATGCAATGTAAAATATATCCCATGATATCGGGATCTACTGAGAGTCTAGCTGTACCATCCATCTCCTAAATCTTTTATAGTAACTGGGAATCTGTTATAAAATTGATGCTAATTAAAATGCTCTCTGCTTTCTTCGATGTTATTGCTACAGTTAAAATTATTAGCACTTTTTTGACTTTATTTGCCAAGCATATACTCCAACGTACTTCATAATTCAACCACACCAGCTAACCAAGGTTTGGCTCCGAATAATAGCTATTCAGTCTGTAATGTAAACATAGGACGACATAACTTCATAAAAATATTCCATTATTCCTGTGGAAACTTCCTTTGTTAGAGTTTTATATAAATATTTTCTTTCAAATGATTCGTATAGGTCGAGACTGTTGTGTATCAGTTAAATAAAATATCGATGGTGTAATGATTTAGAAATTGTAGATACAACTATTATGTGGTTATATCTCGTAATCGAAATTAGTATTTTTCAACAAGGAAACGAAGAGCATTGGCTCCCCGATTCACGGGGGCTCCCAATTTCGATATCTAACATTTGGTTATAAATTCATGAAACATTTCTAGCTCAACAAACAACCACGGATCGCCGTTTCCGTAAACTAGTATTTCATGGTAAGAATTTTCGGCAACTCTCGGAAAATGAATATTTCACGACGCTGTTTTTGAATGATTCTGAATGTTGTTCAGAAATAGGTACAGAGTGTGGCTCATGGCAGGTGCACTATGGGGCCGTTTTGGTCCCTTAAACAAACAGTACGAATGCTGACGTTTCTGCATACTACCTCAAAGTAGGCCATAAAATCGTATAACAATATTTACCTTTATTTTTAGGTGTACATAATTACAGTACTTTTGCTGGATGCGTAACGCAAACATTGTATTGAACCATGACAGGTGTTTCCGATCGAAGAAATGCTCCCGGTTGCTACGCACTGAGGTTAGTTCAGTTATTATGAAATCGTGCTTTATAAATCTTGTGATATGGGAATTACTATTACTTCTAATTCTGCAATAACCCAATTCTAATCAACCTTTACACAACAATACAACCCTATCGCTGCTCGTCACGTTTCTAAAGTGTGAATTAACTCGACACCAAATCACGTACGAAAACCTCTAGAACTCCTGTCTGTTTTTACTTTTTGTGAAGCGCACGAAATAAGCCAGATTGTTTATATTTCATACATCCTGTTGAAGGAATATTATGCTCCTACCGTAAATGACAACAAACCGCATGTTCACTACTTGTGTATTTATTCACTGTATACGGCAAAGTTTTTTATAGAAAAGACTGACAGAAAATTTCTACATCATTCTAATAATGCTATACAACGTTTACCAATATTTTAGAATAACAAAACATGGAGAAATTCGTGCCACATAGCTGACATGAAGAAAAAATTGTCTTGTAAAGTAAAATATTCCAAGTATCATATATTATCTGTACAAGAATATCACTTACTGCGAAGTCGCAGTACTATTGCACTAAATGCTGTAGCTACATAACAAGTAAGATATTAACGACTCTTTACAGAAGATTCTCTGCATTAGTGCACATAATTTTAACCTGGACTCGATCAACATACTTGTATCGAAAATTATACAGAAATGAATAAAACTTTAAAACCATCTATGAGAAATTCACTGCACCATTGGCAGAAAGTCATTCTGGAGAAAAGAACTGCTGGACCAACTATTCGACAACAGGATGATGACACTTCTACATAAATACGGTAACTTGTAATATATCAATAACCATCAAAAACTTGTATAAAACATTTGCACCTTCCCAAGAATATTGCAGTCCCCGCGAACACCACTAGACAATGATTACAAATTGCACCACAAACGATCATCACTTTTTGTATGAACTATATCGTAGTTTATTAACATTGGAACTATTCTATAAAGAACTAAAAAGCATCTCTAATGTTTTTGAAAGGCCTCACGGCAAGATCTACTGGTAGATTAAAAGATAGGGAATTGAGACGACTGAGAATCGTGAGAGCGCCTTCGAAGCCTGTCTGAGCAACGTAACTGTAATCCGTATAGTGATCGGATATTAACGAGCTCGTTTTCATGATGAGCCTGATCCACATCGGTAGTTTCCCAGAATTCAGTCCGAGACAAATCAACGCCTTTAGCATGACGTCGTAACTCCTTTTAAGAGGGTTGTGATCGTTGATCACCATGTTGATGGCTTCAAGAAACGAATGCTTGACGCTGACGTAATGATCTGAGCCGCTCGACACAAGATTGTCCAGTCCGAACGACCTCGTCAACATTCTAGAAGGAGATCTCGCGACCTGGGCACCATTTTTCAGTCCGTAATACTCCATGCATAACTCCCACGGATGCAGAGGTTTGGTTCCCAGGGCTGAGTTCAACTTTCTCGGTAACAAGCACGATATCGGAGTGACGAGACCGGCGTTGGGAGAAACAGTAGCGTCCACCACCAGTCCGTGAGCCATCAGGTTCGAAATGGCGGGGCAAAGCTCTTTACGTACGACCTGAGTCAGTTCGTTATCAACAGAAAGAACAGCAGCTGTCTCGTTGTCTTCCATTTCTCCATAAAACAACTCTTTGGTGTTCCCTTCCGATTCGTCGCAGCTCTGCGTGACTTCGAATCTCGATTCCGTTGTCAATGCTTTCACGTTATTGACAGCTTTCTTTAAATTGTCGAGCAATCTTTTGATGTTGCCTTTGGCGGATTCCTCGATAGTTTCTTTCTGCATTTGTTTGGTCCCACAGCTGAGCTGAGTAATTGTGAAGACCTGTACGATGCTTAATAGTCTTTTCAACATGGCAAGACTTTCTTTGCTTTTTTTTCTGTCTTCAACGGAGGCATTGGGAACGGAACCCGAAGAGCGCTTTCCTTCGCCTTCGTCCCCGACTTCCACTTGCAGAAACTCGACGAATCTTTCGAGATCCTGAATCTGGGTCTGCAAATGATCGACTAGTTTTTCCTTGATGATTCCAGGATTTACGATTTCGGCGACTGCGTTGTCGACCCTCTTCTTGAGATCTTCGACGGACGCCTGGGCTAGTTCTTCTGTTTGAACTCTGAGATTAAGTTTACTCATCAACTGTTCGAGAATGATCTGTTGCTTCTCGAGCACTATTGACTGGGGAACACCACCACGACCCTGTTGGAAGGCAAAATTTTCCAAATCATCCAGTTGATGCTTAAGTTCTTGTATTATAGCTTCCTGCTTCTTCTTCTGTTCAGTCTCTTCAGTAGTCACTTCTTGCTTTATCTCGGACACGATACTGTTGTCGATGCAACCTCTATTCGCCAATTCGTCCAGCTCCTGGAGAAGCCGGGGCTTCTCCTCGTTATCAGCTTCCATTATCTGATGCAGTCGGAACTGGATTTGGGCGAATCTCGACGTGAGAGAGAACAGCGACTGTTGCAGTTCTTCTTTTTCATTTTCCAGTTGATGTAATTTAGTGTTGGAAGTACTGAAACTTTTCGGTTCAGACGAAATGACGGGATCAGGAGAGGCAGCGGCCCCGAGAGGAGCCCAGCGTTCGTGTTGAGGCGGTTTCAGTTCGTCCTGTGACGAATTCGTTTCTTCATCGAACATCAAATCCATTTTATTCTTTTTCCCTCATGAACGTGGGAAGGTCATCTGGATTTTCTTTGACCCAATTAAGAGATAGATTTAAACTACTGATCTTGAATATTTATCTCTATTACCTATTTCACTGAAAAATTCAACACAAATGTAACTTTCATGCTACAAACTTTAAAATTTAGTACGCTTACTTGATTGGAATATCGAGTCTCATCAACAACACATCATTACTTTACAAACAGTTACAAGGGGAAGAAAACATGAAGCATTTATTGGAAATGAATAACGGAAATGGATTTCCGATTCAGATATATGTCAATACACCCGTTTAAGCTTGGGGCGAGGAAATAGTGTACACGCTGTATTATATGTATACTTACTCTTATAAGTGAGCCGGAGAATAAAAACGACTCAACACGTTTCCACTGATCTAATTTTAATCAATACAAACCCTTTTTCATACCTGATTCCAGATAAACAGCTTGTTTCTGTAAATGAAATGAACCATGACGTGCGTAGTTTCACGTAATAACAATAATGTTATTGATTGGAATTTTTATGACATGAAAGGCGGTACTGAATTTTTTATTAATTATATTTGTAATACATACAAAATTTGAATAGGATAAAACTTTGTTTTTTTCCTTCGTATCGACTTTGATAATGCAAAACATATTTATTGACGAAGTCATTTACATGGAACCACAGCTCTATTTTGTTTTGAAGTGACGTCATACCTTTTAGATCGCGAGGAAAATCTCGGTATTGTTGTGCAATTTAGTTTTTATATTACACTTGATTACCTTGCCCTGGTGAACGTTTCAGTCTCTGTATGACTGCCTGAGTGTAATATTATTGAAAAACATGAGAAAATGGTCACCATGTCTGGAGCAGATTAAATTGTCATTTTGGTAGCTAGGGGGCGTTAGACGGTCCTTGTAAGATTCCCGGCCCTCTGCCCCATGGGTTTCGTTTTGTTCTTGCATTAATTTGACATGCATCTAGACCCCATGTCAAATTTGATATAGATCTTGAGAGATATGGGTTGCTTCTAGCCACAAACTTTCACCCTTATTCTATATATATATATATATATATAGTTTATTTATTTGCATCACACCATGTGTGTGAACATGAATTAATATTGAATGAATAAATAATTAAGTAAAGATATCACAAATTATGGTGGCCATCGTTCTATTAGAACTCTGCATTCTTAATCAGTAAGATTTACCGTAGCCCTTATTGCTTATTTCCTTTGTGAGATCAATGCCGAGGAAGAAACCATACAGTGGAAAGCAAAAAAAGAAACAACTGAAAGAAAAAAAGGACAAGAAAAGAGAAGGTAACTTTTCTTCTAAGTTCGGTGAAAAATGGAAGCGTGATTTTTTATTTTAAACGCCCTGGACATGTCTCGATATTACCAGGGTCTCAGACCCGAGGAGACCATGAACCACGGCACACAAAAAGTAACAGAGAATCGTCGGATGAAGAGCGTTCGTCTGCGGAAGAGCATCGTATCTCAGACCAGCCTTTCAAAAAGCAACTGCATAAAGTTAATCAGCAACCAGGAGCAGGAGACTTGAAGCATGGCCACGACCGTTATCACCTGCACTTCCTCCGCGAATCTCGTGAGGAAATCGACAGAAAAAAGCTAGAATCTCAAACGGATATCATCATACCGGTTTCTGCAAAAGATATGGAGGCTTGCATCGAAGATATTTACCAGCCTGGTTCCGGTTGGTCTTTATCCTTCATTTCAGTATGATTCTATTCCTTTATTGTAACCATCCACGCTCTACAGAATTAGACATGCCTCAAAGACCCGAGTGGAAATACGGCACTTCAAAGGAAAGGTTGGAAGTGAGCGAGGAGGAATATTTTGAAAAATATCTCGATGATATTTATTCAAAGTTTGGGAGCAATAATCTGAGCTACTTTGAGCATAATTTAGAGGTATGTTTTCAACAATTTTCAGGTTTAGGTTAGGGTGATGGATCTGTTCGAAAGCATTTTCCTTTAACTCATTATCGTGACAGACATGGCGACAATTATGGAGGGTTCTTGAGATGTCGGACATCATTGGGATGGTTGCCGATGTGAGACACCCGGTAAGTGGAAGATATGTTTCTAATACTTCGAACACGAGGGGTGTGGAATCAGATTTAAAAATATCTGTTATTGCTTGCTTAAAATATTCTCCCACAAAGGTTAATTTCTTCTTCGTGGCAATGTCTCACGTAGTGTCAACACTGGCCTACCAGTACACACAAGCATTTTACACGAGAATTGATTACATAGAGTCGGAGATATTTTACCAACCCCGACTCAACATCACTGCTTAGACCTATTTTATAGAATTCATATTCTGTTTTAAACAGGTTCTACATTTTTCGCCTGCTCTCTACACTTATGTCGTCCATACCATCAACAAACCTCTTATTTTAGTATTGAACAAAGTCGATCTCGTCCCAGCTTCGGTTCTGGTTGCTTGGAGAGCTTATTTTATGGAGTATGTTCTTCGTATGGTTGTATTACATTTTCATGAACTCGATTTGTGAATTATTTCCCTATTACAGAAAGTTCCCATGTCTTCATGTCGTCTGCTTTAGCTCGTTTCCCAAGGATGTGAGGAGAACGGATGTTGCAAAAGGTTGGTACATGTATTTTGAGCATTTTTAGATATTTTTGTAAATTTATCCCTTCGGAACAGTTAAGAAACGACGCCCGACTGGTAAGCGAGTTTACACAACTCAAATCGGTCCTAAGGAATTGCTTCAAGTGTGTGAAGAAATTTGTAAAGACAAAGGTATATATCGGCATCTGTAGATTGGTAGCAGCTGGTTTACCGTATAACTGTCTCTCAGTGGATCTTAAATCCTGGAGGGACAAGATTAGAGATGACCTAGTGATGATGAAACTCGAGTCTGGCTCCGAAAATGGAAGTAGACCGGAATTCGACGACTTAGAATCCTCCGCCGGGATCGCTCGACATGGGACCAGTGGTAATGAGAGTTTATTCAAGGATGGAATGCTTACTTTGGGATTTGTAGGTAAATCAACAATTCTAAATTAAATTTTCTGCTGGTAGGTTTTAGTAAGTTTCAAATATTTTCTACCATGACAGGTCACCCGAACGTTGGAAAGTCATCGTTAATGAATGGTCTTATCGGCAAAAAAGTTGTGAGCACTTCCGTCACACCAGGCCACACAAAGTATTTTCAGACGTACTTTCTCACCTCTACAGTTATGCTTTGCGATTCTCCAGGGCTTGTGTTCCCTTCGTTGATCGATAAACAATTTCAGGTACCCATACAGTCAATTTAAATGTAATTTTATTCATCAAATACATATCGAATAATCCAATTTCTACTTGCATTCGCATTGCCATCAACGCCGTAGATTCTGAGTGGTATTTATCCCATAGCTCAAGTGCAGGAGCCTTACACACCGGTTGGGTATCTTGCTGCAAGAATACCTTTAATTGAACTCCTCAAACTAAAGCATCCAGATAATGAAAAACCAGAAGATGCTTGCGATGTCTGTGAGGGTGATGACATTAAAAAGAAATGGACCGCTTGGGATGTCTGCGAGGGTAAAAAAAACTTCAATATTTGCTAATTTCTTATTATTATGCGGAAAAGTATCATTTTTCTAGCCTGGGCTGAAAAGCGTCGCTTCTACACTGCCAAAGGTGCGAGAACCGATGTCTATAGAGCAGCTAACGCTATTTTAAGAATGGCCGTAGATGGTAGACTATGCATGTATATGACACCCCCAGAATATGTTAAGCTTCAGGGTAATATAATTGTGTGATATAGGCATTCCAAAGCGACAGGTAGTGAGTATCTTTTTTGGAAATTTCAGAATTTTGGAATGACCATCCAGAGACGATTAAATTTCTCACTTTGACCAGTGGAATAAAAATTAAGAAAAGTGGACACACCGATGATCTGCTGGTGTTACAAAAACACCTGGAAAGTATTTTTCAAGAAGAAATACATAGTTCTGGTCTCGATTCAGACTCTGGTGATTCCGATTCGTTAGATGAAATGGGAACAGGTGATGGGGAACATACTGAATTTTCACTTGGAAATAAGTTTGCCTTGCTGGATGACTGAGATCCACGTTGTCTAACATGCTAATTGGTGTAGGGTAATGTCTTAGTTGGTTTACAATCAATTTCTTTATTGAGTAATTTTGTGATGAGGGATTGGGAAATCTTATTAAAAAAAAAACAAAGATTGTCAGTAGTTGCGAATTAGTCGTTGCGAACAGGCGAGGTAATTTTCATCTACAGTATATATATTTCATAAGCAGAAATACCTAGCCTTGTCCAAATAATTGACCCCATGCTGAGATAAAACAGATGAAGAATGAAGTCTTGATATTATTAATGCGAGTTAAAAAATCTTGACAGGGAAAAATTGCGGATTTTTCAGACCAATGGTGGTATTTCTATCATAGCTACAAAAATTATTTAAAATACGTTTTTGCCGGAGAACCAACGTTTATATTTATAAGTACATCCACATATAATAAATTTGTAAGGAAACAAAGTCGAGAGTTCGGGATAATTGCAGCGCAATTCTAGTTTAATCCATGTTTTATTGAGATATCACGTGAAATACGGCCATTTGATTCGCTGGCGCAATAGTTGGGACAACATTGGCTTAACTGAAAAATCGTGTGATATCAGAATAAATTTCGTGAAAATATGGTTAAGCACTGCTCTCATGGATTATGTACAAACGATTCGCGGAAACCGAACGCTCCGACAATGAAAAATCCATCCGGAAACCAAGTTTTCTTCCTTCGTTTTCCTGGGAAAAAAAGGAATCCGGAGAAAGCAAAACGTTGGATAAATGCCTGTCGCAGACCGAGAGATCAACTCTCCATCTCGAAACTGTCGTACCACCATTCTATCTGCTCTCTGCATTTTGTTGGAGAAAACGGACCGTCTTCCGAATATCCCGATCCAATACCAGCAACAGCATCATCAGGAAAGCGAGATCGGCTTGGAAAGTTACATCACCGAAAGAATAGCAAACGCCTTGCGGAAGATGACGTAGCGTGTTCATCATTGCCTGAGAAACTACGAGATTGTAAAAATGACAAGACAGATTCACCTGTAAATGGGATTTCGTTTTAACTTTTGTCAGCACCAATTACCTAATGTATTTCTACTCGTTACAGGAATGCCCATTGGCTCTTCTAGCCCAAACGTGCAGCAAGTTAAAGAAAAAAGTTTTGACACCTGGTGGTCGGCAGTCTAACGTAAGATTTCAGTACTGCAATTGCAATTCCAATAGTACTGCTTTTTCTTATATTTAATTACCTTAAAAGTAGTTATGTGATTTCAGGCTTTTCAACTGAAATCTTCCACTCAAGGATCACTTGTGAAAATTGCTCCAGCTTCATATCGTTTCATTCTCAGTAAGATGCTGTGAATACTGTTTAGATATGCTAAATGTATGACCTTTGACATGTAGTCGATCAATTTAGATGACAAGACCATACCAAGAGTTTTGTGTTCGTCCCAGAAGATCCTGGCCAGTTCACTCTCTACCCCAGAGGTAACAATACATTATATTGTTATTCCCAGGTCAAAATAGGGAAGAGTCTTAAATCTGAACAGCACAATGGGACATATCATATAGGTTATGACATGTGCTTAGCAAATGACATGATATGTACTTAATTTCAATGATCTATAACTCAGCATTACAGGCATTTGCAGTATCCCACAATTCAGGCTTACCTAATATCTTCTTCTAATATTAATATAAAAATTACTATTTTTGCTATTGTTGTGCAGGGAAGTTCAAAATATATTTGCAAAGTGAATCCGAAACAGCCAATAACTGCAGCCGGCAACCCCAAGATCTTTGTTTTGCGTTCTGACCTGAACTGCAATAACAATTCGGCCATCAAGATACCTTCGACCCCACATGCTGTGGTTAGCAACGTCAAGCCTTTAAACATTCTCTGTGATGGAGAGGTTTCAAACAAAAATGATAACGCTACCGCTACAGATGTTAATTCAATGCAACTTCAAAATCTGACCGCCCAAATGTTGAGAGCACCAAAGGGAAAAGAGGTACACAAATTGCTACAATCACAGGAACTTGTCACTCAATGATAAACTCGTTTAACGGTTGCTCGCACTTACGACCATTCCTCACACTTACGACTGTTAGATAGTGTTTACGTTTGACTTGACTTCTAATTAATATTTGTTAGCTTTTCATACTCATGGACTCAATCACCGGTCACGTGACAATAAAACATTAACTTAAGATATTTTCCAGATCATGGAAATGGATCCTGGTCCTCCCATAGAGTGACGAGTTAGTTTACTCGCCAATTTGCAACCAGGACTTCACCACTAAATCAAGTAAGACACTGCAGATTCATCAAGAACTCAATGCAGAAAATTCTAAAGTATCTTAGTTAATATTTCCCCAAGCATTTCTTATTTTTGCCATGTTTTTCTCACTGTAACCTTTGTCTTCGGTTGATGGAACTTGAAATCTGCCTCGTATTTATCAAGAAGTAAGTAAACTTGCAAAATTTCAGCTGTACTTCTATTCTCTGATAGTAAATTAGAATTGTAATTTTCTTGTTTCATAGAAGGAAACCCTGAAGCTATTGATAAGATGGATGATAAAGCAGGGAAAAGACAAGTAAACCCAGTGAATTTCCGAATCGTATACAGTTGCGGAGGTAAAATCAACCTTCCCTGTGTCCTGCATGAAACTTTTGGCTTGAAATTAAAGTTTGCTGTTCAACATATAGTTCCATTAGATTTCCGACAGACCAAGTGAAGAAGAGAGTTCACACATGCGATCGAAAATTTGTAAAAACGTTCACTAGATCTGATATATTATTGCACCACCAAAGATTACACGGAGGTACTTTTATACAGAGTTTCTACTTGCAAAACTTTCCAAGCTTTTTAAATATTGGTTCATAGTATGTGTAGAATTGAAGAAGTTTATATACCATGTATTTCAAAAACGGTTTATGCAAAGTGATCATTTGGAACAGCACATAGAAATGTATAAGTATTCAGAATGTACCCACTTTCATACTCTTCCCATAACTAATACAACAGTTAGAGCGAATGACTGCACGCAGTTACTATTTCTTCTCGGCCAACACTGTTTTTTATTTATATAAAATAATAGGCGCAGTTTTATTAATTGAAAATCAATCGATGGATATCAAACGAAATGTTAGAATCCCCTTCCAAATTACCCCTAATTAAAACACATCGAAGACAGATAGTAAAAAAGGAATCTTAAGAAAACATTCGTGAGGGTATGGAAACAAGTTCTAGTCTAGTTTCTAATCTACCAAAGGTGTAGCAGAGCTACAGTATTTCAAGAATGGTAATAGAGGACAATACTTAAACCTGAAGTACCATCGGAATGCGGACAAGATGTCAGCTACAGCAGCAGGGTATAATGGTTCAGCAGTATTCAGTATTTTGCTGGTATTTCAGGTTTTAGTATTGTCCATAGTAGATGGTAAACTATGCATGTTTAGGAGACAAGTAAATTTTTATCTTGTAAATATAGGAAGTAGATAGTTCAGGTCTTAATTCTGAATCGAGAAAATTTCTTCAATGCAAGCGATGGTGATTATAACGAATTGTCGATGGGAAATAAGTTAGCTTTGCTTGATGACAATAGACCTCCAAATCGTGACTCCTAAGCAAATTGCTGTTGCTCAATGTTTAAGTCGGTTCACTGTCAATATAGCAATTTTCCTTCAGAATCATTGCTTGCTCTGAGCTGCTTCTTTCCTAGCAGCATCTTGCAGTAAGGAAGCATCAACTTCATCAGCTGGAAGCTGCACATATCTCACGACAGATCCACGAATGAAACAGTTCTTTACCGAGAGCTGAAATAATATCCCAGTAATATGATTTATGCACTTTGGAAGGATAATACTAAGACTTGCACTACCACCTGTACCAGCTGAATACTAAATACCGCTGTACCATACTAAATGATGCTGTAACTGACATCCTGTCCACACTCAGGTGGTACTGCACGTTTTACTATTGTCCCTTCAGAACAATAAATTCCAGAAGTCGTAAAAATACCGAGAAAACGAATGCTTACCATATGTGGATATTTCTCTGGATCCGTAACACTGATATCCGTAAGTTTTATGTTAAGGTACTGATCTACCGAATGCAGTGTCCCACATATGCTCAAGTCATTCTTCAATTCTACGACCACATCTTTACCCACCAGAGACTTGAAGAAAGAATAGAAAAGCTGAAACGTAAAAAAACTTTTATCTTACTTGCCATTCATTATAGGTTCAGGGGCTACTTTAAAATACAGGAAAGGTGAGGAAAGTCTTAAGATACAAAAAATGCCTAAATCTATTGTGAAAACCCACTACTATGAAGTACAACGTACTCACCATTATCTAGTTTTGATAGCAATGGACAGAACAGTGGTGTAATATTCGTGTTTTATGATGCCCGTGTTCTACAATTGTAGTGTCCTTCTCGCTGTAGCGAATAACGGGTCATGGGTCATGTTTGGAGGTCCCGTATAGACTTTCTACTACCCTTCGAATATTCAAAGACTATAGTGATACCCTAAAGGAATGTTCCTTGTTTATTTACGTAATTGATCTCAAGAAATAACAACATCACGAAAATTTTTTCGGCAGGAGAGCGGAAAGTTGCTCCACTATCCTGGCCTGGGATGCCATGTCGAATTCTTTGAAAATGTCATCCACTTATACTTTGCTGTGTTAACAAAATTCAGATTCCCTCAGTCTGCGTCATTATTAGTCGACATGAATTTATTATAGTTCAACAAATCTTTACCCGTAGAAAGCCTTTGAACTCGGTTTTGATGAGGTCATACATCTCTACTCTGTCAAGCGTATCTTTGCTTCCTTGGTTCCGCGCATATCTAAAATAGGTTAGTTGGTTGTTGGTTAGTTGAGGAGGTAGTTGGTTAGAGAAGGATACGTATTAAAGAAGAGCCAAGATGTTTCCTTATTAGATCCGTTTATTATAATGATTTTTTCGAAATACTTCTATTCTGACCACTGTTCAATAGGAACGTAAAGTCTAGTGTGAAATTCAATCGTCAGGGTATTAATAATAGATATGGAGCATGATTTCCAGCAGCTATGCCAATTATTCCCATAATAGTAAATCTTGTATTACTCGGGCTTTATTGCTGATACAAGACTGAAATGATTTTAGTTGAATGTTGAGCAGCATCCTGCAATGGAAATTTTTAATTTGAAATTAGCAAAAAAGCAAAATGTGTCAGAATTTTTATTTTTCTATCATGAACCATTCCGGCCCCACGGGCCCTCACAGTTGCGGTGTCAAACTCAAATTTTTTCGATACTGACACCATCAATGTCTGAAAGTTTTGTTTTCAATTTCTCACAAAATCGATGTGAATTAGCGCATTAAAAACCCCTTCTTCGACCCAAAAATTTATGGTCCACCTCATGGGCCCTCGCGCGGTGTTAAACTAAAACTTTGTCAAGAATTTAGCTGTGTGATAGCCTCTCCGCAGTTATCCCGGAGGTTTTGAAGGGCGGTAGTTCACGTGGTATATGCACAGCATTCCTATACTCAATTAAATTGTGGTTGCAGATAGCCATTGCATCAATAACGCTTAATTGATTCTACATGACGAAAATAATCGCTCTGTCAAATGTGATCCAAAAGTGAACTCACCGTAAACATTTGACCTAAAATTCTATTATACAATTTGTATTATTTGTCTGAATTAAATTCCTGCTATATTTAGGAATTCCCATAAAATAAATCTCCTTTACCCTTAACCTTGTTCATAGAAGCAGGAAAACAAATGAACTAAGCATTTTGCAGGTTTGGTGGGGCATGAGATTTTTGCATTATCAGATATGTTTAATTCTATGTTTGATTGTACATTTTAGCTATATATCCATCTTTTTGACAGCGGTATAGATCATTGTCTACCAACGTTTATAGCCAGTCCGCCCCTGTGAACCATGTAGAAATGTATGTATGGGAATTGTGAATTGAAATAGTGTTGACATACCAACATAAATGCTTTGGTGTGGCTGAATTTAATGTAACACCAGCAGAGAATCCCGGCACTGCCCTGGTTAGCCTATAAAGGACTTAGCAACGTAGGTATGTAGTTTTTACTCGGCATTGTTTAAGTGGACAGCGCACTCCGTTGAAACGTTGTAAGACATTTTCGTGTAAGGTCGTATGCTTTACTTTCGTCGAGTCATAATTTGAAATCGCCGTTATCACGTGAATCATTTTTTATTAAAAAAGAAACTCCTATGATTGCGTAATCCTGATAGTTTGCTTTTGTCGCTTCAACGATTTTTTACATCACGTGATACGAGGGACGCCATCTTGTAAAGTCAGGTGCTGCCTTGTTCAACGAATTGCCTTTTTTCCGCGGTCACGTTGTGTCATCTATCTTTGTTTCTTTATTAAAATAATGAGCAAATTGCCTTTCTCCTCAGATTAATAGAAGCGTCGCGAACGTTCATTTTAACGCGAGCGTGGGGGGGGAGAGGGAGACGTTTTACATTTGAATATTTTAATATTTAGCAGTAAGGCAATAAATACCCATGTAGTACATGTCCTAATAATATTACTAACAGTCTTCAATGCTATGAAATAATCACTGAAGTACATCATCTGACCTGCGTTTTCTGTTCAGTCTTGGGTTTTTTTTTGACTTCAATCATGACTATTAGTAGAATTATATGGTTTTTAGAAATGTAATGACGTATGTGATAATCATTGTATTTTACGCTTATCAATGGGTAAATAGGTGTGGTCCTTAACACTGACAGCGCTGTACTTAACAATATAGTTAGTTGCGTGACTTTTAAAGTGAATGAAGATATTATTTCTACTGATATTAAATATTCATGCCAAGTCTGGGGTAGAATTAGTAGTTGTCCACATTTTAATGATCATAATTCAAAATGGAGTGCTAATTAGCCACCGTACCACAAAATACTGATTTCGCTACAGCGAAAAACTAACGCACGAGGTGAAGCAACGTGGCACCGCACGCACTAGGTAAAGAAACTTAGCAATAGCTTCATGACAGCGTTAGTTTATGTAGCTCAGGAAGCTCTCAAGTTGTCTATGAGACAGATCACATTCCTAGAAGACTGCATGGTACAACTACTCCGTAAGCAGACGTCTCATGGTTAAGTAATGTTGAACTATGTACGTTTTTTTTGAAATATAGAAATCCATATTCGTTATTTGTACTTGTTGGTCGTATAGAAACTCAAATCTGACAATGAAGAGAAGCTAAAGCGATCAACCCAGAATTTTCATCTGCCTGTCCTAAGTGGAGCAAAATAAATGGTGGCTTGATGTCGCTGCCAGCAAAAAGGTAAACGCTCTATATATTATATATAAGTTGAATTTTTTATGTCTGTTCGCTTCAAAAAACTAAGCGGTTTGACTGATTTCAACTAAATTTACTCTGGTGACTTCCTGTCACAGGATTTAGGGGTGCTATATTTGTAGTGACGTATTTTCTACTAGCAAAAGTGTTGAGAATATGTAAGGGAAATGTTGTGGTATTAAGATAAAAGGATGATTGAAATTCACAGCAAACTATTGTACAAATTATTTGTAGATGACGAGTTATGATATGATTAAGTTGAGTTGATTAAGTAATTGAAGTATTTTTTTTTAAAGTTTATGATCAAGATGTGATAATAGAAATGATGTAAGTAGGAAGATTATGAAAATAGTTATAATTGGAATTAAAAATTGGTAGTTCATAGTAGGTCACACAATAAGCTGAATAGCTGTATGTAAAATAAATTGTTCATATTTATACTATACTACGCTATCATAAGTTTAAATCGCGACTCGCACACACAGAATGGAAAATACGTGTTTTTTATCCTACATGCATCATTTTATGTTGTGACGTCACTCGTATTCGTGATTTTTTTCGATTCTGATATACTATAACTAACCCTTAAACACCAAACCAACTTTAATACTGGGGTGTGTAACCCACCTAACAGCGGTATATGTTTGGGATATTGGTTTGAGGTACGTAAGGCCCTAATTTATAAGTTCATTTCAGTTTGCATGTGTAAACGAGGGATGTATACGACTCAAAGGTTTGGTTGGGGAAAGGGGAATGGTGTGTCATTCATTATTTAACCTCGATATAAAGTAAACTGAATTTCGAATTCGTTTTATTTTACACGTTCGTATTTATAATGCTACACCGAAGTTGGTGACGCATATACCGCTAATTTTCTACGCTGAGTCCAGACGATCAAAATACTATTCTGAAGTTTGATTTCATTAGAAAATATGACTTTTTTTTAATACAAGTTTATTCTTTTGCTTTAGCCAAATAATAATTTTCATAATTGTACAATCCTAGTTCATACATGTATTCAAAATTCACATGAAGTCTGCTGTAGAGTAGAACATGGCAAATATTCTTCATTACCAAAAAAAATACATTTGATTTCGCTAGAGGGAAATAATATTTACCAGAAATGATGAAGCTACTTGGTAATACTGTTTTTAATATTTTCATAACATTGTGAAGTGATGTAGTATTAGCATTAACAGTAATACCTTCATTTTAGTTTATCTTATCTGTTCAGATCGCATTCTCATCGTAGGCCATATGGCCTCGTAGTTGGAAGCCATGTTATATTCCTAGGGGGCCACAGTAAAAAAATTAATAACCTGGAAAAGTAATGTTGAATTATGTGTTCTATCAAATACAGTAGAACCTCGCATTATGAGTTTAATTTGTTCCCAGACCGGGCTGGTAATATGATTTACTCCTATTACGAAGCGATTTTTCCCATTTAAATGAATGGAAAACGAATTAATCCGCTCCAGCCTCCAAAACCACCCCAAATGCCCTTTCTAAGGTATATTTCAAACCAAAACGTTCAGTTAGAAATGAAATAACAATACATGTGTACATGTTATTAAAACATGAGAGATTATACAAGAAATGAAGAGGTTTAATTAAGTTAAGTTATTAGTGTTTGTATTGCTGTGCACAAGTCCACTAAACGCACTCCTCTCTTGTTTTTTTTATTATTTATTTCTTCACTTCTATTGTAATAAGCTTCTTATTATTATTCAAAATCATTTTTGTACTCATGGCTGTTTATTAACATCTGAAACTTGAAATTTACAGAAAAGTATCTATACGTTGAACGATGTACCTTACCTGAACACTAACAACAACTGTAATTTGGCAGGACAGAATGGTGGAAAGAAAGCAAAGGATCGTGGCGTGATGGTGCAAAGCACTGAATAAGAGGTAAAAAACTTCATATATAAATAATAGAGGAAGGAAGTTTGTATATTCGTTCACTAAAGAGAACCAAACGGTTAGACCTATTCGAACCAAATGTATTGCAGCGACTCTGGGAGTCAAGTTCGAGCATTATTTCTTAAATGGCAGCAATCCTTGTCTCGCTATGTTTTTACCAGAGCAACGCTGGGTACTTCGCTGCTATGTGATAAAGGGAGGTCCACTGCTATGTATTAAAGGGAGAAATTCTATTAAAATTAATACCCAACTCATTCTAGAAGTTAGCTTGTTTAAAAGTTTCACTAGTATATACAGCGATGCAATTTGTTTGATATTGATCTATTGGAAATGATATAGTCTGGAATGGTTAGACCGACCAGTTAAAGTCTGTAATATAGATGTAGGTATCTCATTTTGAGAAATTGCATTAATCATGGGCTGCGATACATAGCAGATAGCTAACACATTAACCAAAACAAAGCGAGCTTACTTTTACACAACCCGAAATAAGTGCAATATGAAATGCTCACAGTTCGGTGTTTCGGTATTTCTGAATTCCTTCTGTTAGTTTCTCATTCATTTTAATTTATTGGCATTGTAAAAGTACTGAATAATTATTTGTACAGATCTTAGACCATTTGGTGATACAGTATTTCCATTTTTGTTGTTGATTGAATGTAAATATCCCATACATATTTATTTCAGATTCTTCCTTCTTCACACAGTCACATGTTTTCGGCTACACGCTCTTCATCCTCATGCAGAATATGGCAGAGTTTACAGTGAAAATAAAATTCACAATGGGAAGAAATGAGAAGGTAACTACACACTATATTATTCTAATAAAACTAAGCAGCCTAGGATTGTCAAAATTGGTCCTACTAAGGCTACCTTTCAAATTCATACGATATTATTAATACAACTCGTACATATACTATGTTATCATGAACCCAAAGTCATAAATTCTAGGCCGAGAATCCTAAGTGCTTCTGCATTTACAGTGAAAAAGATTATTATTGAATGAATGCCTAGCTTTTCTATGCTGTTTGTCCAACCTCTAGTCGATTTGTCTTTGCATAGCGATTGACGTTCAGGATATGTTTGCTATAGCTCTCGTTAGAGCACGTGTTAGCTTCCTGTACACATTATTATAGCTCTCTACCAGAGCGATATGCAGCCTTGCCTTGAATGGATTAAAATGAGAGTAATATTTAGGTAATATATCCTACTTGATTTTATTTGATGTAAAAATGTTCTGTTATTAAGTTATATTTGAATTCACCTACACAATCTCATGATAAAGTGTTTAAAACTTACAACTATTAATTATCCCGATTATTCGATATAGCGTCTCATACGCGAATGTTCATACAATGACCTTGTTTAGCATTTCATTTACATCAACACATTCTGAACAACAATCACTATGCTAATACAATGGACTCGATAAATCAACTTCCTCAGAGAATGAATAGATATTTAACTACATTATATTTTTATAGCTTCCTAGTTGGGGGCCAAATCATAAAACTAATTGAGATAATCTAAAAGGACAACAATACTTTCTTTCCTCTATATATTTACCAGAGGAACCTGGGTACTTTGCTGCTATGCGATGAAGGGAGAAATTCGTTTAAAAATTATTACCCAACTCATGCTAGAAGTTAGCTCATTAAAGTTTCACTAGGATATACAGCGATGCAATTTGTTTGAACGATAATAGTCCGTAATCGGTCTATCCAGTCAAAGCGTAATATAGAGGATATGTATCTGTTTTGAGAAATTGCATTTATGATGAGCTGCGATACATA
This sequence comes from Halocynthia roretzi, assembly GCA_013436055.1. Lineage (NCBI taxonomy): Eukaryota > Metazoa > Chordata > Ascidiacea > Stolidobranchia > Pyuridae > Halocynthia > Halocynthia roretzi. Next base: position 42,650 of record QRAM01000279.1, on the reverse strand, counting down.
GCAGATAGCTTACACCTTTACCAAAGCAAGCCTACTTTACGCTAGCCAAAACAAGTGTGATATGAAATGCTCGGTTAAGATTTCTGAATTTTGTTTGTTTTTATTCTTTTAAATTTATTGGTATTGTAAAATACCGAATTATTACTTCTACTGTCCATTAAATCCCATTAACGGTAAATTAGGTACTAGCACTGAAGCACCTGTTAAATATATCAATGATTAAATTAGCATGCTCTGTTATACTTGAATCGGGTATACTTTATTTATCAAATCTTTGTGCTTTTGTGGCCGTTATCACATTAGTAGCATATTACTAGTTCTGATTCACCAGTAGTGTGATTTAATGTATATAACTTGTGTTAAAATTGATTCATGGTGGGGACTGATTGGAGTTCTTGTTGAATTTCCATTTTTCTATGGCCGCAATGTAAATATCTCGTGATTTTTAAGATTCTTCCTTCGCCACGCACTGAAATGTTTCCGATACAAGCTGTTTATCCTGATGCAGATTTTGGCAAAGTTTACAGTTAAAGAGGTACAGCTATACAATATATTGTTTTAATGAAATGAAGTAGCATATGGTTGTGTATAGTAGTGCAAACTTACAATGTTTAATAACTAAATATCTGAATCCCTAAATTGGTCCTAATCAAAGACGGCATTTAAAATTTTTTCGCAGCTAATTTATGCTGTTCATCCAGCCTCTGTTTTGCTTATAGCACTCGTTAAGAGGGTGTATTGTGTTTCCTGTATTTATTTTTATAGCTCACTAATTCCAGTGAGTGATCCAACCTTGGCTGGACTTGCCTTTTTCTTAATGGGGGATTTGATTTTATTTACCATGAAAATTTTCTGTTATTAGTCATATTTGAATGTAATGTCATAAGACTTTGCGATGAGACTGATACATAAATATTATTACAACAACCATGTTCAACACAATTCTCTCAGCTGAGCCTTTTATTTTCAGTAACACATGGCAAACTTCAGTAGCCATGCAAGAATACCTGGAAACGATTCACAGAAGGACGGCTGGACCAGAGGTATCCAACATGCAACCACTGTTTCAGATGTCTACAAGCTACGGTGGTTCAAAGGTCACAAACGAAGATTGTGAGCAGAATGACACAGGGCGGCTGTAACTACTGATGAACAACCAGATGTTGGGACAACAAGATGCATTCAACGAACAACTAGATGCTGGGACAACAAGAGAGACGGACGGCTGGGACAACAAGAGAGACGGACGGCTGGGACAACAAGAGAGACGGACGGCTGGGACAACAAGAGAGACGGACGGCTGGGACAACAAGAGAGACGGACGGCTGGGACAACAAGAGAGACGGACGGCTGGGACAACAAGAGAGACGGACGGCTGGGACAACAAGAGAGACGGACGGCTGGGACAACAAGAGAGACGGACGGCTGGGACAACAAGAGAGACGGACGGCTGGGACAACAAGAGAGACGGACGGCTGGGACAACAAGAGAGACGGACGGCTGGGACAACAAGAGAGACGGACGGCTGGGACAACAAGAGAGACGGACGGCTGGGACAACAAGAGAGACGGACGGCTGGGACAACAAGAGAGACGGACGGCTGGGACAACAAGAGAGACGGACGGCTGGGACAACAAGAGAGACGGACGGCTGGGACAACAAGAGAGACGGACGGCTGGGACAACAAGAGAGACGGACGGCTGGGACAACAAGAGAGACGGACGGCTGGGACAACAAGAGAGACGGACGGCTGGGACAACAAGAGAGACGGACGGCTGGGACAACAAGAGAGACGGACGGCTGGGACAACAAGAGAGACGGACGGCTGGGACAACAAGAGAGACGGACGGCTGGGACAACAAGAGAGACGGACGGCTGGGACAACAAGAGAGACGGACGGCTGGGACAACAAGAGAGACGGACGGCTGGGACAACAAGAGAGACGGACGGCTGGGACAACAAGAGAGACGGACGGCTGGGACAACAAGAGAGACGGACGGCTGGGACAACAAGAGAGACGGACGGCTGGGACAACAAGAGAGACGGACGGCTGGGACAACAAGAGAGACGGACGGCTGGGACAACAAGAGAGACGGACGGCTGGGACAACAAGAGAGACGGACGGCTGGGACAACAAGAGAGACGGACGGCTGGGACAACAAGAGAGACGGACGGCTGGGACAACAAGAGAGACGGACGGCTGGGACAACAAGAGAGACGGACGGCTGGGACAACAAGAGAGACGGACGGCTGGGACAACAAGAGAGACGGACGGCTGGGACAACAAGAGAGACGGACGGCTGGGACAACAAGAGAGACGGACGGCTGGGACAACAAGAGAGACGGACGGCTGGGACAACAAGAGAGACGGACGGCTGGGACAACAAGAGAGACGGACGGCTGGGACAACAAGAGAGACGGACGGCTGGGACAACAAGAGAGACGGACGGCTGGGACAACAAGAGAGACGGACGGCTGGGACAACAAGAGAGACGGACGGCTGGGACAACAAGAGAGACGGACGGCTGGGACAACAAGAGAGACGGACGGCTGGGACAACAAGAGAGACGGACGGCTGGGACAACAAGAGAGACGGACGGCTGGGACAACAAGAGAGACGGACGGCTGGGACAACAAGAGAGACGGACGGCTGGGACAACAAGAGAGACGGACGGCTGGGACAACAAGAGAGACGGACGGCTGGGACAACAAGAGAGACGGACGGCTGGGACAACAAGAGAGACGGACGGCTGGGACAACAAGAGAGACGGACGGCTGGGACAACAAGAGAGACGGACGGCTGGGACAACAAGAGAGACGGACGGCTGGGACAACAAGAGAGACGGACGGCTGGGACAACAAGAGAGACGGACGGCTGGGACAACAAGAGAGACGGACGGCTGGGACAACAAGAGAGACGGACGGCTGGGACAACAAGAGAGACGGACGGCTGGGACAACAAGAGAGACGGACGGCTGGGACAACAAGAGAGACGGACGGCTGGGACAACAAGAGAGACGGACGGCTGGGACAACAAGAGAGACGGACGGCTGGGACAACAAGAGAGACGGACGGCTGGGACAACAAGAGAGACGGACGGCTGGGACAACAAGAGAGACGGACGGCTGGGACAACAAGAGAGACGGACGGCTGGGACAACAAGAGGACGACTGTTGTCCCGGCAGTCAGTCTTGTTGTCCCGGCAGTCAGTCTTGTTGTCCCAGCAGTCGTCCTCTTGTTGTCCCGGCAGTCAGTCTTGTTGTCCCGGCAGTCAGTCTTGTTGTCCCGGCAGTCCGTCCGTCTTGTTGTCCCAGCAGTCCGTCTCTCTTGTTGTCCCAGCAGTCTGTTGTTTGTTTCCCAGCAGTCAGTCTTGTTGTCCCAGCAGTCCGTCTGTTGTTTGTTGCCCGGCAGTCAGTCTTGTTGTCCCAGCAGTCTGTCTGTTGTTTGTTGCCCGGCAGTCAGTCTTGTTGTCCCGGCAGTACGTCTTGTTGTCCCAGCAGTCTAATTGTCAATTGCTCTTGTTCCAAGTCATCGCTTGTTGTCGATGTCCTTTCTTGTTCTTTGTGGCTGGTTGCTTCTGCTTCAGGCTGTCTTGTTGTGCGTGTGACCTCTGACCCACTCAGGGAGGGGGTCGAGGCCGCATGGCTGGTCCAGGTTGGCTTGTCGCATGTGACCTGCGAGACTTCGCGCCGAGTTGTGGCTTGTTTGAGACCACTAGTGTAGCCGAAGCCTGAGAAAAGCAATAAGAGACAAACTAATTAAATCTGATTAAACATGTCCATATGTCTATGCATACTGTTTTGTGTACAAGTATATATTTTGAACACTATTATTTTCCATGTCAAATAAAATCAAGAGGATCAATCTTGTGTCCATTTAGTCCATGAAGGCTTAGCAAGGCTAAGCTGGATCCGGTTAGTGAGCTATAAAAATATGTAAAGGAAACTACCAAAGCACATGCTTCATTGAGTGCTTTAACGAAATGGGCTGGACAAACAGAAAATTATAATTTTGAATTCATGATAACATGGTGTAGGCATGGATTTAGAATTTCATCATATCTTATGTCATAAGAATTTGAAATGGTTAATTTACGGATTTAGCACATTGGCATGAAGAAGAGATATTACTACAACAAATGATTGGACTACCATACACAAACCTTGGCTGCTTAATTTTATTAAAACGATATATTGTGTAGTTACCTTTCCTTTCCATTATCACTGTAAACTCTGCCATATTCTGCATCAGAATGAACAGCTGAAGCCGAAAAAATGCGAGCGTTTGGCGAAGAAAGATTCTGAAATAAATATATACGAGATATTTACATTAACTTCAAATCAAAAGAATAGAACTGGGGTACCCCACATCGAACATTTGCTTCAGGTGACGTAAAGGAGCATACTGATTTAATCATTGATATCTTAAACGGAAGCTTTGATATAAAATATTTTTTGCATACTGCTGGAGCTTCAGTGCTAGTATAGAAAACCCCTAATTCAACTGATGACGATTACACATGAAGAAATGAAATTCAGAATTCGTTCGGTCAAGGTGTAAGCTACCTGCCATGTATCGCAGCCAGCCATAAATGTAATTTCTCAGAACGAGATACATACATCTCTATATTACGGGCTCTGACTGGTCGGACCGATTAGGGACTGGTCTATTATTATCAAACAAATTGCATCACTGTATATCCGAGTGAAACTTTTGAACACACTATCTTCAAGAATATACAATTTCTCCCTTTAATATATAGCGGCGAAGTACCCAGAGTTGCTCTGGTTGAAAAATAGCGAGGAAAGGATTGTAGTCAACTGTATGTAGGTCATCACAATAAGTTTGGTTCAAAACGGTTCACCTTCATTTGGTTCACCTTTACAAACAAATACACAAACTTCCTTCCTCTATTTATACATAAATATATATGAACGAGTTTCTTACCTCTTATTGATTGCTGTACACAATCACCCCATGATCCTTTGGTGTTTTTCACATTTCTGTTCTGGAAAATTATAGCTGTTGTTAGTTTTCATTGTTCCATGTTTTCATCATCAGATTTTCATAATTTTCTGTAAATTTCAGATGTTAATAGACATCCAACGAGTCCAAATATAATTTAGGACTTCGATAAAACACACAGAATTCAATGTTTGTTAACAAGGTTATGGTTTTTTTCATGTGGCCTCCATGGAAAATGCCATGGCTCTCATCTAGGAGGCAATATGTTGAATTTAATTATATATACCTTCTCTAACGAAATTGATTTTTAAGTCTGTTTGTCTGTGTGCGATTGATTCTCAGAATGTGTTAATGGAAATAAGCCCTGAAAATGGACACAGAGAATAATCCGGTCAATTGATATTCGTGGATATTGACAAAGTTTCAAGCGCTTCATGACATTACATAACGAGAACACGCAAGTGTATTCGAATATACAATAACAGAAAATTTTCATGTTAAATAATATGAAGCTGGATTTATCACTTTGATTTTTAGTCGAATGAAGGCCCAGCAGGGCTGTATCACTCTGTTAGTGAGCTATTAAATATGTACAGGAAACTTACAGGGAATGAAATTTGATGAATAACAAATAATTATTAAGTGGAAAACACTAACGATAACGATTGAACGATTAAGTGGAAAATATGTGAGAACCAAAATATCACTCCCATAAAAACTTCAGAGTTCACATATCGAATATAGAGATAAGCTGAGTGGGAAAGCTATAGAGAAAAATGTAGAGTCTCGTGACATATGAAGAGACATAAACTGTGGAGGGACTGAATAACGTTTCGTGTAGAGAGAATGGATTTGGAATACTTGTAAGCAGCATTGTGTATTTAGAGTGGAGAATTGAATGCTTGTAAGCAGCATTGTAATATATTATCATGGTGATTAAATTAAACTTTGTGATATTACAATTGTGAAGTCAATACTTGTGGAGACTTGAGTTGTATATGTCGAAGATTGTGTTTGGCAGTACGACAATGTAATAAATACTGTATATGAGAAATCAGAGTTATTGATATATACTGTACGATTGAGTGTATATTAATCATCGTATTACATTTGTTTTACGTAACCTATCTGACGTCATCCTCTCTGTAAGCAAGAGTGTATTTGTTAGCGTCTAACACCCAAAAACAATAAAAGATAAAAACCACATTCGCAACAAACTAACCGAGCACATGCTCTCATCAGCGCTATATCAAAACAGGGCCTGAACAAACAGCTTCGCATTTTGAAATATTCTTTCACTATAAATGCAGAAGCACTTATGTTTCTCAGCCAAGAAATAATGATTTTGAATTCATGATAAAATAGTTAATGTAATAATTATATATCTGAATTTGAAAAGCAGTCTTTGAATAAATCAGTTTAGGGATTTAGCACATTGGCACAAAGGAGAGACATTACTACCGTACTTTCAGATGGATAACCCGCGGATTGTCTATGGTTTTACATGAAAAAATCAAGGGTGCGAGTTATCCTACGAAGCGGGTAATACATGATTTTTTTTACGAGATCGCTTGCATGTTTCTTTGTTCTGTCACATGTGCTGCGAGTGCGTTATATTGTATCGTTTGTTAGAAGTAATTTGTGGGGAAAATAACTTCAGCCACATTGGCGTAGTGACAGCTATAGTCTAACCCAGGAGTACGCAAACTTTCTGATCTTTGGCCGCATCGACTTAACTCCACTGGCACTACGGCCGCACATATTTCATCGTGATTATGAAAATGTGAAAGCGTGATTACGTATAATTTTGCATTAGTTTCCTACACTGAACCTAATTGCTGCAGATAAATTATGGGTTAGTTACCATGTTTCCATTTGAAGTAAAGTCGAAATAACACCAGTTAGTACCAATATTTATTGTTTTATTACATAACACGGCGTCAAACGTCGTTTAAACTCCTCTACCAAAGTGCGTCGTCTTTTCGTTGGTAATTCCATTAGACTACAATTTCACCGGGAAGGAGTAACAGTTGAAATCGCCTCTTTTCAGCAGATGATACGAGTTATATTTCAAGTGAGATGTTAAATAATGTGATGACACAGCATTCCTATCACGGCTGTACATTATCCTTCCCACAGCCCCCAACCCCCCCCTCCCCGCAGTTGCGCACTAACCCTTTGGCCAACGAAAGAACGGAAGAAACCGTTCACCTACCTACTACTACGCGTACAGCACATACTCGAACAGATTTGGCGCATTTGTTAATGCGTAGTTAGTAGTAACTTTGCAAGAACATAGTAAAGCTGGATTTCCCAAGGGTGTAGATTATACACGGTAAGGGTAATACACCCGAAAGTACGGTACAACGAATGGAAAGAAACAGATATAAGTTTGGACTACCATACACAAACCTAAGCTGCTTAATTTTATTAGGATAATATGTGTTACCTTTCATCTCATGTCTTCAGATTCTGAATTCCATTTTCAATGTAAACTCTGTCATATTCTGCTTCAGGATGATCAGCTTGTAGCGGAAAAAGATGCTTATGACGAAGGAAGAATCTGAAATATATGCGAGATATTTACTTTACCGCAAAATGGAAATGTTATCACGATCCGTTAAATACTATTTAGACTACGGTGAAATCAGTCAACCTCATGAATCGATTTTAATGTCAGTTATATACATTCAACCACACTACTAGCAAATTAACATAATAGCAGGAGTAACAAATGCACTGATCGCTATGCAATGACAAATCGACTAGAGGTTGGATAAACAGCATAGAAAAGCTAGGCATTCATTCAATAAAAATCTTTTTCAATGTAAATGCAGAAGCACTTATGATTCACAGCCTAGGAATTATCATTTTGGGTTCATGATAACATAGTATATGTACGAGTTGTGATAATTTTATCATATGAATTTGAAAAGCATCCTTTGAGTAGGATCAATTTAGGGATTTAGCACATTGGGCATGAAAGAAAAATCCGTACAAAGCATTCTTCAGTATTTTTATAATGACAATAAATTAAAATGAGCGACATGGCAGTCAGTAATCAATATACCACCTTACGGCATATAACTAAACTTTATCTGTTACAGAATTTGACCCGGTGTTCAGACACTGAATAAAACGGGACAAATCCATGCTGAATATTAACAACAAATACTACCAGAATTTTACTATAAGTATTACAAATATATATTTCTTATACCCAACGTATTCGAAATAGTGATTAATTAATGATAATTATTTAAATCACCCGTGAATGAATCGTGAATTTTATTTTCACCGTAAACTCTGCCATATTCTGCGCGATGATGAACAGCGTGTAGCCGAAAGCATGCGACTGTGTGAAGAAGGAAGAATCTGAAATAAATGGATATGGGATATTTACATTCAATCAACAAAAATGGAAATACAGTATATCTGAATGGTTTTAAATCCGTACAAATAATTATTCAGTATTTCACAATACCAATAAATTACAATAAAAGAAAAACTAACAAAAGGAATTCAGAAATCTTAAACACCGAATTGTGTGCATATCATATCGCACTCTTTTCGGGTAGCTATAAGCTATGTATCACATCACATAATCAATGCAATTTCTTAGAACATTGATCTTTCATTAAAGGAATGCCCAGTACAGGCAATTGCAATGTGACCCAATTAAAAAATAATACCATATCACGGAGTTTGATTGGTTAAAATGATTACCGACTATATTGTTCCTGGTATAACATTATTAAACAAATTGCACTCCTGTATATCCTAGTAGGACAAACATCTTCTAGAATAAGTCGCCCATCAATTTTAATACATTTCTGCCCTTATCGCATAGCAGTGAAGCATCATAAATAAACTTTTATATGCCTCTAGAAAAATTTCAACCAAGTTAGGTGAGGCAAAAATCTTAGCAAATTAATTTTTTGTCCTAATTGACCCAGTGGTCAGAATAACACCAAATGAAACTGCTGGGCTAATGAATTTTAACAGAAAATTTTTCACATATCAAATTATTCTAAATAGCAATTTCAGAGATAATACTTGAATCCCCCGAATCGTCGCAATAAATTTAGTTCCAGCTATGTGGTTCTCTGTAGCGAACAAATATACAAACTACCTCTATTATACATATATCAAGTTTTGTACCTCTTATTCAGTATGCACCATCATGCCACAATCCTTTGACCATTCTGTCACGGAAAATTACAGCTGTTGTTAATAATCAAGTGAGGTTTATCGTTCGACGTTTTCTTCGTCAGATTTTCATATATTTTCTGTAAGTTCAAGTATCAGATGTTGATAGAAAACCAAAGAGTAAATAATGATATTGAACTTTTGTATTGCATAAAACACGCTTAATTTAACATTACTTAACCTTGAAACGTACGCTTAGTTTTGCCATGCAGTCCTCTAGGAATGTAACATTGCCCATGGACATACTAGTAGGCCATGAAGCCCGAGTAGAGAACCTCCTGATCTACCTGAACTAACGCTGCAATGAAGCTATTGTCGTTTCAATACTACATTTTACTATGTCGCTGCGCAATGGATAGAAAACTTTGAATACTGTATTGCCAGGCTGCTTTACCTCGTGCGTGCGTGCTGTGCCACTTTGCCTCACCTCGTGCGCTACTTTTCGCTGTAGCGAAATCGGCCCAATTTTTTTTTTCGGTACGGTGGTCAATTACCATGCGATTTTTGAATGCCGATTAATGAAATGTGGCGACTACTAATTTTACCGCAGACTTTACATGAGACTTCAATACCAGTAAAAATAATATCTTCATTCACTTTAAAAGTCACGCAACTATATTGTTGAGTACAGCGTTGTGGTTGAGGACCACACCGATTTACCCACTGATATTTGGCGTAAAATACAAAGATTAATACATACGCCATTACAAGTCCAAAAACGATTTAATGTCTACATAAGTCAAGATTTCAGAAAATAATTGAAGCAAGCGGTGGATCTGTTGAAACAAAGGGCAGTGTTTAAATGGACATGGTAAAACAAACCGCTATAGGGAATTGCTAGTGAAGTCGGAAATTATCCGCAGTAAAACCTCACTGATCAAAAAACGCAAGTCAGACGATGTACTTCAGTAATTATTTCATAACAATAAAGACTATTACAAATATCATTGGGCCATGTACTACACGGGTATTCACTGTCTTGGCGTTAAAAATTAAAATATTCACCAGTCAGTAATACTACGTCTCCCTCCACGCTCGCGTTAAAATGATCGTCAGCGACGCTTCTATTCATCGAAGGAAAAAGGCAATTTGATCATTATTTTAATAAAGGAACAAAGATAGATGACACAATGTGACCACGGAAAGAAGGCAATTCGTTAAAAACGGAAACACCTGACGTGATACTTTGTCACATTAACAAGATGGCGTCCGTCGGATCACGTGATGGAAAAAGTCGTTGAAGCGACAAAAGCAAAATATCAGGATTACGCAATCACACCCAAGTTCATTTTTTTAACAAAAAATGATTCACGTGATAACAGCCAGTTCAAATTTTGATACGACGAAAATAAAGGATATGACCTTGCACGGAAATGTCTTACAACGTTTCAGCGAACGTGCTGTCGACCTAAACAATGCCGGGTAAAAACTACATAACTAAGTCGCTAAGCCGGGATTCCCCGCTGGTTTAACATTATATTCAGCCACACCAAGGCATTTATGTTGGTATGTCAACTCTATTTCAATTTACAATTTCCACACACACATTTCTACATAGTTGACAGGGGCAGACTGGCCATAGTGGTTGGCAGACAATGACCGGTACCAATGCCAAAAAAATAGACACCAAAGGCTCGAGTGTATCACACTTTACATATAGCTGAAATGTACAATCACACATAGAATTGAACATGTCTGATAATATAAACATGTCATACCCAACCAAACCCGCAAAATGCTTATTTCATTTGTTGTGCTGCTGCTATAAGCAAGGTTGAGGGTTAAGGAGATTTATTTTGTGGGAATTCCTAAATAAAGCAGGAATTTAATTCAGAAAAATATTACAAGTTGTATAATGGTATTTTGTGGGGAGTCCACTCTTGGATCACATTTGATAGAAGTTATTTTCATGTTGTAGAATCCATTCGAGTTATTGCTGTAATGACTATTTGCAACCACAATTCAATTAAGTATAGGAATGCTTTGAATATACCACGGTGAACTCGGGCTAAGTACTTTGGAAGGCTGTGGGGGAGAATGGCTCAATATACAGCACATGAGATGCATAGAGTGTATCGTTGTAAACATTTATTTGATAACGAGTTTATCTTGAGCAGACATTCATCCAAAGAATGTTTTCTGATTTGGCCAAATCTTTATTACTTGAAACTTGTTTCGGGGCCAAATATTGTCTACAAACCTTTAAAGCACATTTTCAAAGGCATACTTCCGACGTATTCTCAACTTGCTAACCCGTCTTTAGGCCTTAGCCCAAAGCTAAGTCGCTTCACCTCATGCATGCGTTACCGGACTACATCGATTTAATCACAGACATTAAGCGTAAACTACAATGATTAATACGTGATCTCATGTGATGTACATCTACAATGCAAAGGGTTAAATTATTTCCAAGCCTTGAGGTCTTCCTTCAACTCAATTTACTTTCTAATTCCCGATTTTCCAACTAATTCAAAACGTTAGCCTCTCTTGGGGACCTAGAACTGTTTGATTATTTTACTCGAGAGTTATCCATTACGCCAGAGCTCTCTTACAGATGGATCGAAAGAAAAAAGTAACACACTTGCTACTCACAACACAGTCAAGAGACTATAATCTCTCTTAATTACATCACAAACCTAACTCTACACGCAATGAAACACAAGAAGTAACTACTTACTACACAGACTACAAAATGCAAATCAAATATTCAATTTTCTCCAACGCATTTTCAAAAAAAAACATTACCCCTTGCGGGCCGGAAAATAAAACTGTTTGATGGGCAGGATCCGGCCACGGGCCATACTTTGAAGACCCCTGCATTACGCTATCGCGTGATTCCGGAGGGCATAATAATGTGATATAAAGTATAATGTATTTGAAACATCTAAGAAAATGAAGGCCTTAGATTAGGATTAAGATTGAGCTCCACCTTTAACAATGTTCTGCGAGTAGGAGCCATGCCAAATGTAAGGGTCTCCGTGAACAAAACTGTACATCGGGGAGCTAGAGACACTTTTTATTGGGCCAATTCTATTAATGGCTGATGCAATATTACAGGTTTTGCAATATTTCGTTTGGGTATAACTTCAAATAGCCACCCTTTAAAGCAGTGATTCTCAACCGCAGCTCTCAGGGCCGCATGCGGACCTCAACCATTCTTCCAGCGTCCCTCATCAATGCAGTTCTTTCGGTTAAAAGATATTTTATCAATACATCGTTGAAGCACAGCTTAATTGTGTTAACAAAGAAAATCCTTTATAAAAACTTTTTTCAGCACACTCCACAAGTTGATTTGTCTATGGTTATTTCCACTGACACATAACAATAGTAACACGTAACAAAGAATGATGTTATCGTACTAGAGGTTATTTTATTTCATTGCACTTTTCTGTCTCTGTTCATTCGTATTAGCGATATTACTTCATTCGTGCACTCCCAAAGCCTTTGCGCCCGTCCCAAATAACACCCCTCCCCTTGAATAACATTATTGCCCCCTTCTACAAAATTTAGGTTTAGAATTTGGCCTCTGTGCTAAAAAAGGTTGTGAACAACTACTTCAAAGTGTTTAATGAAACTTACCCTTCTTTTCGAATGGTCACCTTGATTCATCATCACCATTGAAGTTCTATATGTTCGTATATCACGTGATATATATATATATATATATATAGGTTCCATGGTAAATTCTTCCAAGCTTAGAGATCCTGCTATTACTTAATTTCCTCTCAAATTACGGATTTAAAAGAATTTGTTACCTAATTTTTTTTTCCTTTTTCACATATCTGACTAACTGAAGGATCGAACTCAGGACATTCTGATAATGTAACTCGTAAGCTATCCAATATAGCTGTTGATAATGTATCTAAACTTTCGATAGTAAAGCGACTGAAAAAAAGGACTCGGAAGAGGATTGAGGGTACTGAGCTGTCGGTCCATTGAAGTTAGAATGGACAGGTCCAGGGTTACTGATCTATGAACGCTCCTACCACAAGTACGGTAAATGAAATTCAGTTATAAGCGTTGATTGTACTTTGCCGTCTAGCGGTTGGAATTTTTTACTTCACTTAAAGGTTATAAATGATCTAACAGTGACATCTAGCGGTTGGAAATCTTTATTTCACCTAACGCACATAAAAGAACTTTGAATGACCAAATCACGATTGAATGAGCACATATGAGACGTAAGACATAAACTAACATTCCCTGAAAAAATTGGGTCGATTGATTTAGGCTAACCCCGAAAAAAATCTACTTCGGAACTCGAATACCTATCTCGGGTCGGCCGTAACGAGTGACCACGCGTTGAGCAACCTTCAATAACTCGCGGACCAAAATCCGTTCAACTCTATACGACACACCAATGAATGTAGAATTTCATAGCAAATCCATACATATAAGACTCATATGCACAGCAAACTAACGGCAGCCGCTATCCTATTTTTAAGTGAAGGTTAAATAACTAGGTGGTTGGTGACTTAAAAAGGGGATAACGGTTCCTGTTAGTTTGCTGTGCATATGAAGCTTATATGTATAGATTTGTTATGAAATTCTACATTCATTGGTGTGTCATAAATAGTGGGACGTGAATTGGTCCGAGAGTTATGAAGGGTTGTTCAACGCGTGGTCACTCGTATGGCCGACCAAAAATAAGTATTCGAGTTTCGAAATAGATTTTTTTGGGGTTAACCTAAATCAATCGACCAAATTTCTTGAGGGAATGATGGTTCATGTATTACGTCTCATATGTGCTCATTTTAGCGTGATTGGGCTATTTGAGGTTCATTTATAAGCGTTAGATGAAGTGAAGATTCCCAATCGCTAGATGTCGCTGTTGGATCATTTATAACCGTTAAGTGAAGTAAAAACTTCCAACCGCTAGACGGCAAAGTACAATCAATGAGGCTTATATGTATAGATTCGTTATGAAATTCTACATTCATTGGTGTGTCATAAATAGTGGAACAGCAATTGGCCCGAGAGTTATTGAGGGTTGTTCAACGCGGGGTCACTCGTTACGGCCGACCAAAAATAATTGATTGTACTTTGCCGTCTAGCGGTTGGAAGTTTTTACTTCACATAACGGTTATAAATGATGGAGTTTCGAAATAGATTTTTTCGGGCTAACCTGATTCAATCGACCCAATTTTTTCAGGGAATGTTGGTTCATGTATTACGTCTTATATGTGATCATTTTAGCTGATTGGATCATTAAAAGTTTATTCATAAAGGTTGATTGTACTTTGCCGTCTAGCGGTTGGAAGTTTTCACTTTATAGATCAGTAACCCGGGACCGATCCATTTTAACTTCAATAAACCGGCGACTAAAAGCTCCGGCGGCTTATGTACCCCAGGAGATTGAGCTCCACTATTAACAAGGTTTCCCGGTAGTAACCATGTCGAATTTCTGGCGGCCACGTGAATGAAACAATCAATTGACGAACCAGAGACATAATTAATTGGCTCGTACTAATGTTATCTCGGCGCGGTATATATTCCTAATTTTCACATTATCTAGGTGAATAATCATATCATTTTTGCAATATCACATCATTCTTTGTTAATATCAAGAGTATTGTTACATCTATTTATGCTATAGTCTTACCTTCATTACATGACGACAATCTCTGTCGAAGACATAACGTGAACGCTCCAACTGGTATCTGAACCAATTGCGAAAATTTCTGCTGTTTCGATGACAAAACAGAACAGCGACATCTTGTGTAATATGAAGACGGTATATAGAGACCATGATTGTACTATCCATATTTGCTGATTTTTGCAAGCAATAACACTCTATTATTCATGTGCAACATTTATTTAATATCCTTTTGCCTTTCTGATATAATGTTACATAATAATGAAACACAGTTGAGCAAAAAAATCTTCAAATTAATTCGGCCACTAGTGGTGATAGTGTCCTAATCTAGATATGGACCAATCAGCAATCAGTTTACCTGAGCCTGCCGGATTTTAGCACCGCCTCTTCATTAAGTTAGTGAAATGCGATTGAATCTGTTATATGTGTGTACGCAAATAAACGGATAGACAGATATATTGCTCAAAAATAATTAAATGAAGTATCGTTTTATTTGATCAGTGGCTAATACCAGTTATAAAGTCCAAAATAATTCAGAGAACTGGAAGCTTTGTACGTCGTTGGGGCGGATCTTTGCTCGTCCCAGATTGATTTACGATGGAAGGTTCAAGTTCATCACATGCAGAGCCGGTAAGAACTAGAACTGTGCTACGATTATTATAGCGTTTTTGGGTGGACGACCATAGCACAGTATGAATCATATGAATAGTTATTTGGATTGAGGGTAACTTTCGTGTATACCTTACGAGCTGACTTGCACTTGCANCAGTATTATAATATTACCTATAAGATTATTAGCAAAACATACAATAGCAGTTGTAACCGCATGGTCCTAAACCATATCCATTCTTACAGGTGCAGAAATACCCTCCGATGCTGTTATGGCAAGTACCGTGCACTAAGTCGCATTTGGATGTTCCTTAAAGATAAAAAAAGACATCCCTGGTATGATTGAAAATCAGTTTCTCCATAGATAGTGTACCTGTTGTACATTCGTCGATGTCTTGACAAAATATGCAACCAGGTTTTATTTGGTACCCGGCTTCGCATGTTGCCCTAGATAGTAATATATATTATATGTTCTTATGTACAGTATAATCATCCGTAAATATTTTGAAATAGCTAAGACACACCCCGGACAAGCTTTCGTTAAATGATCGTGCTCTCCTTTATAAACCNAGGGAATGTTGGTTCATGTATTACGTCTTATATGTGATCATTTTAGCTGATTGGATCATTAAAAGTTTATTCATAAAGGTTGATTGTACTTTGCCGTCTAGCGGTTGGAAGTTTTCACTTTATAGATCAGTAACCCGGGACCGATCCATTTTAACTTCAATAAACCGGCGACTAAAAGCTCCGGCGGCTTATGTACCCCAGGAGATTGAGCTCCACTATTAACAAGGTTTCCCGGTAGTAACCATGTCGAATTTCTGGCGGCCACGTGAATGAAACAATCAATTGACGAACCAGAGACATAATTAATTGGCTCGTACTAATGTTATCTCGGCGCGGTATATATTCCTAATTTTCACATTATCTAGGTGAATAATCATATCATTTTTGCAATATCACATCATTCTTTGTTAATATCAAGAGTATTGTTACATCTATTTATGCTATAGTCTTACCTTCATTACATGACGACAATCTCTGTCGAAGACATAACGTGAACGCTCCAACTGGTATCTGAACCAATTGCGAAAATTTCTGCTGTTTTGATGACAAAAGAGAACAGCGACATCTTGTGTAATATGAAGACGGTATATAGAGACCATGATTGTACTATCCATATTTGCTGATTTTTGCAAGCAATAACACTCTATTATTCATGTGCAACATTTATTTAATATCCTTTTGCCTTTCTGATATAATGTTACATAATAATGAAACACAGTTGAGCAAAAAAATCTTCAAATTAATTCGGCCACTAGTGGTGATAGTGTCCTAATCTAGATATGGACCAATCAGCAATCAGTTTACCTGAGCCTGCCGGATTTTAGCACCGCCTCTTCATTAAGTTAGTGAAATGCGATTGAATCTGTTATATGTGTGTACGCAAATAAACGGATAGACAGATATATTGCTCAAAAATAATTAAATGAAGTATCGTTTTATTTGATCAGTGGCTAATACCAGTTATAAAGTCCAAAATAATTCAGAGAACTGGAAGCTTTGTACGTCGTTGGGGCGGATCTTTGCTCGTCCCAGATTGATTTACGATGGAAGGTTCAAGTTCATCACATGCAGAGCCGGTAAGAACTAGAACTGTGCTACGATTATTATAGCGTTTTTGGGTGGACGACCATAGCACAGTATGAATCATATGAATAGTTATTTGGATTGAGGGTAACTTTCGTGTATACCTTACGAGCTGACTTGCACTTGCACCTTTATGTGATGACGTCACAGAAATACAGATTATTACTTGGCAAAAACATAACAAATTTGTTGTAGTACATCACAATTACAAAATTCAGCGATATGAGTAACGTCAGAGGTTAAAACACTTATTTTCCATTCCGTGTGTGCAAGTCGTCTCGTTAACGTATACCCAGAAATGACCAGATTTAAATAACCTTTGTTAATGCTTACTTCCTAACTGCCCTGTCTCTTTTGGTTACAGGAATGCCCTCTGGCTCTTCTGGCACAAACATGTAGTAAAATAGAGAAGAAAGTTTTGTCACCCGATTGTCGGCAGTCTAATGTATGATCTGAGCACTAACCTTCGTATGAAACCTTTCAAATTCCTTGTACCTTATATCATTCCAGGCTTTTCAACTCCAATCTTCCACACGGGGATCACTTGTGAAAATTGCTCCGGCTCCAGATGGCTCCATGCTTAGTAAGATGGCGTATATAATTTTCACATTTGCCAAATGTTTTGCCTTTAGCATGTACTCGTTTCATTTTTAAAGATGACAAGACCATTCCAAGAGTTATGTTATCATCTCAGAAGATGCCAGTCCATTCACTCTCAGCCACAGAGGTAACAACACAGTGTAGTGGTAATCAAAGCTTATAACGGGATGGAAATAATTCATTGAATAAGTTTTAGTTGGTGTGGAATAGCTATGTCTGGCCCTATAAAGAAGAAAGTGTATGTGTGCATAACTCCTTTGTTTCTTGACATGGGTGTCTGTTCCCGATGCTGAAGTGTTATGGTCAACCTTTTTTTCGATAAGGGGTCCTGGTCGCGGCGCCAGAGTACTTATGCAATTTATTTTATCAAAAGAGAAAAGTTGCCCTCTGATGTCATTAGCTTTATTTGATTTGGCCGGGTTACTAATAATTTGCTGCTGGCCACTGTACATCTGCGTGAATGCTATTTACTTCTACATCTTTTAGTGTTGCAATCTTTTACTGAGTTGTGACATAACTACATTAAAGACACAATACAATGGCAGGTGAAAGAGTATCTTTTTTAGAAGGGATTGTGAATCAGAGGAACCGCATGATTTCATAAACAGGAATTGTGTAGAGCTACAATAGGCGTACCGCATTGTTTCCGATAGATGAATCGTGAATAGGTACAATTCCTTAATTGTTATTGAACTCATGCAAGGCTGGTTTACTTATAATTTGTTGCCAGCGAATGTGTACCTGTGTGAATGCTATCTACTTCTTCTATTTGATCGGAGATCGTACCTCGTAATGCAGGCCTGACAAATATCTTTCATTATTAATATTCATGTTATTGTTGTGCAGGGAAGTTCAAAATATGTTTACAAAGTGAATCTGAAACATCCAATTACTGCGGCCGGCAACCCCAACACCTTTGTTTTCCGGACCGACATGAACTGCAATAACAATTCGGTCATTAACATACCGCCAACACAACAGCATGCCGTCCTCGCCAACCTTGTGCCTTTACACATTCCATGTACCGGTGCCGGACACGTTTCGGACGAAAATATTTTGAAGTTTTCAAACGACTCGAATCCTACGCAAAGTAATGAACTTGTCATCGGCGGGGAGTATTTACCTGTACAAGGGAATGGAGTCATGCAGTTGGCACCAGGAACTATGTTACTTACAAGCTGTTTGCCAAATAGCAATAATACAGGTATTATCACAGGTGATGTTGTTTTGTCATTGTAATGATTTACAGACAAGAGATGATTTCTATTCCAGCTGCTGCCACATCTGTAAATTTGATGCAACCGCAAAATCTTACCGCTCAAATGTTGGAAGCGATTTCACCGAAGGAGAATGAGGTCAATATACATATTACTACTATTAGGACATGTTAGATATAGGTATATGTATGTTGAAACTTTATATATATATGCTATATCTTGCTCGATATAGATATCATCACCAGCTACTAATGCGTCTGTCAGTCTAAAGCCAAAAATATCTATGATGTCATCAGCTCAAGAACAAAGAGAGGTAAATGAAATCGTAAATTCATATTCAGTTGCTTATTATGATCACAATGTTATCAATATCATTTTCATATCCCTCACTGAATGTTGTCTGCCAGTTATTGTTATCAAAAATACACCATCTCCCAAGCAATCCACTCACTGTATGCAATGTTGTATATGAACAAGCGGCATTTTTTAGGTGAGACTGGTCACAACTCTTCAGAAGCACTCGGCGAACACACAGGCTGCAAGAGACCAAACGACAAAAACTCCTAAAATCATTCGTCCAAATAATCCGTGCAATGCCACAGTGCAGTTAACAGTGCCTCCGAATATGACGGTTTGTTTTGATTATTTATGTGGTGCGTTGTGATTCAGTAGCTAAGTGACTAATTTTACTTTGTCAGGCCAGTGGTTTGAAACAATTTTTGAAAATAGCAGCTCAAGTTGCTCAGAAATATCAGGTAAGGATATCACTTCCCCCTTGTTTTTTCTTCAAGCATGAATCAGACATTTCATAGAACTCGCTTCTACTTTTACAGACCACTAAATCAAGCGGGACGCTGGTTATCCACGGAGAACTCAATACAAAGAATTCTGTGGTATTTTAGTTAAATCCTCCCCAAGAATTACTTTGTTAGTTTTGGGAACATTTTTTGCTCACTGTAACCTTTCTTTTTCAGTTGATGAATTTGAAAACAGCAACCTCTTTGTCAAAAAGTAGGCGAACTTTGTTTTATTTATTCATGCCTGAGAGTTGGGACTTTTTTTCAAACTAAATTGCTAGCAACCTAAATCTAACTGTGGCGAAATCGCAGATGTACTCTGTGATCTGACAGTATATGTGAATTAGTATTGGAATTTTCATATTTTACAGAAGCAAATCCTGTGGCGATCAGTAAGATGGCTGATAAAGCAGTGAAAAAGACAAGAAAACCCTGTAAATGTCCGAATTGCCTACAGTTAGGAGGGTAAGAATTGAGATATCTTTTATTATATTTATATCTGGTATTGCATCAACACTTGAGTTCCCGATTGAAGTTTGCCCCTTCAACACTCCAGTTCTAATAGATGTTCGACAGACCACTCAAAGAAGAGAGTTCACACGTGCTATTATATCAACTGCGATCGAGAATTTAGTAAAACTAGTCATCTCCGTGCCCACATGCGTTCGCACACCGGAGAGAGACCTTACGCCTGCGACATAGAATTCTGCGGCAGACGTTTCACCAGATCAGATGAATTGTTACGGCACCGAAGAACTCATGGAGGTAGGGTATTGTTGTCTCTTTTTGTTTCAACAACTTTGCAAGCCCTAACGATCCATTTTTTTGCAGGGTTCAAGAAGTTTAACTGCCATGTCTGCAATAAACGGTTTATGCGAAGCGACCATTTGAACAAGCACATAAAAATTCACAGGTATGATTTTTTATTTCCAGAATCTGCCTTGTTTTTTTTCATGCTTCACCTTCATCAATATTTACCATCCATGTTTTTTTATACAACAGCCGGAATCAGGCCAAAACTGTGTCAGCCGAACAGTCAACAACACCTCAACAAACTTTGCCGCTGGCTAGCTAGTAATTAAATGCAGTTGATATTTTTTTTTGTCCGACGCGGCTTTTTATTTACATGAAATACAAGGTGCAATTTCGTTATTCAAGTCTCTTGATCGCTTTCAAACAAAACGTTAGAATCCTCTTCCGAGGTATCCGGCTTAATTTTCTGTCGTTTTTGGCACAAGTGCACGGACGTAGCCAGTATATACTCCATCTGATATTTATTGGTATCGCAGAGTTTACCGAGTTGGTCCACTTTTACGGTCAAAGCTTTAGAGAGATGATTGAGCGTGTGCATGACTTTATTCGATCTTGGTTTCAAGTGAACGCTGTGATGTATAAGCAAGCATTTGCACCACAGCAGATAAAAATTCGCATGCCGAGATTTTTCCAATTGGCGAGCCACGAATTCTAGTAATTTTTCGACATAAACCAGCGATAAACCTTTGCTTATTATGTCGATATCGTCGGCGGGAACGCTCTCGATCACTCTGGTGATGTGAGGATTTTCATTTAGCCGAAAAGCCATCATGATAGCCGTGCCATATTCTTTCATAGCCAGTTGATGATTTATCGCTTCTGGATTGATCTCGACTTCCAAATCGAAAGGATCGAAAACCATACTGGCGTCGAGGGAATAAATCAACAGACCTTCGGTGGTCGTGGCCGCCCATTCGCGACCGGACGGTGAAAATCGGACGGCGGTCACCCGAACTTCTGGTTTGTGAGCTCGACCGCACATTTCACCCTTCTTAACTCCGGGTAACTTGATAGACACCCCTTGCTCCGACTCGCCCATGTCGATCAAAGCGGACGGACCAAACTCGGTCATTTTTCTCTTGTTGAGAAATTCTTCTACAGAGTCGAATGACAGATTTTGAGAGACTTTAAATCTCTTCAGAAGCAGACACTCCTGAAAGAAACAAAAGAGTTACGGCAACCGACAAAGTCGAAAGTTGAAATTTGAAAATAATACGTACTTTGACGCTATATAAGCAAATATTGAGACATTTTCCTCCTGCAATGATAGCTTGTCCATCAGCTGTATAGGAAATTGTGTCAAAAGATTTTCCTTGCACTTTGGTTTTAGATGATACCCTATCGAGTTCGCCCCTTCCCGCGCCCATGTCATGACGGCATTCTATGGACCCTTTTTGAACCGCATGCTGGACATCCCATATCGTAATCTCTGCGTTCAGAGACGAGACTGCGATTTCTTTTCCGTTCGGATTGAAAGCGACGGCGAGTACATCGTGTCCGATCTGCAAAGTTTCTCTGGCTCCCTTCCCGTCTATGACGTTCCATAATTTGACCAGACCGTCCCACGAACCGCTGACCAACAGGGCGTCTTGTTTCGAGAAAGCTATGGACGTGACCGGCGCTTCGTGTCCTGAGAGAATGTCGAGAAGATGGCCGGTCCGCATGGTCCACAGATAGATTTCGAACGTGTCGTGGGAACCGGCAGATACCATTTCGCCGCTGTGATCCACGGCGAGGCAGACAAACTGGACCGGTTTGGGCGATGTGAATGTCCTAAAATTTCTGTATCTGTGCATGTCAAAAGCACGGACGGTACCGTCGAGAGAGGCCGAAACTATGACATAACCACTCGAAGTAAAAGTCACGTCGGTCACGGGCGCCTTGTGTTCTATGAAGGTTACGAAACAGAAGCCGCTCGACGTGTCCCAAACTTTTACTTTGCTGTCTTCACCGCCGGTAACGATGTACCGTCCATCCGGTGAATAATCCAAGCTGGTCATGTTATTGAAATGACCATGCTGTTTCAGGATATAGGTCTCGCTTTGCCATTCCCACACCAGGAGTTGGCCAAGACCAGAGCATCCTAACGCTAGCCAGTCACCACTCTTATTGAAGCAGGCGGTGGATATGTGTTGCTCTGAAATGCTCAAGGAATGAATGAGATTGAAATTCGGAAGTTCGTGCAAATAAAACGCTCCGGATGCAAAACCAGTAACTATAATTTGTTTTGGTTTGTGAAAGGCAACGGCTGTTACCGAATTGAAGTCGCCTTCTTTGTTGTAAAAGTATTTCGACAACCTGGAATAATTCACTTTTTCCATAGGCTTGGTTTGGTTGATATTGTTCAACTGATGATCATCATCGGTACGGTCGTTCTCGGTGATATTACCTGTCTCCATCGGGTCTTCAGCAGAATAGGATACAACCTCTTTGCGCTCCATCGGCATCAACTGATCCAGATCGGTGTCGCACTCCCAAACATTCAAGCTTCCGCTCCTACAAACGGTATAGAGATCCAGCGAGTCTTCTTGGAAAAAACAACCCATTATTTCATCTTTATGACCTCCCAAAGAATAGACATGCAAATTTTGAAATTTTCTAGCCCCGTACACCTTTGTATTCATGTCTTTGCTGCCCGCCGCGAACACGTTGGAATCTGACGTCCAGTCGATGCAGGTAGCGTCGTCGTAAGCACCGTGATAGCTACGATTCAACGTGAAAGGGTTAAGTTCCCGTGTTTTACCAGGGGAGTAATACACGAGTACTGTTCTGTCCGTGGCTACGGCGAATCTTTTCCCGTCCGGACTGTATTTAATACAGGTGACCGGGCTACGAAATTTGAATCTGTGAATTATTGTTTTGCTCAACAAACTTATGAGCGAAGCTTCACCTTCTTCATCTATCGCTATTGCCATGCAGTCATCTGGAGAAAATGCCAAATGAGCAATATTGCACTTCGTCGTAATCGGCAGCGTGGACGAGTTATTATCTTTCAAATTGAATAGAGTGGCTCTGTTCCCAACTGGACTGACTAGAGTGTCGTTACCGGAGAGAAATTCGACGTTTCCTTTAGCGTATACTGTACCGAGAAGGTTTGAAAACTGGAAGGAGTACTTCATTTTTCCTGCTGTAGTATTACCAAACTGCAGTCTCTTCGATCAGTGTAGAGAACCACGGAAGATCAGCAAGTCTCTCAAAACTTCTTATTTTGACTTTGACGATTAACAGTAAGCACTTATTACTCCAATCGATGTGCTTTATAATATTAGTATATTATTTGATCTGCAGTTACCATAATGATGAACCGGTAAATTCTTCCGTCAACTAAACCATGTGCTGCTTATCTCGTATCCTTGGGAATGTTACCACTAGTGGTAATACAACAGCTTGAAATAGGGATTTCAACAGTGTTTTAAAACCATAGTTCTTGATTGAAACAGAGATAAAATTGTAAATTTAAAATCAACTTTTCAACTACATTAGTGCATTCATACACGTCTTCTGTTGAATTAAATGTGACCAGTGACTAGAATACTCGAATCTTGAATCATTCGTCGGTCTGTAAAGTCTTCAGACATGGAATTGCATCCGATATTAGAATGTGGCGATGGCCCTTCAAATGGTCTCTGGTACGTTATCTCGTCAAAGAACTGTCCTGAATCCCGTGTCGGGCAGGCTTGTGTAGCCAGAACTAGAGAATTCTCACCAAACGATGAGCTGCTTGTTTTCGGTGGTGCTAATCCTTCTTCCACCTTCAATGACGTTTACAGGTATATATATTTACGGCAGGCAATTTCCGTGTACTGTATACGTTAACGAGGCGACTCGCACACGCCGAATGGAAAATACATGTTCTACCCTTCAAACATCGATTTTTGCTATGACGTCACTCTTATCGTTGAATTTTGTAACTGTGATATACTATATCTAACCCTTAACCCAAAAAATCTATCCCTAAAATAGAATATCAGCTTGCTAATAATCTCCTGTTGTTTCCAGTCTAGATCTCACTACATTAGTTTGGAAAAAAGCAAAAAGTGAAGGCTTCCGTTCTAGATACGAGCACACTGCATTCATTCCATCCTCCTATCCGAATTCAGTTTACATATTTGGTGGTGCTAACAAATCAGGAAATCTAGATTGTCTTCAGGTTTATGACCGAGGTACCACTGTTCTATTCGTGCCCACCTGCTGGAGATATTTATGGCTGGCTCATCATTTTTATTTGCATAGAAAAAGGTATATGGAACAAAGTAAGCGATTCCGGGTCTTCTCCAAGTCCTAGAACGATTCACTGCGGAGCGTCGTCCGGGGACAAGATGTTTATTTGGGGCGGTGGAAAACTCGGGCCCGACCCGGTTCCGGATGTACGGCTGCACACCTTCGATGCTGTTACCCGGTGCTGGTCTCATCACGATTTAATTGGTATAAATATTCAGTGAAAGCACTGAATTATTAATAATATGGTTACAAAATATTCTGGGTAATAGTTTACTAGTGTGGCCCATTCGAAAGCCCGGAAAACCTTTTTCCTAACCCTCAGTAAACCTAACCTAAGCTCACTTAGCCAGGTTATCGGGGTCACCACATCACTTAACTAGTACCGTATCTCTAACTTCACATCACGCTTTCTTCTGGTAAAAGGTACTATCCCTTCTCCGAGACATGGTCATGTAATGACTGTGATTAGCAATACATTATATATCCATGGAGGGATGGCAGGAACTGAAATGTATGATGATCTATTTGCTGTCAATTTGAATGACTATAGGTAATTACACGCATAGATAGTAAATTAACTGATTTACCCAACCAGAATTTAATTCCTGTTTCGATACAGTTGCGTGAAGATTACTCAGTTAGGTGATAAACCGTGTGCGAGGGCTGCTCATTCTGGTTGTTCTTATCAATCAATGATATATATCTTTGGAGGAATGTGTATCGGTGGAGCCCTGAACGATATGTATTCATTCGACACAAGTAAGAACTGAAACTGAATTAATTATATGTTTTGGTAATACCATTATTATCATTTTCATTGTTCAAGTAACAATGTCATGGACTACCATGAAATTTGACTGTCCCCCGCCTGCTCCCAGGCTTGATTATTCAATGGTCTGTACTTTGCTTCCTGTCAAGAAAGAACTTTCTGTCTCTACTGAGGTATGTACAGTAATTATGATGGTATGTATACTATCCGTTCATTATAAAACCAAATTCGGATTTTGGAAACAGAATCCCGATAAAAAATCTCCGGCCTTATCGCGGAGCCCGGGAGAAAATTCATCTGCGTCGAACGGTCCTAATATTGTGCCTGTTGACTTATGGCAAGGCATTGTTGCGGGAGACCAAGGGATAGAAAATCTGTCGTTGAAGGACGGTAGCGATGGTCCACGAGTTGAACAGACCGCGCAAAGTAATAAAGGCATCGATGCAAACCTCGAAGAAATAACTAAAACTTGCAACGAATTCACTTACGTTCCTATTTGTATTGTATTCGGTGGAATGGATACATCTGGGAATCTGTTCAATGACGTGTTACTCACAGCTATCGGGAACAAAGCCTAAAATTTTGCTAACCTGGGATTTTCATCGATCTGAACTCGGTAGGCTATGCGCCTTGAAATACTGTATTCGTATTTCAGCTATACTTTATAGGCAATGTTTTTTTTAATAGCTCTTAGTTTATTTTCCAGTTACATTCTTTCATTTTTAATTAAATTACTATTATATAATGTTTGTTTTTTATTCCTGAAAACAGGAGACATTTTCACTATTACAATGGTGGCATATCCAAAAACAAGGAGAATTATATTTCTGAATTCACTCACAAACACACTCTCCTCGGTCTATTGGATTACCATACCAGCTCAATTACAACTGACAAATAATCACAAAATTATCAATAACATAAAACCACATTCTTATTCTTATTATCCGGGTATATTTTGAAGTCTAGTTCTGATAATTCATCACATTACTGATAGGATACCGAGTTTCAATCCCGATTTGCAGTATTTTTTGTTCACGAAAAAGTGAGACCCTGCTGGCAGTGCACAGCCGTACGGACAGTTCACGGTCTTACCACCCGTTGCATTGCAGGAATCGTAACAGTTTCTGCTGACCTGGAAGATTAAAGGTAAATTATAACACAAGTCCTGCTTTGGTAAGATCTTGATGAGTTTAGTTATTTGGTTACTTGAACAACGTTTTTAGCCTCCTGTCCCCAAAAGTAAACGTACTCTTTTCCAGCGTTGACTACTATCTTTCCAATCGGCATTTTATGACCGACATCCCAACGGAATTTTATGATGTCGACATCTGTAAAAAGCTGTCTTTATACTACTGCCAGTAACTTGCCGAAAGTAAGTCAGTATGGAAATGAATCCTCACCGACATTGCTTGGATAAAGAATCGTCTGTGGTGCGGGAATCTTCGCTCTTACTGTAGCCGAAATTTCCTTGCAATTTGACTGACAAGTCATCCCATGAGTATAGCATGCCTTTATATTTATGTCGGACGTTGGCGATACCCAGAATTCCCTCTGAAATTTTCGTAATCAACACAAGGGATATTTAGGTAAGCTTCAGGTGATGCTGTGTAAATTTTAACATGAAATTACAAGTTTGTTAGTGATGTCCAAGAGAGCAGGTTGTTTAGATGTCCATTTCCTTTCGTTTCTACTACCAAGGATGCTCAAAGTTCCAAGATATGCCTTATTGGTGTCTGCTAACGACCTGAGCATTCATGTGTCGGACTGTTTAATTTGTACGCAGAGAAGAAAACGAACATGTAACGAAATACATACCCGCAAGCCGGTAGTGGTGTTTTGGCACCATCATAAAAATATCTCATTTTAACATTCAATCCTGTGCTCTGTTCATACTGGGCTGAATTATAGTTAATCAGAAATAGAGTGAGAATTTAGAAACTTAAATTGCCAGATCGTGACATAGCATTATTAGTGGTTTACCTAGTAGAAGAAGATCAGTTTTAGTAGGGACATGAGATTTTTCTTCAATGGCGTTTTTGGTATTCAATGTCGTGTTGTGTGCTATCAGGCTGTCGTATCTTGTGATATAAATCAAAAAATTAATATTGTTCATTCGCGGTGTTTACCGTGCTGCAAAAACAGATCGCCTCACTTGTATCCGAGCAACTGTTTGTAGTAAAGCAAATCGGCGATCGAATTTGTTGTTTGAAGTAGTTTATACGGCGTTAGAGTCTTGTTTCGGAACGGCTGATACGGCTCGCTTTGGAAGTGACGGAACAAGGTTAGATAAAACTAGACGTTTTTTAAAAGCTGGTATGTCTAACAACCTACTTGAAATGATAGATATTTTCTGACGGTTCTAGAAAACCTTGCCGAGTCCAAGCCATGTCTTTCTTTTTTTCCATGTGACTTTGAAACACAGAGAAGAGTCGATCCACATTGGTATGATGGAAAAAGAAGATAGGGTCATATGCTGCATATTCCAATTCCCCTGTATCGAATAAGTAATACAAGTACAGTATTCCAAATTTATAATACAAATTGTAAATATTACTCGGTTGACTTTGACAGAAAATTGGTAAGGATCGTATTCGACGCGAATGAAATGACGTCTGTGTTTTTGTTCAAAATGCTGAATGATTCTATACAACATAATACAATTGAGAATCCTTTTTTTGAAAATCCGAACCCGTATTCGCAATCAATGCTTTGTTTTCATACCTCGCATAAAACCCAAAACCTGTATAGTAAAAATCATATGCAAATGGTGTATGTTATTCATGTGTAAGGAAACCAGCCAAGGGCAACAAAAACATGAAAAAATGCCCGAAATATTCCAAAATCCTAAAAAAGGGATTATCAACTGTATTGCCTTACCCATGGAGTAATCGCAACCGGTGTCCGTATGACATACAGCAACGTGAATGTTATTGTGTGAGCTTTCCAGGGATTCTGAATATTCGTGAATCATGGGCGATCTTGCCAGTTGGGATGTCACAGTTTGAAAAATAGATTTCGCCATACTCACAGAACTCTATTCGTAAACAAATATGTCATGCCTAATATTTGAATAACATGGCAACTATACCACAGTGATAAAAATGGGGACTTACACTGGATACTGCAGGTGATCTGGCACTACTAATAACATGTGGAAGGTCATATCGAATTTTAGATCCAGTAAATGGGTTCGGTTTTCCACCGATAGTTTTGGCCCACACCAATGGTGGGGGATTTGGATACACAAGCCAATCCCAGTAAGGAGCACCCAGTTTCTTATCTTTCAAGTGTCTAAAAACATTCAAGTATTCTATTTTCATACAGTGCAAACTAAATAAGATCAGATCAGTAGACTATTGGTAGAGATGTATTTCTTTCAAGAAATTTATGTTTGAAGAACAACTGATGTTGTTCTTGATCTTCTAGCTGGAAATACCCAGAATAGTAGATATGAAACACAAAACGAGGAAAACAATAATACAATCTCCCAGGGCTGTGGACATATGTGTACAAGGCAGGTATCTGTCCTGTTAAAGTTTGGATAGATAGGCTATAGCTATACTGTTGTGATTTTTACTTATTAAAGAAGTTACAATGATTGATTCCGACTCCACAACCCTGCAAATACCTCGGTCCGTACGATCGTTATAAATCCCAGAGTAACCAGAGACGACTGTCCTTCATAAATGTCACACATCCTTTTATGAAAATAAATCAATACAAAACCTTGTAAGGCCCTGTTCGTAATATAGCAGTTCCGCCCTATGCCACATGACAAAGTTAACTTTGGCTCCGTGATAGCAGCAAGCTCCGGCAACACCGTTCGATTTGACGCATTCATTGGGCCAAAAGTGCGTTCCAGCTGTTCAAATAGTAACATTTCCTTTGTTTCAATTTTATAAACTGAACCAATCACTAAGGTGGAAGTTTAACGTATTTCATCACGTGCGCGGGTTCCGGTTGGTAAGGAAATTGTAGATTTTACAAACCCGCTTGGTGAAATCCATATGTGCTCAGGTCATCTTTATATTTCTTCATTGCCTGAATAAGATCCGATTTTTGGGCAGTCGTCAACGTATTTACTTCGCGTCGTACTCGTAATGCTGTGATGTGTGAAATAATCAAAACCATTCTGTATACGATTATTGTTAGATTACTTCAGCGTAACAGAAAATGAATAACCTTCTCTTGTCCCATGATAGCATTGTCTGTATCCACTTGCCGATCCCAAACACTTCCCGTACCCGACCAGTCCTTTTTTGCAAATCCTTGCCCTTGTCTGTAGATAATTTACATTTGCCTCATCATTAAGTTTATTCACAGATATCGGCACGTTGAAAGTGCATCGGCTTTAAATTTGCTCGCAACTCATTCTATGCTAGCAGAGAGACCTTGTTCGGGTGTGTATTCTAACGCAAAAACACATAGTTGTTTGTCCGTACTCTTATTTTGTCCCATTTAATTTAACCTCCCCCCCCCCAGTGTGAGCCGCCTTCAACACAGGAACTCTGTTGTATATCTAAGGTCTTTTTGTCTGCTAAGAGGAGTTAAAGCAATCAGTAGGATTTTATCCCCATCAAGACAGACATCCTGGGTCAACCACCATCGAGGTTATAGCAACCTCTTGGGTCCATCATCATCCTATTAGTGACTATGGGTAATGCCATCTAACGAGATCCCGAATAACATCTAGGAAGTTTTTTTTTAAAAAAGACAAGTAGCCTACCTGCACTCCGCCCCATATGGTCGGTTTACATGCAGTCCATGTGGTCCAGTCGGCCCACTTTGCTGTAAGGAAGTTATTTATTTACTACTGGTACCGAGGTCGAGCAATTTCAGCTTAATTTCCTACCTTCTTTGTCGAAGACTGATTTTATTTTATATATGTTATGCCTGCTCCTATTTTGCACGCAGACATACGTTATCATCATGTCAGTTATTTTATCATTGTTCAGATTCAGTTTTTGCACCATCTGTGAATGAGTAAAATGTCTAAGAGGACAAATTCCTCGTTTCGATTCGTATAGATATAGTAAATCTTACAGTACTACCCAATGTAGTGCATGGTTGTCCGTAATAGAGCCGGACAGGAATGAGTGGCGTGCCGGCTGCTAGCGCCTTTTCGGAATTGAATGCTTAAGAAAGACGAAAATTTTGAATTGGAGTTAAGATATTTTCGGATTTCATAATAAACTTACTTAGAATCTGATCTTTTGTTACTTCGTTATTCAGTCCATCACTGTCAGCGTTTAACAGTTGATCGACAGTCAAAGCCTTGTCGGTACCTACAGGTGGAAGAAATCGAATGGCAATTTTTCTACGAGACTTAAAGTAACATAATCTCTTTCGAAACACTTACATCTTGATGGAACCTGTCCATGTACTGAAAAAAAAGTAGTAGTTGAACTATCAGTATTATAATATTAACTATAAGATTATTAGCATAACATACAATAGCAGTTGTAACCACATGGCCCTAAACCATATCCATTCTTACAGGTGCAGAAATACCCTCCGATGCTGTTATGGCAAGTACCGTGCACTAAGTCGCATTTGGATGCTCCTTAAAGATAAAAAAAGACATCCCTGGTATGATTGAAAATCAGTTTCTCCATAGATAGTGTACCTGTTGTACATTCGTCGATGTCTTGACAAAATATGCAACCAGGTTTTATTTGGTACCCGGCTTCGCATGTTGCCCTAGATAGTAATATATATTATATGTTCTTATGTACAGTATAATCATCCGTAAATATTTTGAAATAGCTAAGACACACCCCGGACAAGCTTTTGTTAAATGATCGTGCTCTCCTTTATAAACCAGAACGTTATCCTCGTCTTCATCCAAAGAATTCTCCTTATCGTTAAATGGATTTTCGTTCGATTCGATATCTTCAGGGCCTTCTAACCTTTCCACGAGCCTATTTCTAGTATCTCGCTGTTCGATTTAGCAATATGATAAAGAAAGATGGATCACACGAATGAAATTTACGAAAAATATATTAGTCACCATAATCTCGAGAATTTTCGCAATTGTGTCTTCCTCTTGCCCCTCATCCTCAGATTCCCAAATTCTTCTGTGATGTTGAACCCTGAAGTAAAGGTAAATGCACCATTGTTATACTTTTTTCCTCATTTTCGAACCATGCGCGTAGTAATACACATGCATTTAATGTACACTGTCGTAAATCCGAATTTGAACAATGATTGACTTCTTTATTTATCGCTAGTTCTATCGACGACGTTCAAATGAGAAACTAAAGTAAACTTACCTGCCCGCAAAATAAGCCTTGCCACTGTACGTTCCACAATCCCCGCAAATCTTATTTGGATCCACTTGCGGAAATTTTATAAACAAGAGACAAATTTAAACGACGATTTTGTTTCCTACTTTCTCCAGTTTACTTACGGCATTTTGTTTTGGTGTAGTCCAGCACGTATCCCCTTCTGCAAGCGCATCTGTAAGAACCTACCGTATTGATGCACGTTCCCCTTACAGTGTCACATTCGTGTAGTCCCGCTGTGCATTCGTTTATATCTGTACGGGCAAGGTTGGTAATATCTCCAAGTTTGGTACTTCTGTACCATAAATCTATATCATACTCTTACTTACCTACACAACCGGAGCGAGTAGCCGGTATTTTGAATTTATAACCGGATTTACAAGCGCAATAACTGGTAGCTGCTTTGTCGGAGTTAGTTGCAGCCCAACAAATGCCATTGGTCTTATCACAGCCGCCAAAATTCACTCCGCAGTTTTTTGCTAAAACAGAGTTATAGTAAACGGAAGACTAGCTACTTTTTCAGTTAAATATATGGAAAAATTTTCATATCCATTCACAAATAAAATCACCTACTGTTATTCTCAATAATTTCATTACTCACCACTGACATATGTTATAGCAAACATGCCACACAACAGAAACCACCACAGAACATTCATTTTGTCGCTCATATCCACAGTGGCCGTTAGTATCAATCCCTACATGAAGTTGACGCTATATTATATATACATGGCAGATAGGAAGTTGCATTGTATTATTGCCAGGATTTCTAGTAGTCCGGTTAGACAGGTGGTTTTGGTTATAACCAACTATGTGTGGTTCCCGTTTCTGTTCAGTTCCGTAGTTCACAACTAAAACATCATTTTGGAAAGTAATCCTTCATAGTGCACATATGGATTTCCTTTGAATCTGAATATGATTGAATAATTTTACTGGTGTTGCTGTAAGGACGTCCTGTTTCCTCCCACCTTTTCACAGATTGAAATCTGGCAAGCTATTATTTTGATTATAGGATTTCCGTTTTGTTTTGATGCTTGTATGTAAGGAAGCTCCCGTAGACACATCTACATCTGTTTAGACTTCCATCATCATTTGTTGTCTGTGCATGTACATACGTGACTCACAATAAATGCGTTATTTTCTGCAGAAGAAGGCTCGAATTACAGATGCTATGTTCGGTAGGTAAAATCAACAAAGAGAACAAAAACACTCTTTCATAGATATTGTTTATACCTTGTGTAAATTTGTAGTCGATTAATGTAGGTTCTTATTCTTTTATTTGAAGGTCAGGCGACAGAAATTTCCAACGCACCATCATTTCAAATTCCATAGCACTGGGATTAGTTTTCATTATATACTGTGGCTCAGCAATACCATTTGCTGTAGTGTATGACAGCAGTAAATATGTTTTAACAGGACTTCCCATTATGCCTGTTCGAAACGAAATTCAATTTCAAGTTTTCATTTACTCTACAACTATCATGAATTCTTTTAGTCTTATCGCCCTATGCGCTTCGACATTTCCGTGTTGACCGCGCAAAGTAAAAAAGGCATCGATGCAAACCTCGAAGTAATAACTAAAACTTGCAAGATTTCACTCACGTTCCTATTTGTATTGTATTCGGTGGAATGGATACATCTGGGAATCTGTTCAATGACGTGTTACTCATAGCTATCGGGAACAAAGCCTAAAATTTAGCTGACCTAGGATTTTTATCGATCTGACCTCGGCTATGCGCCTTAAAATATATACTGTACAGTATTCCTATTCCAGGTATGTAGGCAATTGTTTTTTCAATAACTCGAGTTTATTTTCCAGTTATATTCTTTCATTTTTAATTAAGTTATTATTATTATTATGTTTGTTTTTAATTCCTGAAAACAGTAGACAATTTTACTATTACAATGGTGCATATCCAAATAAAGGAAGATTATATTTCCGAATTCACTCACAAACATACGCTCTTTGGTCTATTGGATTACCATACCAGCTCAATCACAGAATTATCGATAGCATAAAACCACATTCTTATTCTTATTATCCGGGTATATTTTGAAGTCTAGTTCTGATAATTCATCACATTACGGATAGGATACTGAGTTTCATGCCCGTTCTGCAGTATAAGTTGTTCACGAAATAGTGAGACCCTGCTGGCAGGGCACAGCCGTACGGACAGTTCACGGTACTACCAACTATTGCATTGCATGTATAGTAGCAGAATGCGCTCACCTTGAAAATTGAAGGTAAATTATAACACAAGTCATGCATTGGTAAGATCCTCATTAGTTTAGTTATTTGGTTACTTGAACAACGTTTTTAGCCTCCTGTCCCCAAAAGTAAATGTACTCTTTTCCAGCGTTGACCACTATCGTCCAAATCGGCATTCGATGACCGACATCCCAGCGGAATTTTTTGATGTCGACATCTGTGAAAAGCTGTCTTTTTATACTACTGCCAAAAATGAGTCAATAGTTAAATCCTTACCGACATTGCTTGGATAAAGAATCATCTGTGGTGCAGGAATCTTCGCGCTCACTGTAGGGGTAATATTGTAGCAATTTGACTGACAAACCATCCCATGAGTATAGCATGCCTTTATATTTATGTCGGACGTTGGCGCTACTTCGAGTTCCATCTGGAATTTTCGTAATCAATGCAAGGGATTATAAAGTTATGCTGTGTATATTATAACATTAAATTACAAGTTTGTTAGTGATGTCCAAGAGAGCAGGTTGTTTAGCCGTCCATGGCCTTTCGTTTGTGCTACCAAGGATGCTCAAAGATCCAAGATATGCCCTATTGGTGTCTGCTAACGACCTGAGCATTCATGTGTAGGACTGTTTAATTTGTACGCAGAAAAGTAAACGAACATATAACGAAATACATACCCGCAAGCCGGTAGTGGTGTTTTGGCACCATCATAAAAATATCTCATTTTAACATTCAATCCTGTGCACTGTTCATACTGGGCTGAATTATAGTTAATCAGAAATAGAGTGAGAATTTAGAAACCTAAATTGCCAGATCGTGACATAATATTATTGGTGGTTTACCTAGTAGAACGACATCGGTTTTAGTAGGGACATGAGATTTTTCTTCAATGGCATTTTTGGTATTCAATGTCGTGTTGTGTGCTATCAGGCTGTCGTATCTTTTAATGTAAATCACAAAATTAATATTGTTCATTCCTGGTGGTTTCGGTGCTGCAAAAACGGATC
Organism: Halocynthia roretzi; assembly: GCA_013436055.1. Lineage (NCBI taxonomy): Eukaryota > Metazoa > Chordata > Ascidiacea > Stolidobranchia > Pyuridae > Halocynthia > Halocynthia roretzi. The sequence goes on along the minus strand of QRAM01000279.1, from coordinate 7,695 downwards.
GCCTCACTTGTATCCAAGCAACTGTTTGTAGTAAAGCAAATCGGCGATCGAATTTGTTGTTTGAAGTAGTTTATACGGCGTTAGAGTCTTGTTTCGGAATGGCTGATACGGCTCGCTTTGGAAGTGACGGAACAAGGTTAGATAAAACTAGATGTGTTTTTAAAAGCTGGTATGTCTAACAACTTACTTGAAATGATAAATATTTTCTGACGGTTCTAGAAAACCTTGCCGAGTCCAAGCCATGTCATTACTTTTCTCCATGTGACTTTGAAACACAGAAAAGAGTCGATCCACATTGGTATGATGGAAAAAGAAGATAGGGTCATATGCTGCATATTCCAATTCCCCTACATCGAAAAAGAAATGCAAGTATTCTGTCTTTATAATATCAATATAAATTATAAATATTATTCGGTTGACTTAGACAAAATAAATCGGTGAGCATCGTATCCGACGCGAATGAAATGACTACTGTGTTTTTGTTCAAAATGCTGAATGATTCTATACAACATAATACAATTGAGAATCCTTTTTTTGAAAATCCGAACCCGTATTTGAAATCAATGCTTTGTTTTTATACCTCGCATAAAACCAAATGACTATAGTAAAAAATCATCTGCAAATGGTGTATGTTATTCATGTGTAAGGAAACCAGTCGAGGGCAACAAAAACATATGAAAAAATTCCCGAAATATTACGGAACCAAATAAGGGGATTCTGAACTGTTTTGCCTTACCCATGGAGTAATCGCAACCGGTGTCCGTATGACATACAGCAACGTGAATGTTATTGTGTGAGCTTTCCAGGGATTCTGAATATTCGTGAATCATGTGCGATCTTGCCAGTTTGGATGTCACAGTTTGAAAAATAGATTTCGCCCTACTCACAGAACTCTATTCGTAAACAAATATGTCATGTCTAATATTTGAATAACATGGCAACTATACCACAGTGATAAAAATGGGGACTTACACTGGATACTGCAGGTGATCTGGCACTACTAATAACCTGTGGAAGGTCATATCGAATTTTAGATCCAGTAAATGGGTTCGGTTCTCCACCAATAGTATTGTCCCACACCAATGGTGAGGGATTTGGATACACAAGCCAATCCCAGTAAGGAGCACCCAGTTTCTTATCTTTCAAGTGTCTAAAAAACATTCAAAGATTTGATTTTCATACAGTGCAAACTGAAAAGATATCAGTAAACTGTTGGTAGAAATGAATTTCTCGCAAGAAATTTATGTTTGAAGAACAACTGATGTTGTTCTAAATTGGCTAGCTGGAAATACCCAGAATAGTAGATATGAAACACAAAATGAGCAAAACAGTAATACAATCTCCCAGGGCTGTGGACATATGTGTACAAGGTAGGGGATGGGGCAGTTGCCTATGCTGTTAAAGCTTGAATAGATAAAGGTACTTTAATTTACATATGTGGTTGTACCACACATTATTTTCCTCGAACCACGTAAAATTGAGGACATTGATGATGCCGGTTGGAATGTGACTTGTAAAATAACAGCCCTGCAAACACCTCAGTCCGATCGATTGTTACAAGTTCTAGAAATGGTCCACGATTGTCAAAAGTTCACAAATGTCACACATCCTTTACGGAAACAAATCAATACAAAACCTTGTTAGGCCCTGTTCGAAATATAGCACTTCTGCCCTGTGCCACATGACAAAGTTAACTTTAGCGCCGTGATAGCAGCAAGCCTCGGAAAATCCGTTCGGAACGACGCATTGATTAGGCCAAAAGTGCGTTGCAGCTGTTCAAATAGTAACATTTCCTTTGTTTTAATTTCATAAACTGAACCAATCAGTAAGGTGAAATGTAATGTATTTCATCACGTCCGCGGGTTCCGGTTAGTATGAAAATTGTAGATTGTTTACAAACCGGTTTGGTGATATCCATATGTGCTCAGATCATCTTTAAATTTCTTCATTGCCTGAATAAGATCCGATTTTTCGGCAGCCGTCAACGTGTTTGCTTCGCGTCGTACGCGTAATGCTGTGATGTGTGAAATAATCAAAAACTTTCAGAATACGATTATTGTTAGATTACTTCAGCGTAACAGAAAATAAATTACGCTCTCTTGTCCCATAATAGCATTCTCTGTATGCACTTGCCGATCCCAAACAATTCCCGTACCCGACCAGTCCTTTTTTGCAAATCCTTGCCCTTGTCTGTAGATAATTTATATTTTCTTAATCATTAAGTTTATTCACAGATATCGGCACGTTGAAAGCGCTAAAAATTTGCTTGGGACTCATTTTATGCTAGCAGAAAGGCTTTGTTCGGGTAAGTCTTCTAACGCAAAAATACATAGTTGTTTGCCTACATTCTTATTTTCTCCTTCATATAATTTAACTCCCCACCGAGTAAGCCTTCCACGCAGAAACTCTGTTGTATATCCAAGTTCTATTTGTCCGCTAGGAGGAGTCAAAGCATTAGGTAGGATTTTATTCCCATCAAGACAAACATCCTGAATCACTGCAGCGATGATGGTGACCTTCACCGAGGTTATAGTAACCTCTTGGGTCCATCATCATCCCGTCAGTGACTGCAGGTAATACCGAATAATATCTAGGGAATTTGTTTAAAAAAAGGAACAAACATCCTTGCACCTGTATATACAGCCTACCTGCACTCCGCCCCATATGGTCGGTTTACACGCAGTCCATGTGGTCCATTCGGTCCACTTCGCTGTACGGAAAGAATTTATTTACTCTTGGTACCGAGGTCGAGCAATTTCAGCTTAATTTCCTACCTTCTTTGTCAAATACCGATTTTATTTGATACATGTTAGTGCTCCTGCTTCTCACGCAGACATACGTTATTTTCATGTCAGTTGCTGGATCATTGTTCAGATTCAGATTTTGCACCATCTGTTAATGAGTAAAATATGCAAGAGGACAAATTCTTTGTTTCTATTCCGTAAAATCTGAAGATATAGATATAGTAAATCTTACAGTACTACCCACTGTAGTGCATGGTTGTCGGTAATAGAGCGGGACAGGAATGATTGGCATGCCGGCCGCTATCGCCTTTTCGGAATTGAATGCTTAAGAAAGACGAAAATTTTGAAATGGAGTTAGGATATTTTTGGATTTCATGACGCCTACTTAGAATCTGATCTTTTGTTACTTCGTTATTCAGTCCATCACTGTCAGCGTTTAACAGTTGATCGACAGTCAAAGCCTTGTCGGTACCTACAGGTGGAAGAAATCGAATGGCAATATTTCTACGAGACTTAAAGTAACATATTTTTTATCGAAACACTTACATCTTGATGGAATCTGTCCATGTACTGAAAAAATATAGTAGTTGAATGGTAGTGGAACTAACAGTATTATAATATTACCTATAAGATTATTAGCAAAACATACAATAGCAGTTGTAACCGCATGGTCCTAAACCATATCCATTCTTACAGGTGCAGAAATACCCTCCGATGCTGTTATGGCAAGTACCGTGCACTAAGTCGCATTTGGATGTTCCTTAAAGATAAAAAGACATCCCTGGTATGATTGAAAATCAGTTTCTCCATAGATAGTGTACCTGTTGTACATTCGTCGATGTCTTGACAAAATATGCAACCAGGTTTTATTTGGTACCCGGCTTCGCATGTTGCCCTAGATAGTAATATATATTATATGTTCTTATGTACAGTGAAAAAATCCGTAACTAATTTGAAATAGGTAAAACACACCCCGCAAAAGCTTTTGTTAAATGATCGTGCTCTCCTTTATAAACCAGAACGTTATCCTCGTCTTCATCCAAAGAATTCTCCTTATCGTTAAATGGATTTTCGTTCGATTCGATATCTTCAGGGCCTTCTAACCTTTCCACGAGCCTATTTCTAGTATCTCGCTGTTCGATTTAGCAATATGATAAAGAAAGATGGATCACACGAATGAAATTTACGAAAAATATATTAGTCACCATAATCTCGAGAATTTTCGCAATTGTGTCTTCCTCTTCCCCCTCATCCTCAGATTCATAACTTTTTCTGTGATGTTCAACCGTGAAGTAAAGGTAAATGTACTATTGTTATACTTTATTCCTGGCTTTCGAACCATGCGCATAGCAATACTCATGCACATAATGTACACTGTCGTAAATCCGAATTTGAACAATGATTGACTTCTTTATTTATCGCTAGTTCTATCGACGACGTTCAAATGAGAAACTAAAGTAAACTTACTTTCCCGCAAAAAAAGCCTTGCCACTGTACGTTCCACAATCCCCGAAAATGTAATATGGATTCACTTGCGGAAATTTTATAAACAAAAGACAAATTTAAACGACGATTTTGTTTCCTACTTTCTCCAGTTTACTTACGGCATTTTGTTTTGGTGTAGTCCAGCACGTATCCCCATCTGCAAGCGCATCTGTAAGAACCTACGGTATTGATGCACGTTCCCTTTACAGTGTCGCATTCGTGTAGTCCCGCTGTGCATTCGTTTATATCTGTACGGGCAAGGTTGGTAATATCTCCCAGTTTGATACTTCTATACCATCAAATCTTACTTACCTACACAACCGTAGCGAATAGCCGGTATTTTGAATTTATAACCGGCTTTACAAGTGCAATAGCTGGTAGCTTGGTTGGCGGAGTTTCTTGCAGGCCAACAAATGCCATTGGTCGTATCACAGCCGCCAAAATTTACTCCGCAGTTTTTTGCTGAAACGGAGTTTTAGTAAAATGAAGATTACGTACTTTCCAGTTAAATATATGAAGAAATTTTTCATATCCATTCACAAATCAAATAACTTAATATTATTCTCAATAATTTCATTACTCACCACTGACATATGTAATAGCAAACATGCCACACAACAGAAACGACCACAGAACATTCATTTTGTCACTCATATCCACAGCGGCCTTTGGTAAGCGTCTCAACATGAAGTTGACGTTATTTTATATATATACATGGTAGAGAGGAAGTTACATTGTATTATTGCAGGAATTTCTAGTAGTATGGTTAGAAAAGTGGTTAAAGTTTCGGTTATAACCAACTATGTGTGGTTCCCGTTTCTGTTCAGTTCCGCAGTTCGCAACTAAAACATCATTTTAGAAAGAAATCCTTCATTGCGCATTTATGGATTTCCTTTGAATCTGAATATGATTGAATAATTTTACTGGTGTTGCTGTAAGGACGTCCTGCTCCTCCCACTTTTTAACAGATTAAAATCTGGCAAGCTCTAATTTTGATTATAGGATTTCCGTTTTGTTTTGATGTTGGTATGTAAGGAAGATCCCGTAGACACATCTACATCTGTTTAAACTTCCATCACCATTTGTCGTCTGTGCATGTACATACGTGACTTACAATAAATGCGTAATTTTGTACAAAAGAAGGCTCGAATTACAGACGCTATGTTTGGGAAGTAAAATCAACAAAGAGAACAAAAACACTCTTTCATAGATATTGTTTATACCTTGTGTAAATTTGTAGTCGATTAATGTAGGTTCTTATTCTTCTATTTGAAGGTCAGGCGACAGAAATTCCCAACGCACCATCATTTCAAATTCCATAGTGGTGGGATTAGTTTTCAGCATATACTGTGGCTCAGCAATACCATTCGCTGTAGTGTATGAGAGCCGTAAATATGTTTTAACAGGACTTTCCATTATGCCTGTTCGAAACGAAATTCAATTTCGAGTTTTCATTTACTCTACAACTATCAAAAATTATTTCAGTCTTATCGCCTTATGCGCTTCGACATTTCCGTGTTATCGAAGTCTTTTTGTAAGGGTATGCTTATTGTCAAACAGGATAATTGACTATGTTGAGCTCCAGTATGTTGTCGTTTTAAGTGTAGGATTACAATGGAGTCGTTTCATACAGAAGGACGCGTTAGGCCTACTTGGGCTTTTATACAGGAGAACAATGACATAGGCTTCTTTAAGAAAGAAAAATAACTGAACGAGTGGTGTTAAGGCTCGGAAATGATAAAAAAGCCTACGTTTTCACTATTGTGTGAAGTGAAAGAGTAGCTACAGTTGAACAAACGAGAAGAAAGTCGCCAAGGAAGTTTCTCTTCATTGCTACAGCACTATTGAAACGAACGTCTGAAGATTGGCCATTTCGGTGGCCTAGTATTTTACCATCAGCATGTCCGCTACGAAACTTCAGCAGTTGGAAGCACACGTCAATCGACAAAGGACAGAAAGGCAGCAGTACTTGCCGGGCACATCCAACTCGTATAAATACGGCATTAAAATTACTCGACCGCACACGGACTCGATGGCAGAGAAGGCATTACAGATTGAGGCGATGACGGCAAGAAGACATGTCAAGGCTCTCAACAATGACTTGAAAATACCTGTGCCTCGCATCCCATCTGTACTGGCTTATCTCAGGTGGTTGGATAAAATGGACGCCTGGCATGGGCGAAGAACTACGATGCAGCAAACATCGGCAAGATTGCGTGATACAGAAGAGCTTTATTCGTGGAATGGAAACTTCGGTAATCCAGTTGTTCTTCCGCGTATACGTAAACATCCTAAGCCGGAAAAATATCATAGCGATCAGATTGAGCGGGCGATGTATGATCCGGCATTACCTAGAAAAACTTCGTCAAATAATAATCATATCGATTACGAGGAAGAAATACGAAAAAAACAAGCGGAAAGGCGGTTTCGCATTGCCCAGTCGTACGCAGTTGCTGGTGCGTCGACCTCAGCACCGCCGATGAACACAAGGACTTCTGGTCACAGTAAGGCCTCCTCAAAAGACATTAGGGAAGGAGGAAAACATACAAAATTTTATATCCACGCAATGAATGGGTTCAAGTATTGGCCAAATGAAATTTATAATCCCCCGATACATCACACAAAATATTCTTTCGGAAACCAGTTTAATCCGGGACGGGTCGGTGTAGTAAATGACCGAATTTATGTTCGTCCTCGAGCTAATAAGCATTACTGGACTGATTTTCAACTGCGGCAAAATCCTATAGGATCTGGCAATACTGTTACAGGAAAAGTACTCTCAAATTAATTTCTGGTAATTGCTGTAAATGTTAATTTTAGCTCTCGTTTGTGGTCTGTTAGACAATGATTCTAGTGTAATTTTTATTCTTGACTAATAAAAACCTTTCGGCGTTTCCTATTGTGTGAATTTCTGGTGATTGTAAACATTGACGCTTTATCAGTTGTCTATGGTGTGAGTGAAGTAAAGTGCTGGAAATATCACGATTCCCACCAAGGTTTCAGTTCGATAAATTCACATGTGATGCGCACAGTAAGCGAACTCGTATAGAGGTCAGACAGCTCACATTGAGTTGAGTTTCTATTACCGAGTTATTTACCCCGAATTGAAGTCCGTAGCTAAGTGAAATTGAATCGCAGTTCTTCATGACGTGCCTTCAAAATCTCCGAACAGGAACCAAAGATCCACAGATTCATACCGATAGGATTTATATATTTACAGAATTGCAGTGAAGGCAGCGAACTCTTGTCATTCATCCATTACCAACCAGTCGCAAAAATGCATGGGCTGAATGCAACACTATTGCGGCAAATAAAGTTCCGCTTTTCGACGCTAAACAAAAGCTGTTTCCAAGGAAATTCACACTTCCGTTGTCATAGCATCACGTTTGTTCCATTAGCATCACTCATAAAAAGATGAAAATGCTGCACTAGCGTTGTGGTAGCATCACGGAAAAAGAAACGTAGC